>OX402059.1:7991057-8348885 GCA_947859365.1 Archips crataeganus | reverse complement strand
AAATATGGAACACATGACAACTGGAAATAGAAGACTTAAGAATGCATCAATTTTAGGAGTTTTTAAGTAATTTTCGAGTTAAATAAATATTTGTAGTTTTTTTTATTAGGATTTCTCTTTTGGTATCCTATAGTTACATGTCTTGTATGTACTGCCACAATTTGCCGTGCAAAATCTTATATTAATCGAATTGCAAAGTAATAATAATTCAACCAAAAAGTAATCATAATAATTATCTTGAATAAATGTTTGTACTTATAATGTTAAAATGTGCCTTGAGTAACAATAAGTACAAACATATTTCTCATATTTGTTTAATTGTATTATTATTATCCTTACACATACAATACAATGACTCTTTATTGTATACCACAAATAATAACACATAATTAGGAATTATTTTGATTTTTAGAGTTCCGTACCGAAAGGGTAACAACGGGACCCTATTATTGAGAGTTCGCTGTCCGTCCGTCTGTCCGTGTGTCACCAGACTGTATCTCATGAACCGTATAGACAATTGAAATTTTCACAGGTGATTTATTTCGGTTGCCGCTATACCAACAAATACTAAAAAATATAATAAAATAAATATTAACGACCGCTTTAGCCTAGCCTAGCCTAGTTGGTAGTGACCCTGCCTAAACCCGAATCCCGGTAAGGGCATTTATTTGTGTGATGAGCACGAATATTTGTTCCCTGAGTTATGGATGTTTTCTATGTATTTATTTATTTAGATAAGTATGTTTATCGTCGTCTGGTGCCCATAGTACAAGCTTTGCTTAGTTTAGGACTAGGTCGATTTGTGTAAGATTGTCCCCTAATATTTATTTATTTAAGGGGGCTCCCATAAACGAAAGTGAATTTTTTCTCGTTTTTGCTCGACACTGATAACTGTAACAAGATATTCACTTTAAAAATATATAATGAAATTAAAATAAAACAAACATTTATGGGGGGCTCCTATACAACAAACGTGATTTTTTGCCATTTTTATAGATAATGGTACGGAACCCTTCGTGCGCGTTTATTATTTTGTCATTTCATATTTTTATTTAATTGCAATCATTTGCACGCCTGCAGCCAGGCCGAACACACTGGACATGAATGCTGTAACACCTGATAAAGTTTTAGGAAAAACCCATTTCTAATTCTGATTCTGAAATTATTAGCACGTAGCTCTTGTACAGATTCTTTGATGTTTGAACTAACACGTGCCACCCATGTGATACGTACACTTATAATAAGTAATAACTGTAATAGTGACCTTTACTTATTCGTGTTTTGTTTAGCTCATGGACTTGGGACGTGCTTCGCAGAGATTTAACGGCGACGTTAACGATAAGTACCATACCTTCCATTTGCATACACATAGATTTTGTGTGTGCCGAGGGAACGTTTTAATGTCTTTCAATTGTTCATGCAGATAAATTATAATAATAAACCGAGAATAATGAAATAAACCGAATCTGCCGGAAGCACACAAGAAGAATTTAATATTGAGTTTTTTTCCCTCTTGTGAATTATAATAAAATTACTGTAAGGGTTTCGCTCTTCAAAAAGAAAAAAAAACCGAGCCACTATTTATGCGGATTATTTAGTCGTTCTGAATGTGTGTACGAATATGCCTCAATTTGATATCACCATTTTCTTAAGAACAGACAGATGGCAGTGTAACACAAAATAAAGAAAATATTTGAAAAAAATACATGTATAAATATTTTTTTCATTTTGAATAGACTTTTTAATTTGTGTAGTTAACCCTCAACTGTGTGTATTTGCACGACTCACACTTAGCAGTTTTTTTCTTATTCACTGTCATCAATGTTATGACGTTTTTGTATCGTCAAAAAAAATGCTTGTAGTTTATTTTATTTTTCACTAAACTTCTGTTCCAAATAATTTTTAAAGTATACTCAATGTGCCCATTGTGCACTTGGAAAACAATCGAAACTAGCTCAAAAACAAAATCAGTATTCATACCACGTGTCAGCCAGACGTTCACTGAAACCAATTGAATGCTGAAGTATTTTGATTTACCAAGCGGCCGCATAATGCATAAAGGATTTGTTGTTCTTTCATTTTCAATAGCAAATGGGTAGAGTTGCTTATTACTTGGTTTCACAATGTTTGACACGGTAAAAACGGCGCAACACATATTTTTTGTACACCACAATTAGTTCTGTTTTAAAACATCAAGAATATTTTTTATATTTAAATAAACTTTAACTGTTTGAGTGCAAGTTGCACCAAGTTATTAAAATAGTTAATAGATATGTCAAACCATGCAGCCATCAAATCTCCGGTTAAGTACGAAACTTTGACTAAGTAAGTATAAATGAACTAAAACAATTACTTTGCTCACCCGCGACCTTACAATAGTTAACTATTGTAAGGTCGCGGGTGAGCAAAGTAATTGTTTTAGTTCATTAATATGGACCTCCGCAAAGTAACGCCTGATTCAATAAATAAATTAAGTAAGTATAGCACAAATTTACTTAACTTGAGTTTGATTTCGGACTTATTGATTATTTTTATAAAAACTAGCTGCAACTTAAGTAAGTTGATAAATCGTGAGTGTAATCACAGTGACTTCAGTGCTCCTCATTCAGAAATGAATGAATAGGATGAACCAAATAAAGTAACAGGGTTTCGGTTTAATTAAAATTTCAGGAGGTATATTCATGTTAAAATAACGGTCACGAATCCCGCAAAATGGTACTTCCTATTACGAACACGGCGAATGATATTCCAAAAACGATACTGTTAAGAGGGTACGACGCGCACCATTTCTCCATACAAACGTAATCCCCTGTTTCCTCCCTGGATAATGGCTTTAGAGCCAAATTTTTTTTACTGTGTAATCTGTATCTACCACAGCTATGCCCCTATGTTTCGTTTTTTACCATATTTCAATTAACATAAGAAAAATGAGCTTTCCAAAACCGAAAAAATTGACCAATTTCAACGTCATTTTCAGACACTCGTCAGAAAAGAATCCCTCCTATAAACAAAAAAAAGAAAACATAGGGGCATAGCTAAATCCGTCCTCTAATTATTTATGAAAAAAATAAATTTACTGGCCCAGTTTTCGAGAAGAAAACAGGGGATTACGAAATGCTGTTTTGATCAATTTTACGCGCCTATTAACGGTCTGTGGTGCAGTTGTCCCGCTCTCGCTGTTACTGACACGGAGGGGTTCGGGCGAGACAGCGACATTTCATTAAAATACCTATTTCTCAAAAGTCTCCCAGCCATCGTACCCTCTTAAAATAATAAGGTACTTACATACTGTAATTAGGGGTTAGTATACCTAACTGCCATCCATATCTCTTAGTTGACAACGGGCACAATGGGAATGTCACGTCACGATGCCATTTCGTATGGAAAATTCTACGCGATAAGCAACTCCGAGCAAATGTAGGTAATTCATACCACGTGACGTGACGAATCAAATGTTTTTTCCTATAAACACGTGAAACCAAATCTAATTAGCGGTTCGTTTGATGGAGTGACAAGTGCGATTGTTTGGAACAATGGTACGTTATGTGGAAACAAGTAAATGGATGTTTATTGCAATAATAAGTACTGTACTGCAACTTATGGGTGTAATTCGCTTTAACATTTCTGTAACAGAACACTATAATTACTGTTAATTTCATGTTTTTATGTACAATAAAGAGTTTTACATACACACCTATATATGTATTTAGCTTGGCTCCGTGTATTTATCTGTGTGTCTATGTATATGTGTATCTTGTATATTTGTTGGATGGGGGCAGATATTTGAATTAAAAATACGAATACGAATGTTTGTGTTCGAATCTTGGATGTTTAATATGCACTTTTTTAAACTATGTAGGTAATTATGTTTATCCGTTGTTCAAGCTTTGCTTACTTTGGGACTAGATTCATTGGTGTCAATAGTCACATGATTTATTTTATTTTCGTGAGCCGACTAACAATGAGATTTTTGTTATAGTGTAAGTTTTTTTGTTATTTCAATCTCTTTATTTCTTTCTGGTATGTGTCTTTTTATATTATGTTCGTTACACGCGAACAAAGGTTCCTAACAAATAAAATAAAAATGTTTAAAAATGGTGCATAAAAATGGTTTATTTATCGATCCACCCGAACTCTAAACATAGCGAACCATTATTCTAATTCGCAAACAGGTGTTAACGCGCTCTAATCAAGCGTGGTTTGTCCTTTCTTGTTAATGAAGAACGATCCAGCACTTATCACAAATAACAAATATTTTTTCCGTTCTTATTGTTTAGTTCGACTGGAAACACGGACCTATAGGTACTTACACTGTCTTAAAAATAAGCTGGAATATTTCAGCAGATGGTTGGGTTACTCTGACTGAACATTCGAAGTCATAAATATATGTCAAATTCCATGTTAAACAGGAAGTACAGTCTAAGAAACTGAATCGGTACCAGGTTAGAACCCTTTCGCTGCAAATGTCATGTTGATATTCCACATGTCTGGCATCATCGTGAGGTTAATTGGGGATGTCTATTTTTTTGCAATGTATAGAAAATCGAAAACCATTTCGAGATAAATGCTTTTTAAATCGTTTTCTGTAGTTATTTAATTTTAATATTATGTAATGAATTTATTATATAACAAATAAGCAATGACCTTCATTTGACATTGGTGTAAATTGCTTGACCGGTTCAAGTCGTACTTTATTCTGTGTGGTTAGAATTCTTCACAATTTACGCGTGGATTATACTACGGAGTTTGATTTGGACCCGCTGTCTGACATCTAGCACTTTGTCAGCGCCAGTAAAGTGAGTGACAGTGTATAGTGTACCACTACGCAAAAAATTAGAAATTTGGCATTGTGGGAGCCCTCAATTATAATCTGACGTCATCAACTCAAATAGTTTCAATAATTAATTTTCAATACATGACGAAGCTTGTAGCGGATTTTATATTTTTGTTAAGCTGACGAAGCCTGTTGCGGATTCCAATCTGTTGTTATGACGAAGCTTGTTGCGGATAACAATATGTTTGCTTGACGAAGCCTGCGCTGCAAATACAAAAAAAAAAAATCAAAAAAGTAGAGAACTAAATGACAAAATATAATTGACTTTTCTATACAAAAAAAATATAAAAACCAGTGGTAATTTTTTTTAGACATTCCCAATTGTTCCTCCCTGGTACGTGATTCAGTTTCTCGATGATGTCTTAAAATTTTTCGAAAACCACGGTTTTTTAAACTTTCAAAAGTTTGTGAAGTTAAAAACTGTTTATTTTTCACATCTTCAATAAATTGCAGACCAGACAATTTAAGACTAATTTAATTTCATCTCAACGCGTCTTTGAGAAAAAGGTCTTGACATACAGATAGACGGACAGACGGTTAGCAAAGTGATCTTATAAAGGTTAATTTCTTCCTTTTGGGATACGGAGCCAACACAGAACACAGAATAATTTAAATTTTTCGCTCACGAGTTAATTTTTTTGGATGACAACATCAAACGCGTAGTTTGCGGTAAGTTTGCACAGTGGAAAACTGGGGAAGCCCTTGCCTTACTTGTTTTACGGACGGAATTTTAAAAGTTCGTCACCCGCCTGAGACGTGATGCGAAAACACATGATGGATGATCTGTTTGGAGTGTCATAAAATATTCCACGAAATAACTAGGTGGATGTGGAATGGTACTGCGCGTAGTTTACGAAGTACGTGCGTAAGTGGATGGAAATAACTAGAACCCCTAGATAAAGTTACATGTTTGAGTAAGCTTAAGTATACTGGGAGTGAATCCCACCTAATGAGTGTTACTTACTTTATTATTTTGCCATGAACAAGCAAAAGCCTCGACTAAATTCCTGCGATTTAATCATCATAGGATAGAAATGTCAGCTGTGACAACATTGAGTGGCTTAAAGGTCACATACGTATCAACTCGGAAACTGGAAAGGGATCGTCACCAAATCAACTCGAGCCGTTCAGTATTATAACGAGGCAATTGGGATTGATCATTTTTTCTAACCCCCCCTTTTTAGGGTTCCGTATTATTTTTTTTATCGAAAATATAGAGCATTTTAAGAAACTAATTTGAATATTTCAGCAATTCATCACTCTAATATTTTTTAATAATTTATTGAAAATTTGAGATACGACTTCTCGTAAATTACATGCCGCGGCTGAATCTGTGTATAAACCACAGACATAATGACAAAAAAAAAGTGTCACAATCGATGGTTAGTTGTCATCTGACAATGTCACTTTACATTACAATAACAATAACACTAAAGTTGCCGATTCTTCCAAGAGAATAAGTAAAAAAAACGATTTACGGCTATAGTATTTTTTGTATGTATAAAATAAAATGGTCAGAAGTGTTCCCTTGAAAGTTCTTTGGCGGATTTAATCCATACTTACATTAAAATGATCCTCAAAACAATAAGTACATCTTGTAAACTTTGAATTAACTTTGCGGCACCGCTTCTCTAAAGCAAACAATTAATTTGTTTGGGCTATTGACAGAAGCATTTCCACAAGTAGGAATGAAACACTTCCTGTATAAATCCATTATTAAAATATGAAAAACACGAAGAATGTTTTTCAAAATAGTATCCTTAAACTGACAGATGATAACTACGTCGAAGTGACAGAGAATAGTATAGAGAAACTAGACGGACGGCTTTTTTTTTCTTGTTGAAAAGAATTTCAAAGTTAATGCCCACAGAAAGGTCAAACAAAGGTCAAACAAAGGTCAAACATTATTTTGCAAAAATACACACGATCGTTTAATATTTTTTTACTACAATGTTATAAAATGATTTAATAAACCTATTCCTCGAAATGGTTTTGGAATTAGACCACATTGTAAAAAAGTGATCAATGCCAATTACGTTAAAAAGCCGAGGCGGCCTAGTGGTTTGACTTATAGCCTCTCAAGCAGAGGGTCGTGGGTTCAAATCCCGGCTCGTACCTCTGAGTTTTTCGGAATTTATGTGCGAAATAATTTACCATGAGCTTTACGGTGAAGAAAAACATCATGAGGAAACCTGTATACACCTGCGAAGAAATTCAATGGTGTGTGTGAAGTTCCCAAACCGAAACTATGGCCCAAGTCCTCTCATTCTGAGAGGAGTCCTGTGCCATGCAGCGGGACGTATATAAGCTGGGATGGTGATGATGAATTACGTTACGATTCCGATTAGTGTGCGTCGCAGTAGGGATTTTCATACAAATCGGCTCAGCTTGAGTTTATACAGTGACGATCCCTTTCCGATTTGATATGTGTGCTGACCTTTACCCTAAATTTTCATTTTCCTTGTACAAGGAAATAATAATATCTTTGAATAAAATATAACAAAAAATGGTCGTATTCCTTACTAGGGGTATGTATTACAATACCGAAGTACGAAAGACCGAATGTATTAAAACATCGAATGGGTCAAAAGACCGACACGATTTTTTTCTGAAACCGTTAACTTTTTAAGATTGTTATAAAACAAACCTAACCTAACCTATTGGGTTCTGTATGATGCCGTTTTAATAAATTCTGAAAAGTTTACGGTTTCAGAAAAAAATCGTGTCGGTCTTTTGACCCATTCGATGTTTTAATACATTCGGTCTTTGGTACTTCGGTATTGTAATACATACCCCTTACTAGTATAAATTGGCCAACCTGATGCATAATATTTATGTTGAATAGGTAACATTTAGGTCAATCAACTTTTTTTTGTAAACGATTTTCTGCTACTTTCTATGAAAACCGAAATAATTAAAAAACTGATTATTTTTCCTTATTTAAAGTATACTTCTCAAAACCCTAGATTTTTGTAGTCTATAATGGTGTAATTGCCATATTTATTTTATTTTGTTTAGCTTCTATTTCGTGGGTGACCCAGGGGACAATGTTGTCCCCAAAATTTGTATGAAAATAGTGGTATTTCCCCTGGGTGACCGGATTTTTTCATAGAAATACTTATTTTTTTTGGTTTTCACATACGCACTATGATGAACAGTTTATCTAATTACTGCAAAATCGTGGTTTCACTAACCAGAGATTACAGAGTTACTTGTAAAGGAGTAAATAGAAATTTCCAAAAAAAAGTTGATTGACCCATTTATGTAAAAAATCTGGATACCTACTTACTTATGTATATTACATCTGGAACGTGAAAAATATGTTTTAAGGTTACGATGGTCAGTAATGCATTCTTTTAAGGTTGTTTTAAACAAATTTTTCTTCACAAGTGTAATCAATTTTTTTATGTTTCAGTACCTACTTAATGCCGCTAGATTGAGTGTTTAAATCTATGCTGCGAATTGCCTAATTTCAAACTGTGACTGTAATAATAATAAGGTGCAAAAACGTAAGTACCTATAGGTTCACAATTTTTATACTCCACTGTACCGTTGCGTTCAATTTGTCAGCATGTGTATGCCAAGATATTAAACATCTCGTGACGTCAAAGTACTAGGTCGATGCGAGTCGTCGACCTCGCCCCTGCGCTGCGCAATTTGATCCAGGGAGGAGGAGGTATTTTTTAAACACATTTGGGAACCAAATTCGGAAAACCATTCAAAAATGGCGGAAATTCGACAAAAATAGCGTTCTAAATACGCTACTTGGAAGTAATTAAAATTCAACACAAACTTTTACCATTTTCTTTGACCTGCAGCTTTCATAATTTTAATATGTTTACGCATTCTGTATTAGTACTTATATTTTAAGAGGTGTGTATATTCATACAATCTTAGAAACCGAATCGCACTTAAATAAGACACGGTTACTTTTTTGGTGGTTTAATTTATTTAGATAATTACGTTTGTAAATTTATGAGGATGGTCCTATACACAATGGACTAAATTACGGGCGAAAAAACCATCATACATATTTACTACTTAAGTATTCAATTATCTTGTTACACATCTGAGTAGTAGTTAGAATGTACTTTGTTTACTTTTGTAGGTACCTACGTCACAAAGTAAGTATCACAACGGTATTTTACTATATGACTAATCAGTGATATATCTACTAAGTCTTACTAATTCATTGTTGGAATGCTCGGAATTATCTTTTGTTGAGCTTTAACAGCAGACCAGTCATAAGTTGAATTTTGTATTACGTTCACATGTAAATAAATTATCCAAATGAATATTTGTTCTAAATCAGAGGCAAAATAAAATACATAAATGAAAATCCGCAAGCCTTTTTTTTAGGTTGTAATGTATTTGTTAAATAGTTATTTTTAATTTTTAACCGACTTGAAAGTTTTTAAATCAACTCAATCAGCTTCTTTCAATGGTAACAAATAATAACAATTTCAGATGCCCATTGTCATTTAAATAACGTAGCTAATTGGCTTGTTAAGCAGTTGTAAGAATATACCGACGACGTCATCACGATGTGATCATGTGACGAAATGCTTAAAGAGAAAAACCTACAAATTAATGGAGACAAACGTATGGAGTTAAAGTAAATAAATTACTAGCTGTTGCCCGCGACAATAGGGGAATAAGGGTATAAAAAATTGCCTACGACCTATTCTCAGACCTACCGAATATGAAGAAAAAAGTTTCAAGTTTAATTAAAATCGGTCAAGCCGTTTCGGAGGAGTTCGATAACAAACACCGTGACACGAGATTTTTATATATTAGACTAGCTGTTGCCCGCCACTCCGTCCGCGTAGAATAGGGGTATAAAAAATAGCCTACGACCTATTCTCAGACCTACCGAATACAGACAAAAAAATTTCAAGAAAATCAGTCTAGCTGTCTCGGAGGAGTTCGATAACAAACACCGTGACACGAGATTTTTATATATTAGACTAGATTATAGTTACGTTGGTATAAATATTGTATAGGTTAAGGTGTATTGTAGGTAATAGGCTAGCAACTTGTCACTATTATACCAGCCTTTAAACCTAAAATTTCTAGAAGTGTCCTCGAAACGTAAATGTAACGTTTCGTGTGCTCTGTCTACCCTCTTTGGAAATACAGGCGTGATTTTATGTATGTATTATAGTTACGTCTGGAACACATAAGCTACTTTTTATTCCGATATTCCCAAAGGATCTGGATACTTTCTCAAAATCTGCTAGGTTTGGGGACGTGAAATTTGGGAAGTACGTGTTTTTAAAGCAACATTATAGAGCACAATGCCATTTTTGAGAATTTGCAGTAAAATCGTGAAGTTTCAATTCAACTGCCAGACTGATGTTAAGATAATGAGCTATAAAATCGTTTAAAATCTATAGAGGACCATCAATGGAAATCCGCTTATAATCAGTTCCACCTATCCGTAGAGTGAAGGTAGACGTACGTAGACTAAACAACTCTATAGGAATTCTCTGAAATTACCGGAGCTCATTAAAGTCAGGGAAAAATAAAACAAAGCTTAGGGGCTGTTTCACCACTTTTTTTAAAGTTCAGATTAGCTTAATCATAACCTTATTTGTCAGATAGAATAAAAATTTCTGTTTCACCAGTCTTGATTAGCGCTAAGTGACAGACAAACTATTTCTTAATTTGACCATCAGATCAGGTGGCATTTAGAATTTTTAACCGTCACATAACTTTTTAATTAGTTACTTTATTTTTTTTGTGGCCATGGTTGGAGAGCCCTTCAGCCGGTTTCAGAAAAATAAATCAAAGTATTTTTTATTTTTTAAAGAAAGAAGTCATGCTAAAATTACAAACGAGAATTTAAATATCAAGATTTGAATAAAAAAATATAGGTCCGCTTTTAGTATGTAAAAATAAATCCATAATTCGTAATATTTTTTAATTACAGACTTTTTTCAGTGGCACAATCGTTTGTTCTACCTGAACTTGTACAGCGACATTAAAAAAAAGTTAATGTGTCAAATGGTTTGGCGCCACTTTTCAATTCGTTTTACGTGATTTTATTTTTCTTTGTTATTGTTAACAAAGTATCGTAAATAAATACCGTTTTTGGATTAATTATAATGTTACACATTTGTTTATGCAAAACAATAGATGTATTTTAAAATTACATAGTTTATGATTTCTTTTGCTTTAATTATGAGCAACTCTTTGAACGAAAGTGTGCGAACAGGAACGCGTGGTCGTGAAATGCGACGTTGCCATTCCGACTTTTTGTTAAACCGACGATTAGTTAAGTGGTACTTAGCTTGCACAGGACCGGAGTGGTGAAACTGAAAAAACACTAGCCGACAGATTTGTCTAGTACTAAGTTTATTCATTGGTTACGTAACCAGTAGTTTGACAATAAGGTGGTGAAACACCCCCTTAGTCTTTTATCAAAGTTAAGCAAAGTTTTTAATTACCCTACGTTTAATGTTGATTGAGCACATAATTTTTACAGAAAGTTGGTTTTGTATATCTAAAGAAAAACAGTTTCAGTTTTCATTCGTGTTATTTTATTAGGGCTTGAATTAAAGAAAATCACAAATTAAATACCGGTAAAATGGGGCTACTTTGATAGATTTAAAATGGTTATAAAAACGCAAATATTCATAGCTCGATTGAGCAAATGACGTAAAAAGTTAGGTAATTTATCAAGGTAGTTATTTCACTGACGCAGATGGTCTAAAAAAATAAGGAAATGGCGTAAAAACTGTTTTCCAAAGTAGCCCCTGCATTTTAAAGTAACCCCGTTTTACAGTAGGTACATTCTGCGTTTGAAAACATTATAAAAATTGCGAATAAAGCGTTGAAAAAAACACAAAATTACGTCATATGTAAAAAAAGAGTGCAAAAGAAATGGGCGCTACGTTCTTCACAACTGTCACATTTTTGATGTAAAATGCTTGAAGATGACAAAAAATTACGTATGCATAATTTTTTGAATGGCAATATCTACAATTTTAGTTCCTTTTCATCCGTTTTTAACCCCCGACACAAAAAGAGGGGTGTTATAAGTTTGACCGCTATGTGTGTGTGTCTGTCTGTGGCATCATAGCTCTTAAACGGGTGAACCGATTTGGATGCGGTTTTTTTAATAGAAAGCAGATTTCTTGGGGATGGTTCTTAGATATGTTTCATCAAAATCGGCCGTTTCAAAGTTATCAGCTCTTTTGTTAGCTACGGAAGGGATCTTAGACGCATAACGGGCATTGACTTAATGTCAAACATACGAATGACATAATTGCGTTGGGGGTTTTTAATTTTTTTAATTTATAGTCGTGTTCTATTGTCTTTGAACTTAAAACAATTGACGGTATATTAAATAGAACCGACGTAAGTACTTAAAAGGCGAGGGTTGTGAGCTGAATCACGACACCTGTCATTTTAATTTGTAATGAACTAAGAATGTGAACGCGTGGATGAGCACCAACTCACCTAGTGTTCATGAATCATGGCCCAAACGCGTGATTGTGGAAAATTTTCGCGATAAGAAAATTGATTTCCTAATCCTTATGATTGGATACCATTGTGAAGTTGCGTTTAAAAGTCGCAGAAGCAAGAATTTGTGCGTTAATAAACAAATATTGTGATAGAAAGAAAGTGGTTTTCTTGTCAGCAGGTTGCCTGAATACTATTGGAATTGTAAAGGCAGCTAAATCTTATAACGAAATTAGGACTTCTTTATTTTTGTTTGTAGATAGGTTCAATGGAAATTTAATCGTGCGTATTGAAAAAAAATCACAACGTTTTAAGTTGTCTTTAAGCAGTATTTATTTGTAAACAAAAAAGTTATCTCACTATTAGCAGATATAACATTTTATCGCTAAATCTTTACTCAAGGACCATTTTAGTCTCAATTTATCTTTGTCCTTGTGATAGCACTTTTCCCCACATAACAAAATCACCTTGACGCAGCGTGCTTATAAAATTTATATCGGCCATTTTGGGTGTATGCCAAAGCCCCTATCTGAGGTGATAGAACCATCCTTGGCCGGGCGGGGTGCCAGAATATAGGTCGGTAGGTCAAGGGCGGGACACGAAAACGTAGTAAGTGGTACGAGGATGCGGTCATGGAAATGTTTTGTTTGTGTTCAGCCCCTTTGAAAAGCTAATGTTACGGATATTGACGAATAACTACCTAATTTAAATCTAGTATAGTCGCGGAATGAAAAGGTTCGTCACCTTTTGATATTAACTCGTTGACATAGTGTCGAAAAGTGACGAACCTTTTCATTCCGCGTCTATACCACTAATATAAATGCGAAAGTTAGAGCGTTTAATCGTGAATTTGAAAAGTACATCATTATCGTTATCCCAGCGTAGATATGTCCCAATGCAGGGCACAGGCCCCCTCTCAGAATGCGAGGGCTTGGGCCATAGTTTCCACGTAGGCCCAGTGTAGATAGTTTTTAAATTCATAGACTAAATTATGTGTAGGGCGACAACGATTTTAATTAAAAAGTTATTTTCTAAATAATCATTATTAAAAGAAAAATAGACGTTTTGTTTCATATAACTGCGACTTAGAACTTAGACGTGATCGCCACCAAATACTGATCTACTTAGAAAAATTGGTTCCTGATCACCGATTGAAAATCATCGTGTATAGAGAAACATAAATATATTAAATCATTGTTGTTTTTATATAGTTCTCGTGGCTAAATTTTCTAGCAACAATCTTATAAAGCAAATTCAAATTAGTAGGTATTTGTGTAAAAAAATCATGAGCTACATAATCTCCAAGATTTTTTCAACGTCTTTATAATTTATGCGTGCTATTAGAGTAGTTCCGGAGTCGACGTATAAAATATTTTAGCATTGAATCAGCTGACGTGGCCACATGTTATCCGAACAAGTCGATCCCGTCTGTGCTTGTTGGCAACTTTCTGCTTCCTATCTCATTAGCGAATTTTTAAGTATAAAAATAAATTGTATGACGTGTGTTAGTGTATATTTCAGGGCGCCGGGATGTCCAAATTGTCTAGACCTCTCCTCCCTCTCCGGAATGCTCGCGAATGTTTACAAAACGGGGAATTCTGGCTCAATGTCAGGGTTCCTATTAAACTGGTTTATGCACGTCTGTTCATTCGCATTTGGCTTTGGCACTGACATCGGGCATAACATAAACATCACAAGTGGAATTTGGCGATTCTAATCTTGTCTTCGCTGGTACAAACGAATGTCATTAGATTTTTTTTTTCAGAAAATAGAACAAGGCAGTGTGTCAGCCTCGATTAACATTTGCGAAGCCTATTGATAAATCACTTTTATCAAAATGATTTCATTTGGATTTTGAATTCTCAGTACTATTGAAGAAATTTTCCAGGCTAAGATAACAAAAGATATCAATTTCATTGATTTAAAAAAGTAGTTCAAACTTATTTCATTGATGATATTGATCCCTTGCACCGGCTTTCAATAACTAATAACTGACCAAGTCCTTGTCCTAATGCCCTAGTCCTAGTGTGGTTACTATGCAGTATTCATGTTACCTGAAGGTTGTCATATGTATTGATTTCTCCTAAAATAGTCACAGTAGATTCCCTGACTTCTGCGGTTCTAATTATTCCTTTATTCAAACATCTTGAGAACGAATATAGCATAACCGATATGAGAATGAACAAAGCTTTATTAGGGAAAGATCTGGAATGTCTCATTTGAAGTACGTAAGTACTTTAGTTATTGTGTCAGTTCTCGTCGTAACTGCCGATAACTGGTCTCTATGAAGGCTTTGATTGGTTACCAGAGATTTCTCCAATCCATAATGTTATGACCTGTGAATGGGTTTCAGAGTTCCCCTTAGGAAGTCTTAATTGTTGGTTATTAGGGAGGGGTGACGGGTCTTTTGAAGCTGGATAATATGTGTCGCATCTCCGGCAAACATGGTTATTAATAGTGCGCCTCCGAATCGCCAATTACACGCCGGTCATGCGGTACCGTTTTTATTCAGCAGACACTGATAATGCTCTGTTTATTTTCAGCGGCGGGCATGTTATACATTAATTTTCTGAATTGCGATTTTCGTCGAAGATTTATGTTTATGTTGCCTATGCGCTCATTCCGGCTTGTTCTGAATTGAGGTAACGGAATGTGTTTTGGATTATAATATCAAGGGATGTGATGGGTTAGAAGAAATTTAAAATTTCTGACCTTCTAATAGAATATTTCAAACTAAATACAAACTTAATCATGGATGTACTAGGGGCGTTCAATAAAAAGTGAGAATGAGTATGTTATAAACAACTTTTACTAAATGTCATTTTATTTTTCGACATAGTCACCTTTTAGCATAATACACTTAGTATATCTTTTTTCTAAACTTAAAATTCCATTTTTAAAAAAGGTCTCATCTTGAGTACTTAAAAAATCTTGTACTGCAGCGACTACCGTGTCGTCGTCTTCAAATTTCTGGCCTCTCAGGTATTGTTTCAATCTCGGAAATAGGTAGAAATCACTGGGAGCAAGATCTGGTGAATACGGAGGATGCTTAAGGATATCGAACCCAGCATCACGAATTGCAGCCATTGCAACGGCGGACTTGTGTGCCGGGGCATTGTCCTGGTGGAACAGCACAACTTTCGAGAGTTTACCTCGCCGTTTTTCGCGGATCTCATTGCGCAATGTTGCTATTTGTTTGGCGTATAAAGTGCCCGTAATAGTGGCTCCATGCTCGAGATACTCAATTATTAATACCCCTTTACCATCCCAAAAAACAGAGCCCATGACCTTACCGGCAGATGGGCTCACCTTGAATTTCTTCGGAGTTGGAGATGATGGCCTTTTCCATGTCATAGACTGCAGTTTCGTTTCAGGGTCGTAACGATGGAGCCATGTTTCGTCCATTGTTATAAATCGCACCAAAAAAAGTTCCCGGTCTTGCTGCATCAGGTTCAAAGCTTCTTGACAAATCTCTAGTCTAGTTTGTTTTTGCGTGTCAGTAAGCATTCTTGGTACCCAACGCGCAGATACCTTTTTCATACCCAAGCGTTCATGTAAAATATTATGCACGCTCTCCGTTGAAATCTTTACATTTTCAGCAATAAAACGAACTGTGACACGACGATCCGCCAAAACTGAGTTTTCGACTTTTTTCACAATTTATTCAGTTACTGCTGTAGTAGGGCGTCCGGAGCGGGGGTCGTCCATTGTCGATGTTCTTCCACGTCTAAATTCGGCGCACCAACGTGCGACTGTCGAATACGGAGGAGCATTAGACCCTAAAGTGTCCCGCAAATCCAAATTGACTTGGTCCGTAGAAAAATTTTTCAAATACAAGTATTTGATAACGGCGCGCAGTTCAATTTTCTCCAGTTTCGCTAACGTACTCAATAGCATTGCAAAGAAATTACCGTATATTTTTTTAAACAAAAGACAGTTAGTTTTTTTTTCATAGCAATCAGCTAGATAGATTAGCTTTACCGGCCAGTATTTAATTTCGTAATATTAAAAGAGTTTGCATCTCATTCTCAATTTATATTGAACGCCCCTCGTAGAGAAAAAAAATCAGAAAAAAGACCAGTGCTGGGAATCGAACCAGGTCCTCAGCATTCCGTGCCGCGTGCTATTCCCCTACACCACCACTACTGGTCAGGAGTTTAGACACAAATTATTCCTATACATCGCACATCTCAGCCTGTTAAATAATCACATTATGCAGTGATACAGTTTATGATCTTCACTCTCTTATTCATTACGCTCGGTTTTTCTTTACGATTTTTTTTAATGCACAAATAGCTGTTGCCTGCAACTTCGTCTGCGCAGAGTTCGTTATCTGTGTGCTAAATTTCATCTAAATCCGATGATCGAGTTTTGTCGTTTTATCTAAATATCCAAACTTTTGTATTTATATTAGTAGAGTAAAATGAGCATGCATTTCATTACAATTACCTACGCCTGATAGTAAACGAATATATGGCTGTTTTTGGCATAGGGTTGATAACGAGCAAATGATCAGATGGTAAGTAAGCACCACCACCCATGGACAATCGCAACACCAAAGGATTGCAGCTGCGTTACCAGAGTAGAGGACTAAGACAAAATACGTCTTGTGCCGGTATTTTCAACGGCTGTCTTAGTCTCTTGCTAGAATATACCTAGCAGCGCAAGCACTGATGCTTGGCGGCAGGATTAGCGAGTAAGAGGGTGGTAACGATCCAAGATCGGGCACGGTCGCCTAGTTGGTAGATCATCCATCATTATTCCAGCCGAAAAACGTCCACTGTTGAACATGGCCTCCCCCAAGGTTCGCCAAACAGATCGGTTCTGCGCTATGCCCATCCAACGTGTTCCCGCAACTTTAACCAGGTTATCGCTCCATTTTATTGGAAGCTTACCTACACTGCGTCTTCCGGTCCGTGGGCGCCATTCGAGAACCTTTTGGTCCCATCGGGCAAAGTTCATCAGGTTGTCAGTTCTACGAGTGATGTAGTAATAGATAGACGTACTAGGGGCGTTCAATAAAAAGTGAGAATGAGTATGTTATAAACAACTTTTACTAAATGTCATTTTACTTTTCGACATAGTCACCTTTTAGCATAATACACTTAGTATATCTTTTTTCTCAACTTAAAATTCCATTTTTAAAAAAGGTCTCATCTTGAGTACTTAAAAAATCTTGTACTGCAGCGACTACCGCGTCGTCGTCTTCAAATTTCTGGCCTCTCAGGTATTGTTTCAATCTCGGAAATAGGTAGAAATCACTGGGAGCGAGATCTGGTGAATACGGAGGATGCTTAAGGATATCGAACCCAGCATCACGAATTGCAGCCATTGCAACGGCGGACTTGTGTGCCGGGGCATTGTCCTGGTGGAACAGCACAACTTTCGAGAGTTTACCTCGCCGTTTTTCGCGGATCTCATTGCGCAATGTTGCTATTTGTTTGGCGTATAAAGTGCCCGTAATAGTGGCTCCATGCTCGAGATACTCAATCATTAATACCCCTTTACCATCCCAAAAAACAGAGCCCATGACCTTACCGGCAGATGGGCTCACCTTGAATTTCTTCGGAGTTGGAGATGATGGCCTTTTCCATGTCATAGACTGCAGTTTCGTTTCAGGGTCGTAATGATGGAGCCATGTTTCGTCCATTGCTTTAAATCGCGCCAAAAAAAGTTCCCGGTCGTGCTGCATCAGGTTCAAAGCTTCTTGACAAATCTCTAGTCTAGTTTGTTTTTGCGTGTCAGTAAGCATTCTTGGTACCCAACGCGCAGATACCTTTTTCATACCCAAGCGTTCATGTAAAATATTATGCACGCTCCCCGTTGAAATCTTTACATTTTCAGCAATAAAACGAACTGTGACACGACGATCCGCCAAAACTGAGTTTTCGACTTTTTTCACAATTTCTTCAGTTACTGCTGTAGTAGGGCGTCCGGAGCGGGGGTCGTCCATTGTCGATGTTCTTCCACGTCTAAATTCGGCGCACCAACGTGCGACTGTCGAATACGGAGGAGCATTAGACCCTAAAGTGTCCCGCAAATCCAAATTGACTTGGTCCGTAGAAAAAATTTTCAAATACAAGTATTTGATAACGGCGCGCAGTTCAATTTTCTCCATTTTCGCTAACGTACTCAATAGCATTGCAAAGAAATTACCGTATATTTTTTTAAACAAAAGACAGTTAGTTTTTTTTTTCATAGCAATCAGCTAGATAGATTAGCTTTACCGGCCAGTATTTAATTTCGTAATATTAAAAGAGTTTGCATCTCATTCTCACTTTATATTGAACGCCCCTCGTAGATGTTGAATAATGATCGTCGTGTCACAGTTCGTTTTATTGACATTATTTATTAAGTAAAGCTTAATTATTTAGAAGAAAGTGTTATACTTCTTTACATCATTATCATTACATTAGATTATGAAATCATAGTACAATCTGGGATTCCAGTGTGTGAGAACGTCATTAACAACAGAATCACTGTGGATGTCATAGTCATGATAACTTACTGCGCTGTAATTAATTATTTAGCGACAAGTAGACGTGATTGGTAATATTTGATCATAATCTACAGACGACAGAGGGTGATAGCCAAATTAAATAACATTACACTCTAAAAAGATGATAAAAACCCTGTGGTTGAATTCAGGCATACACGCATAAAAGATGAATGGTTTATTCGTGAATCAGTTCTCCTTTTCAAGGATAAGGGCTTTTATTAACATTGAATAGCTGACCTTGGATGAGTCGGGAACATTCCGGACATTCTGCCCTATAATAACATGCAAACAGGAGAGAACAAAATATGGCGTGCGAAACAGGCGCGATTGTAACCATGTGTCAAAGGCTTAGTAGTCTACGAGAACTATTGTTGTATTGTTTTGACGACCGCTTTAGCCTGGTTGGTAGTGACCCTGCCTACGAAGCAAGAGGTCCTGGGTTCGAATCCCGGTAAGGGCATTCATTTGTGTGATGAGCACGAATATTTGTTCCTGAGTCATGGATGTTTTCTATGTATTTCAGTATTTATTTATCTATATAAGTATGTTTATCGTCGTCTAGTATGGGTATAGTACAAGCTTTGCTTAGTTTGGGACTAGATCGATTTGTGTAAGATTGTCCCCTAATATTTATTTATTTATTTATTTATTTATTATTGTATTACAGAATAGTAATGAAATGAAGAGTAATATTTACAATATCATTATGAAGATGTAATATGATTATTTTTTTATACGCCGATGTGACGGTAGCGAAACGGCCAGGCCATCATTTTGAATAACATGTAGAGTTTGTGAAGTTAGTAAGGTACTTAGTAGAGTTAGAAGCTTGGCTCTACATGAGATCTGATAACTTTTTAACAGTGCGAGGTAAATGGTCTGGTCTCGGCTTGACAACATTTTACACGAAAATGTTTTTGGTGGGATAGTATTGTTAGTAGGTATGATATTTGCAGTGGAAAAGATCCACAGTTGCCATTCGGTTTCTTCGATTGTTATTACGATTAAGTAAATTTTTGATTATCGACGGAAAAAACTCTTCTGGAAAGAGATTAAAGTAGGTACCGTAATGTCGCGTTACTTTGGCCCTGAAGAGTAACTTTGGACTTTGGGATTAACCAGATTTTATTATTACGTTGAAATTATGGTACATTGCCATATGGTTGGTTTTAGCTGACCGCCCTATTATAGAGCTGACGTATTTATGTTTTATATTACACGCTTCTTTATATGACTTTCATATGGACCAAAGTATTTACAGTATTAATAAGTACAAACACGTGAAAAGCCACTTATAGAATTCAGTGAAAAGTTTTCTTTTATTTCTTACTCTCTTCTTGAAAATAAATCACACCAAAAATCTTCGTTGCGGCGTTGAAATTTGTGTAAATACACGAAGAAAAGTCAAACAGGGAAAATACCGAGGTGTTTGTTCATTTTATCCAAAAATAATACTGTTTGGGAAACCTTGAACTTTTTTCAAGCCAGTTAAGTCTAGCATGTTTTGCACGAGGCATTTTTTACGTTTCAACCGAACAAAATATTCAAATTTTTTTTAGTGATTTAAATTCAAGTCGGACTGATGAGGTGACATGGCCAAGGTTATATGTAAGTATGAGTATCAGCAAAGGCGAAAATATACGATCATGAGTTTTTAAATCGTTTGGAGTAGACCTAGGTACAGTCGAGTTCTCCAATATCTGTACAGCCAACCGTTCATAAATATCTGTACATAGACCTTATTACCTTAACATAAGGTTCATGTTTATATATTTATGAACGGTTGGCTGTACAGATATTGGAGAACTCGACTGTACCTTCAACAGTGGACATTAACTGTTGGTAGAATTATTTTTAAATAAAAAATAAAACCACCTTCATAAAACACCCAGAAACTAAACAGCACAAAAAATATGGATTAAAATTTGAACCGACTACAAAATGCACGAATAAAATAAATATCTTTTTACTAATCTGTTTGAGGTTGGTGCCTCAGCACGAGCCAGCAGGAGTGGTAGAAGTTCAATAGATAATATGTAAGGTAAGGTAAGATCTAGATCCACCGTACACGCTCAGCTAACAATAAGTCTAGAATCGCGAAATTTCACACGAGCGAGTGTTCTTCCTTGAAGACCTAACGTGATTTTAAAAGCTTTTTTCATCACTTAAGCTCTGAAAGTAGGTTGCGTTTAACTTGAAATCCATGTGGTAATAGTAGATTGTACACCAAGGGGATAAAGCACTGCATTATGTCACGGGCGCGATATTGAATCCTGAGCGTATCGAGGGACTCCAGATTTAACTCCCGAGCTTAGTGAGGGGGTTTTTAGTTGATTCCCGAGCGAAGCGAGCGAATTAAGATGGAGTACTGAGAGCAGTGAAGGATTTAAGCGCGCCCAAGGCAAAATCAGTTTTATCCGCGAGGAGTATACTCTACTTTTCTCACCTTTTGCGAGACAATAAAAACCAAGGCTACTAGAAAAATACTCGAAATAGACCCAGAAGCACTGATTCTGACACTGACTTTGCGCCTTTCGCAGTTTTCCATTTGTCGAAATCTTTGTAAGCTTTTAAGTATTTTTCCTTCGACTTCTCTGGGAGTACATTATTAACAATTTCTAAGGCCGGCTTGCGCAGACCTGGGTTAGCTACTTACCTCCGAGCGAGTTAACTGCTAACCCAGGGTTAACAAGTGTCAAAATGTATGGAACTGTCATTCTTAAACCAGAGTTACCTATTTAATTTTTTTACCCTGAACTGTACAAGTGGTCCTAAGGCGTCTAATTTAATGGAATCAGGAGTCAAATCACTTTCGTCACTTAATATTTTCTTAATTTTTTATCTTCTTTTGCAGTTTTGATATTTAAAATTGCAGCGCATTGAAACACTCGCGGCTTTTGTTTAAGTATTTGACTTTGTTTTGGTTCGGCCGCGGAACTGCAAATAAATGAGGCGCGGCGCGGCCCCCGCGGGGCTGGGCACGTTAAGCACCACCAGCAGCAGCACGGGCTGCGCCGCCGCGACCAGCACGTGCACGAGTTGCACACCGGCCTGCACGCCGTGCCATTTTGAAATTAGACTTTAAGTGCATACCAATAAGAACTACGAGAAGTGAGAATCATATTACTGCCCGGCGGGTTATAATGAAATTCAGTACAACATTACGCCCCGGCGAAAGCCAAGGGCTATTATGATTTACTTTGCGAGAGGTTTGCATGATATATAATAAGGCATTGTTGAACAGGTGGTGTGAAAATTCGATTTACATCTTTAGGGATGTAAGTAGGTAAATTTGAAAATCGAATGGTGCTCCTTTGTATTCACGAACTGGTAAACAAGGAGATTGTAATGCGTAATACTTACCTCCAAACCTCCATGCTGGCATAATGCTGCTGGCCAGTGCTGGCTGAATGTGCCAAAGCAAAAGAGCGCGAGGCCATTAAAAAAAAAACAAAAGACGGTTTGGCGCGATAAATTTTCTTCTGCTCTGTTACAAATTGCGTATACATTTTTAACATAACGGTTTTTCTTTATTTCCTCGCATTTGTGATGAAAAGTAGTGTTCAACTCGAGTGTAAATGATCAATCCAGTGTAAATGATTGGGACAGTGGATTTTGGATTTTTTTTTGGATTTTGATATAGATTTATCCAACGAAAAGATGCTATAAAACGTGTATGAAACAATATTAGTTGATTATCATCATCATCATATCAGCCAAAAGACGCTCACTGCTGGACTAAGGCCTCCTTCAAAGAGTTTCACAATGATCGGTCCTACGCTGCCCGCATCCAAGTGGTTCCTGCGACCTTCAGCAGATTGTCGTTCCATCTCGTGTGTGTGATTTATAGTAGTAAAACTAACTGTTGCCCGCGACTCCATCTGCGAAGAATAGCCTAAAGACCTATTCTCAGACCTACCAAATATATATAGACAAAAAAGTTTCATAAAAATCGCTCAAATTGTTTCCGAGGAGTTCGATAACAAACACCGTGACACGAGATTTTTTTATATGAGAAGACTAGCTGTTCCCCGCAACATCGTCTGAGAAGAATAGGGGTATAAAAAATACCCTACGGCCTATTCTCATACCTGCCAAATATGAACAAAAAATTTGATAAAAATCTGTCAAGCCGTTTCGGAGGAGTTCAATAACAAACACCGTGACACGAGATTTTTAGATATTAGAAGAGAAGATTAGACTAGATTTCCAGGAACCCGGAATTGGAGTGGTGCATCTGGCGGTTTATTCATAAAGTAGGTACCTACCTATACCTATTCTTCTATTTGTTTATTTTACCAGAGCACATAATCTGCCTGTTAAATTTAAGCAAACGGCGCAGTAACGTGCTCCAAAGCAAATATTTGGCCTAAAATTCAGCACGTCTATAATAATGCGAAGATCGTAACAGATGCGACGGTAGACGCGAAATAGAAAGCAACTAGTGTCAACGACCCCGGTGGCCGGCGCACGCGCTTCTGTGGCCAGTCAGCATAAGATTTTGGCCAACATTACGTGTCACAGCAAGACTGTAATCATCTCGTCAATGAATCTCTTCATACAAACGACACCTTAACGTTAACAGATTTCGAACGATCGAAACGTTATTAAGTAGTTAAGATAAAAGTTAGATAGAGGTTTTTAGGGCTTAGGGGGGACACTTTTCGGGGGCAAATCTGAAAATAAAAACAAAGTTTTGCAAATTACCGTGTATATATGTAGTTAAATGATGAAACATGTTAGTATTTTGTGGAATGTTTGAGATAATTGGGCCTGTTTGACGTATGTATTGTTTTATATGGGGGGGGGGGGGGCGTTATGTATGGAAAATTTTTGAGTAGATCGGAACGCAGGACGCAAAACGCATCTAGTGTGACAAGTCCTTTATAAAAGGGACAAAAGAAAGAAAGGGACGGGATTGGGAGGGTTTTTAAAAGAGTTTGCGATCCTAAACGTCCCCACTATATTTAGGAACTGCAATCTCTTTACCGAGATCGCATTAACAACCATAAATCTTTCAATACGGCGTGGTTTTTTCCACGCTTAACCTGCCAAAATTTCCGCACGCTCCGCGCATTTATTAATACTTAAATATGACCTCAAACATAACTAAGATTCTCACAGCGTAGTAGAACAGAAGAGAAAGTAACAAGGCCGAGCGAACGACTAGACTGCGCTGCTGTAACCTTCGCTGCGTTTGCTGTGACTCACTCCGAGGAAACACCTAACGGATACAAAACTTGGCGACGGTTGGTCTAAGTTGTAAGTTAGATGAAAGTCAGCAAGGATATTTTAGATGAACTACCATTTAAGTTCTATGATATGGACACCTGAGGCCGTATTGTCTAACGCTTCTGACGCTTGCCTTCGCTTTCACCATCTCTTTCTGTCATCATCTTATACCGTTTGACAGTTGTATTGTTGATCGAAGGTTTGACAGAAAGAAATAGTGGTTGCGAAGGCAAGCGTCAGAAGCGTTAGACAATAAGCCTGCTGATTGTTTAGGTTTCTTAAAATATGAATATAATTGAAAACGAAGAAGAATATAATTGAAAAAGAGAAGTGTCTACGAAATTGTCAGATTCTATTGAAACGAGGTTTAGATTTGTGTGCATGCACTAAACGGACCGCTCCTAACTAATACGGTCAAGTGCAAAAATAATGTATCGATTTAAACCTCATAATTATGTACCGATACCTCAATTTGACGACGTAAGAGCCATGGGACAAGGAGCAAGTTTTATGCACCAATATTTTTACACTTCTCTGTACAATCGTGCAAGCTGTTTTAGTGTGAAGAAATAACAAACACACGTACGCGCGCAGATATTCAAAAAATTCTGTATTTAGGATTATTCGCGGTAGTTTATTTAGCTGTTCCTTCGAAGGAACAATAACTTTTTCTCGTACTAGTTCCTTCACAAGAGTTGAAGGAAGAACTGCGTTTATTTTCTCGCCTTTGTTCCTTTGTAAGAACTGAAGATGCGACTGCGAGAAGGAACAAAACAAAGGAGAAAAAATAAACGCAGTTCTTCCTTCACCTCTTGTGAAAGAACTAGTGCTAAAAAAAGATAGGTAAGTTGTTCCTTTTAAGGAACAGCCAAAGGAACTACCGCGAATAATCCCGTAAGTATTTATAACATTAGCAGGATTAATGTAGCTCACTACACTGTGTAGCCTGATACGGTTTTGGCTTTAACAAAGCCAAAAGCTAGCCTAGCTAGCTAGCTAGCTAGTCTCTTAGTTTTTCGCTTCTCCGCTTCAATGGTAGCGCACCCTTAGGGGTATCCTTCATTAATTCTACATTTACCCTGTGATGTATTTAGCACTTTCGTAACTTGCGTTATACTAGTGAAGTGCAAGAATGGGCCGCATTTACATTTATCTGACGTGTTGTGTTGTGATAAAATCTTAAATAATTAAAGATTACAACTAATTATATTAGCAAAATTTGTAACACTTTAATTTGCAATAAACAATTTTTTTTTTAAATTTAATACTGTTAGGAATAAATAAGACTTGCAACACCACTGCGTTGATTTTAGAGATCGTCAATTGACTTCCGTCGCCGTTATGTCAGTGGTGAGCGCCGGAGCTCAGTCTCATGAGCCATTCTTACCGGGCACTTGGCATAGGACGGTCGTATTGCTCTGAGCTTATCCTTTCGCGCCTAATTTTAAGATTAGAAAGTGTTTTCTCCATATTTTCGTTCGTTTTGCAATTATTTGTAACTTTACCTATTTTGATTAAATAAAATTAGTAGTTGTAATTTTTCGTTTATTTGATCATCCCTAATATCAGAAGTGGGATCAAACTATGTGCTTTGCTTTTCCATCCGGTGTTATTTAGTTTGAAGTGATTTAACGTAATAAAATATGGAGAACACTTATCGTCGTAGTCGTAGTCGAAGCCGTAAATTACGTAGGCACGAACATAAGGCGCGGCGTCGTAGCGGTTCGTCGAAATCAAATAGTGTCCGCGAGTCCTTACAAATAATAGTGTCGCCTTTGAATGCGTTAGAAAATCGAGAATCATCTGCGTTGCGTTTTGAAACTCCACCCGTACCAGCCCCTCAGGCTTTCGTGGTTGAGAATTCTACGGAGAAAATAGTCAAGGCCATTCGTTCTTTAAAATCAGTGCATACGTAGCGGTATTGTGTCTAATTTCGATTCAAATGTGCATGACGTTGACGCGTGGTTTCACTACCGACCGGACGTGGTCCAATTTTAAACGAGATTTAAATTTTTTATGCGTTAAGAAAATTGATATTGCGGGTATTCTTTATGACGTTATGGCCACTGATTCTGACGAATACACAACTTATGCGGATTACGCTAGGCGTTCATTGTTGCGTTTAAAAGTCGTGAAAGGTCTGAGCGATGATTTAGTATCGGAAATTATGGTCAGGGGAATAAAAAATCCTCACGTAAAGGCGTGCGCGGCGAATGCTAATTTGTCTTCTAACGAACTTGTCTCCTTTTTATCGACAGTTGTTAGGCCAGTTCATAGTTCACGATCAATTTCTCTTACGAATAATAGCCACCGACATTCTAACCTCAGAATAGTAGCACTAGAAGTTTCACTAATATCATCTGCGATTGTTAATCACTTTTCATGTGCTAGTAAACCCATATTTCGTGAGTGAAAGGGAGTACGTCAATAACGAAGGTTTCGTCATATGTGACACTACCCGTCGAGTTCAGCGAAATCACATAAAGAGTTAGATTTGCTCATAGTTCCTAGCGAAAGTATGAACGCTCGAATTATTATTTGAACTGACACATTCTGACTGTTACATTCGTTCGAACGTAAAATCAGTAGTTACCTACACGTGATAAATCGGTTTTCAATGTGGCAACAGTTGGGGTAGAAAAGCTACCTTTGCCTCTAAAATCTTCTCTGGTTTCTCTGCGTCCATGATAGCTGGTACTGCCACGTCGACTGTTACCACAAGCAGTATGCATAAAAGATTCAATAGTGACTCGCCAGTTTGTTATCGCCCTTATAAAATGTCGTTATGGCTCCTACCTCCCGAAATGTTGAACAGATCCGATAGTTTCTTGGGCTAGCGGGATATTTTAGGCGGTACATCCCTAATTTTGCTAGGAAAACCGCATGTATAGCTCGCTTAACACGAAAATACTCTGAGTTTATTTGGGGTCCTGGGCAAGAGTCTGCTCGTACTGAAATTATTAACTGTCTTACTAATGAGACTATCCTATATTTGATTCCAAATTATCAACTGAGGTACATACAGATGCCAGTTAGCGCTGGTTACGGGGCGCCGCTTTTGCAAGTTCACAAAGATAGAAAAAAATGGGTAGTCGCATAGTATTTTTTAGTAAGTTTACTTACCATTCATATGAGCTTGAAACGTTCGCTCTGCTGTGGTTAAAGATATGCAGCATTGTAGACATTACGTGTTAGGCCTAAAGTTTAAAATAGTCACTGATTGTAACGCGTTAAAGGCTACGCAGTTTAAAAAAGGTGTTTTACCGAGAGTTGCACGATGGTGGATCTATCTCCAATATTTCGATTTCGAGATCGAATATCGCAAAGGTGTACTAGTGTCACAAGCTGACTATATTTGAGTCGCAACTCCATCGTCAAAACCGTGGCCAAACCTCGCAGCTGGGCTTAAATCGCGCAGTCAGCTGATGAGGAAACTAGAAAGCTTTTTGATTTTCTTAGTGAGGGTAAAGGGTAAATTAGACTCTAATCGATATGTGAAGCGAAACGACATTCTTTATTACAATGACGAGACAGGACGGCTGAGCGGTTACGATGAAACCAAGAAGCACAAGACGAATACGTCAATAAAGACAGGCGACCGCCTAGGGTATTTAAAGTAAATGACTTTGTTTTTGTAATAAAATATTTGCAGTTTCTAGGCAACCAGATCCAGGCATGCGCGGGTCGTATCGTGTCGACAAGGTGTTGAAGAATGACCGTTACGAGCTGAAGCTACTGGCCGGGTCTTATGGTAAGACCACTTGTGCTGCAGCTCAATTTATGGTACCCTGGAGTGGAGAGTGGACACCAGATACGTGTGCAGCCTTCTTCACAGATGGTGAGTGATATACAAGCCTCGCGCGCTTGCCCAGCTTGGCAGCTACCTATGGCGTGTGCATTGTTACTTGAGAAGCCACGTGCGCTTGCCCTATGGCAGCTACCTATGACGTGTGCATTGTTACTTGAGAAGCCACGTGCGCTTGCCCTACGGCAGCTACCTATGACGTGTGCGGTATTTCTCAAGGGAGGTATACATACCTCACAGCCACTTGCGCTTGCCTTATGGTAGCTACCTATGGTGTGTGCTAGCAGCCACTGGGAGGTATGCAAACTTTGTGCCTATGCCTACAGTGTTGGCCACTGTGTGGTATGCTAACTTTGTGCCTATGCCAGCAGTGTGATGTTGTTGTGTGGTATGCTAACTGTGTGCCTATCCCAACAGAATTATTTTGATGAAACTTTGTTTTACTGTGTGATATGGTAACATTGTGCCTATGTCAAAAGTTCAGTTATAATTTTTACATACCTGCTACAAGCGTGGTAAGCTAACAAGGTGCCTATGCCAGCTTGTTAATTAATAGGGACTAAAACTTCTGACATTTATTTTGTAACTTTTCTTTAAATACATGTTTCCACTTATTTTTCATTCCCGATTAAAATTTCGAAATTAAAGTAATACTTTATGCTCCATTACAGTAATGTGGTGACTTGTTTGTTTAACAATCTGCCTATCTGCTCATTAGCAGTATCCGCTTTAATTTTGCTATTGCATTTTTTTAAATTGGTGTCCTTTATAGTGAGACCTTTATTTCCTGCCTTCATCTCCGATACGTTATTATGTTGCTTAGGTATGTTTGCATGTTCATTAACACTTTGCTCATATGTTTAAGCATTGATGAATGTGACGCGCCTCGTACAAGAGTCTGCAACCATTGAAGCATCAGCTGGACCTGGTCAAGATGCTACGTCGACTGAACCAGCTGACGACACGGAGGCTAGCCGCGACTAAGGACCTGCCGAGGACAGCAGGATGTCAGAATTGGCCGTGTTAGGAATAAATAAGACTTGCAACACCACTGCGTTGATTTTAGAGATCGTCAATTGACTTCCGTCGCCGTTATGTCAGTGGTGAGCGCCGGAGCTCAGTCTCATGAGCCATTCTTACCGGGCACTTGGCATAGGACGGTCGTATTGCTCTGAGCTTATCCTTTCGCGCCTAATTTTAAGATTAGAAAGTGTTTTCTCCATATTTTCGTTCGTTTTGCAATTATTTGTAACTTTACCTATTTTGATTAAATAAAATTAGTAGTTGTAATTTTTCGTTTATTTGATCATCCCTAATAATACCTACATCAAAATAGTATCGCTTTCATACATTTAACGCAATGCGTCACAACACGCTGCATCAGAGAAATATGAATGCAACCATAATTAAATTGTATGAAACCGAAACTGTTCTCTATTTTAATTAAATTTGATGCATTCATTATAATTATAAGATGTTTTAAAATTAATCCGGAATACTTCAGGAAATAGTTGGGTGGTGAAGGATTTTCGTCGATTTTTTTGATTCGTGGGACGTGTGAAAATTTTTGGAAGTAAAGTCGGAGCAAAAAACCTAAAACCCCATTTATCCTCTTCTTGAAAGTGCGTGCGTGCGTGTGAAGTTTAGTACCTTCGAAAATTTAGTCAACCCGGGGAGAATCGGGTTGTTAGTACCCTTCGCCACTGAAATGTGGTCAAGCATTTGACGCGGTACCTACATTTTGAACACTAACCAATGTATGTATGGACTACATTTACAGGGGTGTACAGTTCAGTCAAAGTTACCTAACCACCTGTTGTCATCAAATCATAATCATCATCATCGTCGTGATCGTGACGTCCACTGCCTTCTTCAAAGAACTCTACAATGATCGGTCCTGGTCTTAGAGGTTTACCACGAAATTCAATTTCGACATTCGTATCGTGCCGTTCCGTTCACGGTAATAGTATTAAACAGAAGACTGAAAGGGACGACACTATACGAACTTCGAATTACGAATTTCGTAGTCGCTCCCCTGCTCCTCCTGCATTCATCGGACTCCTAAACGGGTGCCTCCCACGAGATATAACTACAAAATATCTAATTTCATTTTAATAACGTTCACAAGATATAATGAACGTTAGCTATAACAGCAAAAAGTATAATTTTTTAACGTATAACGCTTAAATTATATAACGTTATTTTTATTATAATTTCAATTTGTATAAGATTTATATGGACTAATTTCTTTTAACATAACAAACATTTGGTATAACAGTCATGATATATAATAATACTGGGGTGTCCCATAAGTAAAGAGACAAGATTGAAATGAAAATATCTGATGAAAAAATATAATAAAGTGCTAACATTTACATTAAGTCCAATCAAGAATATATTCAAATTTGTTATTTTATATTAAATTTGCTTGTGGAATGCCTTTATAGCCAATTTTTCTGAGGTTTATTGTTGCTCGCCACATTACAGCTTTTCCTGACCTAGTTGCCACAATTTTAGCCGATCTAGTCCATCGATGTTTAAATGCAGGCAATGATTTGGGGTTTTCCGTTTGTTGTTTATATTCTCGTTTGCATAAATACCAAAAAATTTCAATACCACGAGCTTGGGGACATTTGGGGCATCATTATGTTTTCGTATAAAATATATCCCCGCAGCCTGTAAATGTTGCGTGACTTCGGTGGCGTAGTGGCATGACGCCATATCCGGCCAGAATATAATTTCTTCCCTATGGTAATATTTATCACCGCACCGCACACCGCACCGTCCTTCCAGACCCACAGACACAGACTGACCTCCCGACACACTTTAACGACCCCGACTTAATAAACCGGCATTTCTTAAATATACCTGGTAAACCGGCCGTATCTATATCTGACTTGACACGGTATGAATTCGATAGACATGGTGACAAAAAATTTACTCTTTCACCAACAACGACAGGAACTGTGACAAAAATTATGACCTCTATTAAAACAACTGCAAAGGGACATGATTCGATTGCTATTGACATGTTACTTATGACTCTTCCAGTGACTTCGAAGGTACTGACATTCATCATCAATAGGAGTATTGAGACTATGACTTTCCCGACTGATTGGAAAATTGCTCAAGTGACCCCGTTACCTAAAAAACCTAATCCTGTTAATCTGTCCGAACTCCGTCCTATTAGTATCCTTCCCTGTGCGTCGAAGATAGTGGAAAGGGTAGTTTGCGAACAGCTGTCGGAATACTTGGAGAAGTACAGCATCCTACCTGAACTGCAATCGGGTTTTCGCAAGGGTCGATCGACAGCTACTGCGTTACTCGATGTAGTCGATAATATTTTGCAGGCTAGGGATGCTGGAAAAAGTACTATTTTAGCACTTTTAGATTTCTCCAGGGCTTTTGATTGCATTAGCGTTCCCTTGCTATTATCCAAGATGTCGTATTACGGATTTGATGTCACGGCGATAAAATGGTTTAGCAGTTATTTGACTGACCGTGCGCAGACTATCGTATTGCGTGGGGTGGATGGTGGTACTCTGCGGTCTTCTCTTTGCCCTGTGACACGGGGAGTGCCGCAGGGCTCGATACTGGGTCCCCTGCTCTTTATATTGTACAGTTCTGATATTGTCAGCAGTATAAAGAGCAGTGGATACCATCTCTACGCGGACGATCTGCAGCTGTACGTCTCCTGCGCGCCGTCAGAAACTTCCATTGCTGTAGACGCCGTCAATGCAGATCTCGATCGTATTTCAGCTTGGTCGGAGAGGAACTGTTTAGTCCTCAACCCCGACAAGTCGAAGTATATAGTTTTTGGATCGAGGCATCAAATTCGGAATACTATTGATGCTCTGACTACCGGGGATGTTGCCGTTATGGGTAAACCAATAGAACGGGTGGTAGAAGCCAATAACCTTGGTCTACTTATGGACGGCAAGCTGAGCTTTGAGAACCACATCCTAAAAGTTGTGAGTAACTGCTTCTACCGCCTCAAGGTTCTGTACAGTATACGCGATTACCTTAGTGTTGATTTGCGTGTTAACCTTTGTGAATCGCTTATATTGTCCAGATTAAACTATTGTGATATTGTTTATGACGGCTGCATTGTTGGTCGTTCCAAGAGGCTTTTACAGCGAGTGCAAAACGCATGTGCTCGTTTTTGTTTCCGTGTCCCTCCCCGGTCCCACATCACTCCTTACCTGAACGCCGCTAACTTGCTGAACATGCCTGCACGCAGGCGCATGCACCTCGCCACTTTGCTGTTCGGTGTGAGACGCTACAGGACACCGTTGTACCTCTTCAATAAAATTGTTTGGTCGAAGAGTGAGCGCAGGAGTGCTATGGTTCTTGTGCCTAAACACCGGACCGCGGCATTTCGAGGAAGTTTTAAGTTTGCGGCGTCCAAGTGCTGGAATGATATTCCTCCCCCTATCCAAGGAGCGTCTAGTAGGTACACCTTCAAGCGCAAGCTGAAGGATCACTTATTAACGCTCCAAAAATCCTACCTATAAAACCAGCACTTGATATGCCAACCTGTTGTTTTACAGGGTTATGTTTTCGCAGTTTACTTTTTCTTTATTGTATTTATTTATTTACATATTATGCTACGCAATAATAAATCTAAATTGTTTGTTAATTCATTATCTTTTTATTAATTTATCTTTTTATTAAGTAGTTTATATAGTATATTTGTGTATCGTTCCGTGTGTCACAGACGGTTCTGGCAGAAAATCAGCGCTGCAGGCGTCTAACGCCTCAGCATAATGCTGAGTCAGCGACCCTTTCACTTTTGCATGGACACACATGCAGATCTGTGTATTTATTACTTCGTTGTTTTGTGAACCTTGTTTATTTGTATGAATTTGTGTGTACTTTCTTGTATTTGTGTGTTTACGTTCCAAACGGCTATTCGACGGTTAGTACCTCAATCTGTCACTAGATGGCGCTGACTGTTAACTAGATGACGCTAACGTTTGGCTCACTCAGTTTACTTAGGTGGTGGTAAGAAACTTTGTTTAAATATACACAATAAGCAACCAGTAATAGTTTGTTTTCTTTATTGATCGCTATTATAGAGGGCGCTATAGTTCGGATTGTACGGGCGTAGTACATGGTCCATCGAATCGGATTGTGTAAGACGTTTGTTCGTCGAGTTTTTGACGCTGTTTCAAAGGGCGACGGATCGTTGTCAAAGAAACTTCACGGCACCAGCGGAGGCAACCAGCAGCGACGGAAGTTACTGTCATCGGGTGTGACGTCAGAACCGGCGGACCAAGGATAAGTGTCATAGTGCAGTGTTTACGTATTTGTGAAGAAAAACTGTGAGTACTTTTAAAGTTAATATATAAACGATTAACTGTCAAAATCAAAAGACACCTGTCAGGCATCAAAATCGAAATTTATCAAACTGACAGCTGTCAAATAGAGACTTGAAAAATTTTTAGTGATAATTAGAAGTTAAAATATTTTCAAGTCCAACTAACACTTAGAATAGTTTACGAAAAGTGGATGAGACGGGGAATCCATGCCCGATTTTAGTCTCAGATAAGGTGCACTTCAAACACTTGTAAAAATTTCGAGAATTAAACTGGACTTAGAAAACGGAAAAAAATATATTGAACTTTGTAGTTTTTCTTGGAGTTGAAGATTTAAAACAGACTTAGAAAAAGGTTGGGACTTGGTGATTTATCTTGCGCTTGAACTTTAAATTGATTGTATTATCACTACTTGAAGACTTAGTAAGAATATTAATAATCATGGACGCGGATATAAAAGTGCAATTAGACGCATCAGAGCGTGTCAAGAAGGCTTTAGCTAATTTTAAGAAGTCACCAAAGGAAAGGGTGACTGTGTCATATGTCGAAACAAGGCTAGAGAGTTTAGAAATACTTTGGGAGAGATTTATTTCGAAGCATCAGCAACTAGTTGAGAAGTACACCGCAGTAGATTTAGCGGCATCTGAGTATGAAAAAAAGGAAGTATACGATACCACTGATGAAGTCTATATGAATTATAAATGTGCGCTGAAGACTGCACTGAGAGAGCAAAAAGCAACTAATACTAGTTCCGGTTCTAACCACACGGCGGTGAATTCAAAATCTATGCACGTGAAGTTGCCAAAGATAACAATTCCAACGTTTTCAGGCCTTTACTCCGAATGGATGAGTTTTAGGGACTTGTTTGTATCACTCATTCATAGCAACGGGGAGATCGACAATGTACAAAAATTACATTATCTTAAAGGCCATCTCAAAGGAGAAGCAGAGCAACTTTTACACCACATCCCCATTACGAACGATAGTTACGAACAATGTTGGACTCTTTTGGAGAATCGGTACAACAATAAACAATATTTAGTTAATTGTATTCTTAATAGATTTTTTAGTCAGAAGAGTATTCCAGGAGAGTCCTCCAGTGCAATAAAAGAATTGTTAGATGTAACGACCGAAACGTTAAATGCGTTAAAGAGTCTAGGTATTGATACTAGTACATGGGATGTTATTGTTATTTATATAGTTAGCCAGAGGTTAGACTCAGATAGTAGAAAACAATGGGAGTCTAAAGTCAGTGAATTGGTGTCTCATACCAATCAGTTGCCTACAGTTAAGCAATTCCAGGAATTTTTGGAAACTAAGTATCACTCCTTGGAATTCTTAGATTCTAAACCAAGCCCAACTTATAGTCAAAAACAGCGTATCACTCACAGTAATTATAAAAGTAGTAAACCCAACCCTATTCACATGCTAAATGTTACTCAACCAACTTGTGTCTATTGTAAGCAGGGTCATAACCTTAGAAGTTGCAAGGAATTTATCAATATTGATCTTAGTGACAAGCGTAATTTTGTCCAATCTCACGGGTTATGTTTCAACTGTCTCGGATCCAATCATTCGGTTAAATATTGCAGGAATACCACGTCTTGCCAGATTTGTCACAGGAGACACCACTCTCTATTACATCCGAAAGGCGAATTTCAGTCATCAGTCTCAAACGAGATTGATGGCAATCAGGTTGCACCACTTGCAGAACAACACAATGGAGTTCAATTTTCATCACCGGAGGAAAATCCATCGACGTCTACAAATATTGCAAACTATTTTGTGAATGGAGTGGCACATCAAGTGCTGCTAGCCACAGCGGTAGTAAACGCTGAGTCACACAATGGAAAAGCTTACCAGCTTGTAAGAGCTCTCGTCGATCAGGGGTCTCAGGCCTCTTTTATCACCAAGGCAGCAGTCCAACTACTTGGGCTAAAAACCACACCAACCAGGGGATTAGTATCGGGATTGGGAGGAGAACAGAGCCTTACAGCAAGGTCAATGGTGGAAGTAACAATCCATTCACGTCTCAATCCAGGTTGTGTGTTCAAGGTCGCAGCTTATGTTCTTGATAAGCTAACAGCATACTTACCTGCAGCGGTAGTGTCAGTTCCCTCTTGGCCGGAGTTGGAATGTATCACTCTAGCGGATCCGGAATATCACACTCCTAATAGGATAGATATTTTGTTAGGCGCGGAGGTTTACAGTAATATAATAGAACAAGGTGTAATTAAGTGTCCTTCTGGGTCTCTTGTAGCGCAGAACACCACCTTGGGATGGATATTAAGCGGGCAGGTGAAGTTACAGCAACGCGATAAGGAAAAATCTCTTGTAAGCATGCATACTCACGTTCAGCCTGTGGAACAATTGCTTAAGTCATTTTGGGAATTGGAAGCTGAGCCGTCCGAAAAACAAAAAATTTTGTCACTTGAGGAACAGCGATGTGAAGATATCTATCACTCGACTACTACACGCGACGCTGAGGGTCGGTACGTAGTCAAGCTCCCGTTTAGAGAAGCAGAACCATCCTGCGCGTACGGTCAATCACGGGATATAGCACTGAAGAGGTTTCACCATCTAGAGAGAAAGTTGCAGCTCAATGAGCACCTGAAACAAGAATATAAAAGGGTGTTTAGTGAATACATACAGTTGAATCACATGGAGGAAATAACATCCAATACCAACAGAAAGGGCTTGTACTTACCATATCACGCAGTGATTCGCGAGGACAAAGAAACTACGAAAGTTCGAATTGTGTTCGACGCATCGTGCAAAGGTACGAACGGCGTATCATTGAATGATGATCTAATGGTTGGACCTACATTGCAACCGGAGCTGCGACATTTGATGATGCGCTGGCGCCTATATCCTATCTGTTTCGTTGCTGATATAGTAAAAATGTACCGACAGGTCAAAGTCTCTGATGAAGACTCGGAGTATCAACGTATTATATGGCGAGAAAGCCCAGAAGAAAAACTCAAAGAATACAAGCTGCTCAGAGTCACGTTTGGGACTTCTTCTGCCCCATATCTTGCTGTCAAAACATTGATACAAATAGCTGAGGACGAAGGAAGGAACTTTCCATTAGCAGCGGAAATAATAAAGAATCAATTCTATATGGACGATTTAATGTCAGGTTGCGAGAGTGTGGAAGAGGCAGTCGAGCTATGCAAGCAAATCAATGAAATCTTGAAAAGAGGTGGGTTCGAACTGCAGAAGTGGTCCAGTAATAGCAACGCTATGTTGGAAAAAGTACTCGAAGAAAACATAGGAAAACAAGAAGAAAAACCTATAGAAATCAAGTTCGATACCATCAACAAAATATTGGGCCTTACTTGGAACCGTAGTATGGATGAGTTTGTGTACTCAGTCAAGTTGCCTTCAATGTCGGTACCCGTAACAAAGCGAAAGGTTATCTCGGATATTTCGAAGCTGTATGATCCACAAGGATGGATAGCTCCGTGTATAATACAAGCGAAAATATTTATACAGAAGTTATGGCTTGCGGGCATCGACTGGGACCAAGAGCTATCGCCATCACTACTGGACGAATGGATAGAATATCGCGAAAGCCTGTCGGATCTCACGCGCTTTCGACTAAAGCGTTGGATGCAATGTAGGCGTGATGCTAAACTAGTTGAGCTCCATGGTTTCAGCGATGCATCCACGGCGGCATTTGGAGCAGTGGTATATCTACGAGTGATTGGCGTGGATGACGAGGTACACGTCAACCTGGTTACGGCAAAAACAAAGGTCGCTCCAATCAAGCAAGTCTCTGTTCCAAGGTTGGAGTTATGCGGGGCTGTACTGTTAGCGAAATTATTAGTAGAAGTATCGGAAGTACTGGGTGTACTCAAACCCCATCAACATGCATGGACTGACTCAGAGGTAGTTCTTGCGTGGTTGAGCAGCCATCCCAGTCGCTGGAAAACATTCATTGGTAACCGATGTTCGGAGATATTATCAGTAACAGATCGGACCCAATGGTCACATGTTCGGTCCGAACATAACCCGGCGGATTGTGCATCACGGGGCATTCCAGCATCTGAGTTGATCGATTTCACATTGTGGTTACAAGGGCCGCCGTGGTTACACGATTACGTCATCCAATATCCGAACCCTAAATCGTTAAACACAAACTTAGAAGAAAGGCAAATTCAAACGCACCTAGTTACTTCCGAAGACCGTGTCGATGATGATGACGAGGTATGGGCGAAATTCTCCACACTGACGAAGCTACTGCGAGTAGTAGCTTACTGCCGTCGAGCTCTGAAAAAGGAAAATCCAAAGCATACTTACCTCCTGAAAAAGGAAATAGATGAAGCATTGGTAATAATGATCAAAAAATGTCAAAATCAAGCGTTTTCTGAAGAAGTAAAGTACGTCCAACAGAAAAGGTCCATTCGTAAGAAAAGTGTACTTACCACACTAAATCCATGGATAGACGAGCACTCACTAATGCGGGTTGGTGGGTGGCTCCATTACGCAGACATTAAAGAAGATCAAAAACACCCTATTATTCTACCTAAAAGAGCTCAGTTAACGTCTCTTATCATAAGTAACGCACATAAAGTCACTTTACACGGCGCCGCTCAGCTGATGATAAATTTTATTCGAGCAAAGTATTTTATAATCGGACTAAAATCCCTGGTTAAACTTCATTGCAGGAAATGTGTGACCTGCATAAGATACGCAGCCGCCAACAACCCGCAACTGATGGGGCAACTCCCTTCGCCGAGAGTGACCGTCAGTAGAGCCTTTATACGATCTGGCGTAGATTACGCAGGTCCAATTAATATACGAGTGTCAAAGGGTCGCGGTAACCGCTCCTATAAAGGGTACATTTGTTTGTTTGTTTGTATCGCCACACGTGCCATACACATCGAAGTAGTGAGCGACCTAACTTCACAGAGTTTTTTAGCTGCTTTCAAACGGTTTACTGGACACCGAGGTCACTGTACCGATTTGTATAGTGATAACGGGACGAATTTCGTGGGTGCAGCGAGAGAACTTAAAGACTTATTCAACGAAGAAAAGTCGAGGTTTTTACCTGAGATAGCAGACTGTTTAGCAACAAATGGAACTCAATGGCACTTTATCCCTCCGCAAGCTCCCAATTTCGGAGGACTTTGGGAAGCAGGAGTGAAATCCTGCAAATACCACCTCAAGAGGGTTATCGGCAACTCAACCCTCACCTTTGAGGAACTAACAACCGTGTTATCCCAGGTAGAGGCATGCCTCAACTCAAGGCCGATTTCTTACGTACAAGATCAAGGAGACCCCATGCCACTAACACCGGGGCATTTCCTGATAGGCGAGCCTTTAGTGGTACCACCAGATCGTGATTATGAACACTCTAACGTAAGTTCTTTGAGAAGGTGGCAGCTTTGCCAAAGAATGCTGCAGGACTTCTGGCGACGTTGGTCGCAGGAGTATCTTTCTCGTTATTTACAGAGACATAAGTGGACACAAGTGACTCCTGAGCCAAGTGTAGGCGATGTGGTATTAATTAAAGAGCTTGACTTGCCTCCAGCACGATGGCTACTAGGTCGAGTTGTAGAGAAACATCCCGGGGTGGACAATGTTACGCGTGTTGTTACTCTACGTTGTAAAAATTCTGTGATTAAGCGTCCAGCGGCAAAGGTTTGTGTATTGCCTCTGGCTGAGTAATTGACCAGCTTGAAGTCACAGTTCAACCTAAGTCGACTCATGGTCCTTAATATGGATCGTTGATCGTTGATCAGTTTCATTAGTATTGCAACTGAGAGTTGTGTGCGTAATTTAGTTATTTATGTTTATGTTTAATTTTGTATTTACATGTAGCTGCAGGATGACTTTCATAAACGCTCTGTATGTCGCGTATTGCTTAATTATCATTCTGCACCCAGCTCATCAACGATCATTTATTATTGTATCCAACCTAATTTGAAGAACAGTGGTTCTTGGTGGGCGGCATGTTTACGTTCCAAACGGCTATTCGACGGTTAGTACCTCAATCTGTCACTAGATGGCGCTGACTGTTAACTAGATGACGCTAACGTTTGGCTCACTCAGTTTACTTAGGTGGTGGTAAGAAACTTTGTTTAAATATACACAATAAGCAACCAGTAATAGTTTGTTTTCTTTATTGATCGCTATTATAGAGGGCGCTATAGTTCGGATTGTACGGGCGTAGTACATTGTGTGTCTTGTAATAGTGAATAAATGTCTTCTTTCTTTCTTTATCAATGAAGGGAATCAATCGCTTTATTATACATTCTCTCAGGTAAATGCGTGCGTTCATAGAGCCTGTGCAAATATATGGTTCAGACGTATTACCACTCTGGTCTATGGCTTGCTAAAGTAGGTATTTATTGAAAAATTTGGCCTTTGGTATGATTTTTTGTGAATAAGCTACAGCGTCCCGAACCCGATTGTTTGCATGGTAGTATTGCTTCCCAGGAAAGGAACATCCACTGGGTCCACGGGCACGTAGGTCTCGTCATCAATTATAAGAACTTTTTTCGGTGTTTTTTCATACCCTCTTCGGCATCCTTTTTTAGCTCGCACTTCCTGGTCTTTAATATATTTAGGAGCAGATAATTTTGCAAACGCTTTAGGCTATAGGTCGTGTGTTTTCATTCGAGCTATACTTGACTTCGATATTTTCAATTTATCCGCAGCAACTCTAACAGACATCGAGGGATTCCGTTTATAAACTTTTTTACCTTATTTATATTTTTAGGTGACGAAACAGTACGTTTTCTTCCAGAAATATTTTTATAAATATCTCCGTGCGTTTCTTCAAAAAGCTTATAATTCGATACAAAGTAGTTCTTCTGACTCCCTCTGGAGAAAAATGACGTGTCGTGTCCGTTTTCCATGACATTTATAAAATTGAAAAATTCTTTTTGCAAATACTTCGTGTTCAGCTCTCTTTATAATTAAAACTTTAAAAATACTTTCAAAATTCCCGCTTAATCTGACAGATATAATGCCTACGGCGGCCATGAAAGTTATTTTTCTTAAAAAAATGAAAATCTTTTCAACCAGTTTGAAATTTGAAATTTGTCTCTTTACTTCTGGGACAGCCTTTAATATGTTAATTAAGTAAGTAGATATAAGTTGTATGATGTATGTATAGTTAATCCTACTTTGTTAATTGTTAAATTATTATAAGTTAATCCTACTTTGTTTAGTCTATAAGTTTGCACCGGTCTGGCTCTAGCTGTTAAGGTACAAATTGTAATTTTAAATAAATAAATAAATAAATAAATGTGTAAATGTTAACTTATGTGGCGGCGAGCGAGCAAAGCGAGCGAGCATGACTTTTCGGGGCAGAAGCGACTTGGATAGGTTAGGTTTTTTTTGTAACAGAGCGGAAAAAATGAATGGATTGCTTGATTGTTTGCTTGCATCAAAGTTTTTAATGAATTTATATGTTTTAAATCTTAGGTGTTATGAACATTATACGCTTCGATCGTTATATCAATTGATATTATATATAAACAACGTTATATATTACAAAATTAGATATTTTATAATTATACTTTTCGTTCATTATATCCAGTGAACGTTATACTAAACGAGTTTATATAAACTGAGCGTATATATTATGAATATTAGATAATAAGTTGTTATATCTATATCTCGTATTACTTACCCCTCCTAAACACATTAAAAATCTTATAAATCTTTGTTTGTACATGCAGAAAAAGCATCAGAACTATTTCGTTTTCTTTCATATCGTCCTCCTATTCATTGTTAAAGTCATTGATTCAATTGTTTGCTTACGAGATATAATTGCGTCTTCCAGAACGTTGCGCCTATTGAGTAATCTGGGACAAAAACGAGTTTCATTCAGTCATTTAACGCTCCAATGAGACGCCACATGACTTTGCCTTTAGACATCAGCATCATTCATGCTCATTTGCATGCTATTTCTAGATGTACTGCCTTATTATCATGGAAATAAATGGATACCCGGATACAGCATCAATTACCTTTAAAGGTGCCTATTCATGAAATAGTAGAGATCGATTTCCGGTTTTCTGAAATCTACAGAACAACTCTGGAGATGTGATCAGGAAAACTCTAAACAATTTAACTCAGTTGTTAGAACCAGGACCAAACCTTTGGATTGAGTTTCACAATCTCGAAATCCTCTCTACTGAACGTCATTCGTACCTGACACGAGAGGTAGATTTTTCGACATTCATAGGAGCATCAATTGATGCCAAAATTGAATAAAGAATTTTGACTTTGAGTTTGACTTTGACCCGTGTGGTGTCGGGTTTAGAATTACACCTCTCCATTTCTTCCGTGGATGTCGTAAGAAGCGACTAAGGAAATAGGTTAAGGTATATTGTATAGGCGATAGGCTAGCAACCTGTCACTACTATACCAACCTAAAATTGCTATAAGTGGCCTCGAAATGTAAATATAACGATTCTTGTGCTCTGCCTACCCCCTTTGGGAATACAGGCGTGATTTTATGTATGGTTTAGTACCGTTTGGTAACCAAAATTTTGAAACCACCCAGTACGCCAGCTGTGGCTGTAGCGAGTTACGAAATTTTGGTTACCAAACGGTACTAAACCATACATAAAATCACGCCTGTATTCCCAAAGGGGGTAGGCAGAGCACAAGAATCGTTATATTTACATTTCGAGGCCACTTATAGCAATTTTAGGTTGGTATACAACAATATACCAGGTAGTTTCTGTTAATGTACCGAGCAACGTGTCAAATTTAACGGAAATAAAAAAAAACACGGTGTATATCTTATGTATGAACGTCATTCCTTCTCCAGAATGGTGCGTGAAACAGTGGAAATAAGGAAATATAAAAATGTTAACCGGGATGATGGATAAGTTCTCTTTTATATGGAATCCGGGAATTGGCAAATGTGGGCGTCGAGATGTATCTTCGGATAAATCGCAGAATATTGTGAGTTTGTGTGTCGAAATGAATGATTATCACTTCTGAACAAGAAAATGAAGTGCGGGTAAAACTCACGCGGTTATACGAACGATACCCTACACTTCAGACTACGTGGTCGAAAAGACGTGTTAATTTTAGCAATTAGTTCGTGATTAAGTCCCGGAGAATATTAGTTTATGTATTTAACTAAGATTTAACTCAGTTAATTCTGACGTTTAGAATGACACTGAGTAAATTCGAATTATTCTCATTTCAAATAAACTTTGTGTAATAAAAAAACAGGTTTAGTTTTGAAATGAGAATAATTTAAATTGGGTCACTTGGTGAGATTAGTATTTTGTTTTAGGTTTTTCTTCATGTGAGACGTGGGGTCAGTAACACTCCAGCAACAGATGACATTATACTCCAGCAACGTTCAAAGAATGTGAATCTTCCACGTATTATATGTACGGTGGTAAACAACTTGCATACATTTGTTGAGTTATGTATACAGGGTTATTTTTAATTCACTGACATCCTCTTAACCCTGAATTCCTATCACTCAAACAAATGTTTTTTGTTCTACGACTTTTCAAAATGAAGCACTTTTTTCCCATACAAATACACAGAGTATCGTAAAAATAAGAGGTAATCTCAAATTTTCAAAACGTTATTACACCAAATATATTAAGTTATGACAAAAGCCGTAAAACAAAAAACATTTGTTTAAGTGGTAGGTGTTTAGGGTTAAAAGGATGCTAGTGAATTACAAATAACCCTGTATAGGGTTGATCCTGAACATTATTATCTCCAAAATAACCTGTATTTTTTTTAAAATTTAATTATAGTTTTAATATTCACGTAAGGAGAACGATGACTATACGCTATTAAAATGACGTACAAAATAACGGGTCGTTTTTCATACAACTTTGCATGGGAAGTGACCCGTTCGTTTTGCTCACCAGTATAATTGCGTGTACTTTGGAAAGTCTCAGACACAGGCCATTTCAGACTCATTACTTACTAAATTACGTGTATAATATTGTATTATGTAAGTGCAGTGTGAATAAATTAACGTATTTTTACACGCTTTATATTAGCTTCACCTGTATGTTTGTATGTATGTTTGTAACCGACTCCTTAGGGCGCGATTTTGACCCACTTCCCGGTTTCCGATTGAGCTGAAATTTTGCACATATGTGTAAATTGGATGACAATGCAATATTATTGTAACATGGAGCTGATCTGATGATGGAGCTGGATGGTGGCCATAGGAACTATGTAATAAAACAACACAATCCCGTCGAGTTTGGGCTCGTTTGATTCGTCTTGACGAGCACTTTGATCTCAGATGGTAACCAGGGTCTGATGATGGAGCTGGAAGATGGCCAAAGGCACTCCACAATAAAACTACACAACCCCGTCGAGTTTGGGCTCGTTTGATTCGTCTTGACGAGCACTTTGATCCTAGATGGTAACCAGGGTCTGATGATGGAGCTAGAAAATGGCCAAAGGCACTCCACAATAAAACGAAACAACCCCATCGAGTTTGGGCTCGTTTGATTCGTTTTGACGAGTACTTTGGTCCTAGATGGTAACAAGGGTCTGATGATGGAGCTGGAAGGGGGGTAGGTGGCGGGGTGGGGGGGGAATGGGGTATGGGGTAAGGGGGTCGGGGGTTTAGAGGGTTGGGGGTTAGGGTGTGGCGGTTAGGGTTAGGAGATGGGGGGGGGGGTTTACGGGGAATAGGGTGGGGGTGTTGGGGGGTTCGGGGGTAAGTGATTTTGGGGGGTTGTGGGAAATGGGGAGGGGGTAAGAGGCCTAGATGGTAACAAGGGTTTGATGATGGAACTGGAAGGGGGGGGCGGTAGGTGGCGGGGTGGGGGGGGGTTCCGGGGGTTTGGGGGGTTCGGTGTTAGGGGGGTTGGGTTTAGGTGGTTCGGGGGTTTGTAAAATGAGGAGGGGGGTAAGGGTGTGGGGTTTGGGGGGGGGTTTGGGGAAATGGGGTGGGGGATGTTGGGGGGTTGGGTTTAGGGGGTTTGGGGGTTGTAGGTGAGGGGGGTAAAGTTAGAAAGAAAATAAATAATAGTTTAAAAAAACTAAAAAACACGCTTTAAAAAATAAAAAATAAATTTTAATAAATTTCAATGCACTATTCTTATAGTGCAGTAAAAAATCTTAATAAGCAATTATTATATTGTTATATCCAGATCAAAATTTGTAAACAATTCTAAATATTGATAAAATAAATAATAATAGTTTAAAATATTTTATTGTAAAAAAAGCGTGGGGTGCTTTTTAAGATGTTATCAAAATGATAATCCTTGACAATTGACACCATGCACCCCACGCTTTTTTTACAATAAAATATTTTAAACTATTATTATTTATTTTATCAATATTTAGAATTGTTTACAAATTTTGATCTGGATATAACAATATAATAATTGCTTATTAAGATTTTTTAAAGTATGTTTATACTTTTAATTTTAGCCTGTGTACGTGTTTTTGTTGTTATAAATAAATGTTTTTCTTTCTTTCTTTCTTTCTTTCAGTATTTTGCAGCAAAATAAATTGTCATAACTCATTAGATTACTTTAATTTTATGGCATCACTAGCTGTTGCTCGCGACTCCGTCTGCAAAGAATTCGCTTAACACTATCCCGCGGGAACTATGCAATTTTCTGGGATAATAAGTTTTTGTTAAAAATTTAATTTTCAATGCAAACTTTTTCGCTGACTGTACTTTTTGTTGACAAGTACAGTCAACAAAAAGTACAGTCAGCGAAAAAGTTTGCATTGAAAATTAAATTTTAAACCTACTTAGGTATACCAAATTTAAAGTAAATCCGACCACTGGAAGTGGATCAAATTCAACTTCCAAGATTTGACACCGTACATACATACCTACTTACATACACATAAGTACATTGCAAGTTAATAAAAAGCTTTTAAGCTCCATACCAAATTTCATTTAAATTGTTTCAGCGGTCCGTCTGTCTGTTCTATTCTGTTACCTCTCCACGCTTAAACAAATAGATCGTCCGACACACTTTGGGAATTATAATATTACTTAGCTTGGATTATTTATTTAAATCAACAGCTAATTCATCCAGTGTGTCCGCCGTCCTATAGCTACGTAAGGTTTGGGTCACGGTCAAGCTACAAGGCCACCCGACCAGCGCCGGCGCAAGTTACAAGCACCTTGTGTTATAAAAAAAAAGGACTAAAAAACCGGCCAAGAGCGTGTCGGACACGCACAAGGTAGGGTTCCGTAGCCATTACAAAAAAATCAAGTAATATTTTTCTAAGGATTTCGTATGTGTACGGAATCATCCAAGTTTAGGTATGTTTTATACCTTAGGCTACTATTTACTCTTAAACTACAAATAATTTCCAAGCAATCTTAGCCGCTATAATTTTCCTAGTAAATTTGATATAAAAATTTGCACCTAACAGTTTAGATTTTAGAGGGGGGGGGACGCTCGATTTTAATGAAAATTTTCACTTTAAAGTAGAATATTTCGCAAACAGATCACTGAATAGAAAAATCATGTTAGCAACCCCGCAATGGTTTTAAAAGACCTATCCAACGATACCCCACACTATAGGTTTAGTTGAGAAAAAAAAATCACCCCCCCTTTACGTCAATGGGAGGTACCCTAAAAAAAAATATTTTTTTGTTTTTTATTTTACCACTTTGTTTGTTGGCGTGACTGATATGTATATTCATGCCAAATTACAGCTTCCTAGTACTAACGATCTCTGAGCTTAGCCGCGGACAGACAGACAGACAGACGGACAGACATGGCGAAACTATAAGGGTTCCTAGTTGATTACGGAACCCTAAAAAGGGGGGAGACGGTAGCCTCGAGGAATACCATTGGCGTTATCCTGATGTACAAACTTCTATTAACTGTTGCACATCATCATTATCATCATCATCATCATCATCATCATCATCATCATCATCCCAGCCTATATATGTCCCACTGCAGGGCACATGCCTCCTCTCAGAATGAGAGAGCTTGAGCCGTAGTAGCCACGCGAGCCCAGTGCGGATTGGGAACTTCACACACATTATTGAATTTCTTCGCAGGTGTATGCAGGCTTAGTTCACCGTAAAGCTCATGGTAAATTTCAAATGTAATTTCGCACATAAATTCCGAAAAACTGGAGGTGCGAGCCAGGATTTGAACCCACGACCCTCTGCTTGAGAGGCCATAGGTCAAACCGCTAGGCCACCACGGCTTTTTATTTTTACTATTTTTTTTCTATTAACTGTTGCACATATTTATTACGTTATTTTTTGTGAAGATATCATACACAGCGTAAGAAACAAAAGTTGTCTCTCCTATGGACATACATATAATTAGCGACTCCGAGTCAGCAAACTTAAGATTTATTTGAATGGGCCGTAACTTGGCCAGGCCCCCACACACCGATGTAGATACGACAAAAAAATATTGGCCTTAGACCCTTAAGTTTTGCCAATTCCACGAGAGGGACGCGAACAAAAAGATGTGGATGACGTTACATTTGTTCAAAAATAGAGATACTTAAATAAACTCTACATATTTGATGATGTTAAAATTACAAAAGGGATTTAAAACTAAATTAAAACTAGAAATGGTCCCCGCGGCGTTGTACTCAAAAGTCTTCGCCATTAGCTTGAATACCTCGTTATTTGATACATTACCTTCGTTCGATTAATAATAATAGGTTCTACGGTGGTTCTACGGTTTCTAGGCAGCTTCTAGGTATTACCAAGCTTTCGTATAGGTACCTGCTATAACGTTAAGTACAAATTTGGGTTCGCGAGGCATATTCGCACATGTTGTGGACGACATCATCACCATTGCCAGGTATAATAATAATAGTACATTACTGCAGCGGCCGCGAAATAGGGGATTGCCGGCCGAGTAGTTATAGATGGCCGAGTGTCAACGAGGCCATCTAGAGATACGAGGCCGGCAATCCCTGTTCGTGGCCAAGGCTTGTATAGAGTTTTTCTCAAACATGCATCATCATCATCATCATCATCATCATCACCATCACCATCCTCATCGTCGTCGTCATCATCACCATCATCATCATCATCATCACCATCATCACCATCATCATCATCATCACCATCATCATCATCACAATCTCATCATCATCACAACACTCACTACCACCATCATCATCATCACCATCACCATCATCATCACCATCATCATCATCACAATCTCATCATCATCACAACACTCACTACCACCATCATCATCATCATCACCATCACCATCAATCACCATCATCATCATCATCACCATCATTATCATCGTCACCATCATCATCATCATCATCGTCATCATCATCATCATCATCATAAAATCATCGTCATCATCATCACATCATAAAATCATCGTCATCATCATCATCAATCATCATCACCATCATCACAACCACCTTCACCATCACCATCATCATAAAATCATCGTCATCATCATCATCACATCATCATCACCATCATCATCATCATCATCATCATCATCATCATCATCATCATCATCATCATCTTACCTTACCTTAAATAAGCGTTGTGGCAGAATGTCATAATGAACCAAAACGCAAATATTGCTTATATTTTTTTTAATGGCTAAATGCTATGATGCCATAGTCCTATAAACGTCATGGTATGAAACAATAGACGATCACTTTGCTGGCCAAGGCCAGCAATGTTGTATGAAATTCCGTTATTGACCTCTCGTCTAGCCGCACCTGCATTGTGTCACTTCGTGGCGTATTATAAGGAACATAACGTCAATATTTCATAGCATGTTTGAGAAAAAGTTTTTTTTTAACTTATACCGGTGATCGAGTTAGCTGTCTGTGTAAGAGAGAGAGACCGAGCTAGTTCAGACTCTGTGTCTGTCTGTGACGTTTGGAGATAGTTTTGAGAGCCTGGGGAGGACATAGGTTACATTTTATCAACCGACGAAAACAAAAGGAGGAGGTTCTCAATTCGACGTGTATATATATATTTTTTTTTTTATGTATGATCACGCATAACTTTTTACAGAGTAGTCCGATTCTGATGATTCTTTTTTTATTGGAAAGCGTATTCCCCCAGGGTGGTCCCATTTAAATTTGGAAACAATATTCCTTCTCTAAGGGCAGAAAAACAGGGGATGATTGATTGTTCAGTTACTGATTGTGCTATATGATCACGCATAACTTTTTACAGAGTAGTCCGATTTTGATGATTCTTTTTTTATTGGAAAGCGTATTCCCCGAGGGTGGTCCCACTTAAATTTGGAAACAATATTCCTACCCTAAGGGTAGAAAAACAGGGGATGATTGACTAACTTTTTACAGAGTAGTCTGATTTTCATAATTAGTTTTTATTGGATAGTTAGGGTATACCTTGAAGTTGGTATTATAAATTTGGAAAAAAAATTACCCCAAGGATGGAAAAAAGTATAAAATAAAAACTTTTTAACAAAAAATTAAACCGCCGAAAAAACTGAAAAGCAAAAAATAATACCATTTTGTTTGACCTTAATCTAGGTACCAGTTTGAAGTCGGTGCCTCAGCACGAGCCAGGAGGAGTGATAGAAGCCAATCAGGTAGACGATTATAGGTCCACTCCTCCTGGCTAAGTGCTGAGGCACCGACTTCAAACTGGTACCTAGATTAAGGTCAAACAAAAAAGGTATTATTTTTTGCTTTTCAGTTTTTTCGGCGGTGTAATTTTTTTCCCAGAAAGTTTCCGCGGGAAACGGGAACAAAGTATTCGCAGACGGATTCGTGGACAACAGCAATAAATCTATACATATAATAAATCTGTAACAAGTCGGTGTCTGTACATTGAAGATATTTGAGAAAAACTGTCACTAGGGCTATTTATTAGCGCAATAGAACCCAAAACAATGATTTTTAGAATTATTGTCTGTTTGTCTGTTTGTCTGTGCGTTTGTGCGCGCTAATCTCAGAAACGGCTTAACCTAGAAGGATGCGGTTTTCACTGATATGTTGGTATTTTCTTGGATTAACATTTAGTGTTTGTTTCATTTGAATCGGTTCACAAATAAGAATGATACGTCTATTTTAAGAATTTATCGAACAGGTTTTTGTTTGAACGCGCTAATCTCAGGAACTACTGCTCCGATTTGAATAATTCTTTCATTGTTAGATAGCACATTTATCGAGGAAGGCTATAGGCTATATATCATCACGCTAACGCCAATAGGAGCGAAGCGGAGCGGAAGAATGTTTCCAAATCGGGGGTTTTGGAAGTAAAACGTCTATATCTCGGGAACTACTGTTCCGATTTGGAAAATTCTTTCAGTGTTAGATAGCCCAGTTAGATAGGGCGGGTTGGGAGCGGTTGGGGGGGCGGCGGGTTGAGAGCGGGTGGGGGCGGCTTGAGAGCGGGTTGGGGCGGGTTGGGAGCGGGTGGGGGGCGAGTAGGGAGCGGGTTTGGGGCGGGTTGGTAGTGGGTTGGTAGTGGGTTGGGGGCGGGTTGGGAGTGGGTTGGGGCGGGTTAGGAGCGGGTTGGGTGCGGGTTGGGAGCGTGTTGGGGGCGGGTTGGGAGCGGGTTGGGGGCGAGTTGGGAGCGGGTTGGGGCGGGTTAGGAGCGGGTTGGGGGCGGGTTAGGAGCGGGTTGGGGGTGGGTTGAGAGCGAGTTGGGGGCGGGTTGGGAGTGGGTTGGGGGCGAGTTGGGGCGGGTTAGGAGCGGGTTGGGGGTGGGTTGAGAGCGAGTTGGGGGCGGGTTGGGAGCGGGTTGGGGGCGGGTTAGGAGCGGGTTGGGGGCGGGTTGGGAGCGGGTTGGGGGCGGGTTGGGAGCGGGTTGGGGGCGGGTTGGGAGCGGGTTGGGGGCGGGTTAGGAGCGGGTTGGGGCGGGTTGGGAGCGGGTTGGGGGCGGGTTGGGAGCGGGTTGGAGGCGGGTTGAGAGCGGGTTGGGGGCGGGTGGGGGGCGAGTTGAGAGCGGGTTGGGAGCGGGTTGGGGGCGGGTTGGGGGCGGGTTGAGAGCGGGTTGGGGGCGGATTGGGAGCGGGTTGGTTTATTATGAAGTTTCACTTCTTCCGGAAGGATCTAAGGAGAGCCATAATTGATGAAAAAGCAAATTGGAATAAAAAAATAAGCTGCCCAAATTACTAATTCCACGCGGACGGAGTCGCGGGCAAAAGCTAGTAAATAATAAATTAACTATCAGACCACGGTAAAACAACGCTTGAATTTGTAAATTACATATTTACCGCTATAATGCTTACTAAGTCTTAGTAGTAATCGTGTAATTCTAGCAATGAATCGAAGCCGACAGTAAACAACAGTAAAGCCATGACAAATATATATAATTTATTGAATCAGGCGTTACTTTGCGGAGGTCCATATTAATGAACTAAAACAATTACTTTGCTCACCCGCGACCTTACAATAGTTACGTTTATGCAAGAAATGTGCGTTCATGCAGTTCCTCCACCTCCACACTGTACGAACACACACAAATCACATAAACCCAACCATCACCACCACCAAGCTACACTGACGCGTTTCGAACTCAACCAGAGCTCATCTTCAGAGTTACCACAACCGTATGCTATGCTACCAAACGTTAAACTAACAAACCAAAACAAATGTTTTAACTTGTCACTGTAACTTCTCAAGTACCCACTTTATTTTTCTTATTCTCAAACTACCCCACAAAAATTAACTTTTATTGACATATTTAAAACTACCTTGAATTTTTTTGTTTATTTATTTATAAGGCATATTTAATTAATACTAACTGTTCAAATTCGACCCAAGCCGCAGTAAAGGAGAAGATACTAAATTTACCTGTTCATTAATAATAGACCCCATAGTGTTGTACCTAATTATTTCCATGCATTCCAGAGCAACCAGACGCAACCCCTTGCCGCAATAATGTAACACTTCATAAGAATCTGAATCTAACAATGAATGATTTGATTCCAACAAATGTTTTGCAAAATTCGATCTATCTGGATGCTCATTCCTATATGCCGAAACATGCTCTTTAAATCTAGTATTAAAACTTCGGCCTGTCTGTCCTACGTATATCCCATTGCAGTCATTACAAGTAAGCTTGTATACCCCCGATCTAGTTCCCTTATCTACCTGTTCTTTGTGGTTACATAGCCTAGAGTACAAAGAGTTGTTAGTCTTAAAGGCAACATTAATATTGTTTGATTTTAAAATGCCATAAATCTTATCAGACAAACCCCCGACGTAAGAGATGCTAGATCTATATTTGTTAGTAGACTGAGAAGGTAACGCATATATATACAGACGACTTATCAGTTTATGTAACACTAGCCTTTAAACGTGACTTCACTCACTTGAACCATTGGGTCGACAGTTGCTTTACATTTTTAGCAGGGTGAGTGGGGGTAAGATGAAAATAAGATGAAAGGCAGTGTAAGATGAAGCGGGTGCTACGAGTGGTTTTTCATCTTACACTGTTTTTCATCTTACCCCCCCCCCCACTCACCCCACTTTTTTACTGAATTCCCAAAATGTAAGTCGCGGTCTTCCGTAACAAATTCTATATCTATGGACTAACTAATAGTGAAATTGCCTTTGAAATGCGTTAACTATTGTTATCTTTGCCATACATTTTAACTATTAGTTTATTTAACTATTGATCAAACAACGGGCTTCTACAGGTCCTAAACTCAATGATAATACTTAATTATACCAATTCTGGAAAAAAATTAAAGAAACCGCGTCATTTAGTTTAGCGATAATACCTAGTCACATAAAAATAACTACTCTTAATAATTTTCAGTATTAGACAAGTTAGCTATGAAGTATCTTTTTGTATTTATTTTTTCAACTTCATTTTTTTTTATTACTTTTACGGTCATCCCGTGAAATCATATATTTCGTACTAAATACAAACTGAAATATAGATGCACAGAAAAAACCCCAGAAAAAAGACCAACGCTGGGAATCGAACCCAGGTTCTCAGCATTCCGTGCCGTGTGCCATACCCCTACATCACCACTGGTCTAGAGATTATGATGTATAGGAAAGATTCGTGTCTAATCTCTAGACCAGTGGTGGTGTAGGGGTATGGCACACGGCACGGAATGCTGAGGACCTGGGTTCGATTCCCAGCATTGGTCTTTTTTCTGGGGTTTTTTCTGTGCATCTATATTTCAGTTTGTATTTAGTACGAAATATTTCAGTATTAGATTATTCCGAAAAAATGTCTAGGTATTATCGGTAAACTAAGCGAGACAGGATTTTTCTTATTTTTTCCAAAACCTGTTATAATAATTTGGCTTCTTACGCGTTATCGTTGAGTTTTATTTTTGTTTTATTCAGCGTACCTACCTATTTATAAATCCCAAAATTCTACTTTTAAAGGGGACCATTCCATCCAACCTTATTTCTTGGCAATACCGGAATATACATTGCCTATTTGTTCGCAAAGAGTCATCTTATCATAAAAGAGTAACAACACACATACTATCGCATTTATAATATCGGTAGGAAGGATTATTTATTTTTTGCAAGGGGCAATGTCTCTGGATTTGTGTAGGTAAGGGACGGCCTTGGACTGATTGAGATTAAATATGACTGTACGTTTTACGTGGTTTTACGATAAAGACAAGACGTGGCGGTGTTCTATTGGTTCGTTGGCTTCATGGTAAGATTAAGTCACTCGAAGCCAAAGCGCAATGGAATTAAACTTATTAAAAAAATCTTGACACTTGTCATGTGTCTACTATAACACTAGAATATATGCAGCTATAGCTATATTAGAATAGACGAATGATGGGGTTTGAAGATTATTGAGTCTAGACCACGAATTGGAAGTATATTCTGTATATAGGTCAACTTTTGTATAGTAAACCACTCAAGAAAGCGCTTTACCATTTTCTATAACAGTTCCTACATCAAACTAAAAAAAATACTTAAGGCTGATTGTCACTTTATTTGTAACTGAAAATAACCTTTGATGTTTTAAGCCATACAACTGACATTGAACCTTAAAGGTAAAGGAATTTCTTTGCCGACGTTACCTAAAGGACTCTATACAAATAATATCTAGAAATTTGACATGCGAAATTTGAAGACAACTTACTTACATTGCAAGTTGAATAAACTTTCGAATAATAACAAAAATAATAATTTCGAATATTGAACGAACAACATTCCTGATTCTACTATTGACTGACGTAATCTTTTGGTATATTACATTTTTAAACGTGTGAGAAAATATTTTTATATAAAAAAGATATTATTCAAATAACAATAATTATTATATAATTTAAACATAATTTCACCTTCCACTATTAAAAAAAAGCATTTTTTTTGAATAAACAAATAATACTTCAATTTGAACTCTGCATAGGTACAAGTGTTCGGGATTCCCCAAACAAGTTCAAGAGTCCTAAAGAATAGGTACGCCAAGACGTTATTTTTGTCTATTGTTCAAATATTGTTGTATAAAACAAAATAAAATATAAATTAATGTAAAAAACCGCAAAGTTTTGCAATTTGTTTGCAATGAACAATTGAGAACAAGGATTAGTGCGCCATCTATTGTTCACTTTGAGTATACTTTATTATAGTTTTTTATTCTTCTTTTGTTTAAGGGTATTACTTAGCTTAGTTTATTACAATTACGTTACGTCAAAGCAAAAAGAGGAATTTTATTAAGGTCACTGAAGACATTTTGTACCTGTTGAAGTAAATTGTGTCCAGTTTTTTAGTAATAAAACTAGGTAATGTAAGTAACTCCTGGAACATTGGCGGCATCTTTATATCTTTTTAATCTCCGTTTGATACTCATTTTAGTATCTATGTATAGGTAGAAAAATGGAGACTACGATCTTTGAAAATTTGGTAATGAATGACTTTAAAGTAAATTAATTTTAGGGATATTATCTTCAAGCTCTTTAAATACGTTTACTTTTGGGTATATGTAGGTAATTAATATACTTAGTCTAAGTTTAAAATAATCTGTTCGGAAAATTAAAAAAAATTAAAGATGGAAAATATGGGGTAAAAAATCCCTTAAATATTACAAAGAATTTCTCAAATTTTATTTAGTAATAGATGTTAAGTTACGTGTGTCGAGATAAGGCCGCGCTAGGCAGCCCACGTAGAGAGACCGTTAAAAATAATTATGCAAGCGAGATTGGCGGTGAGGCGGCAACGACCACTGCGATAGGGGAGCTAGGGGTGGACGCGTAAGAGGTCATTTGTTTATCGATATCGATTGTTAGTAATTTTTCAGGATTAAATTTTGTATTCTTGATTATGTAAAATTTAATGGATTAAAATGTCAATGTGAAGGAGATGGCGGGATGATTTAGAAGACGTGTACGCAAAGGACTGTTGTGGAGGTCAAGAGGGGAGGCCCAGGGATTGTCCAGCAGTGGGACACTATAACAGGCTAATAAAAAATGTGTACAATTAAAATTTGAATTGATTGATACACCCTAACAGGACATCATCAACAGACCATTTTTTATGCAATTATTGTAAGAAATATTGCAATTAGATAAATACTGATTGTAACCTAGCCGCTATTTATTTTATTTTATTCATCGGAGACCAAACTAAAAGGATACAAACACAATTATTACAAAACAAGCCAAAAAATAATGCCTTGTACGGTCTACATTCTAAACCAATTTCCACTGACAGACTACTGAGTGTATTAAGACGGTATTATTGACATTAGACGTGATATTTTTAAGTGTGTTGCAAGAAACACAACATGAGATTGATATTATGATCATCATCATCATTATCATCCTAGCCTATATACGTCCCACTGCACGGCACAGGCCTCCTCTCAGAATGAGAGGGGTAAGGCCGTAGTTCCCATATGGGCCCAATGCGGATTGGAAACTTCACACACACCATCGAATTTCTTCGCAGGTGCATACAGGTTCCTTCACGATATTTTCCTTCACCGTGGTAAATTTCAAATGTAATTTCGTACATAAATTCCGAAACACTCAGAGGTGCGAGCCCGGATTCGAACTCAAAACCCTCTGCTTGAGAGGCAATAGGTCAAATCACTAGGCCACCACGGCTTACTTGATCACCGACGATTCCGCGTGAAATTGACATCATTCGTTAATTTCCCACCAATAACAGTGAAAAAGTTAAATAATTCGGTTACAAAAATGCCATTGTATTGGAAAATTCTATACACACTAATAAATATTAATATGATGAATAATTAATAATATTATTCATCATCTTAAACTTCAACGCTAAGGTACAGTAATTTTCTAACTTCACGGCATAGTTTATTTGAATATGCCAAGGGAATTTAAAGGATAGAAGCCTAATGAGATTAATTGCGAGTATTTTTATTAATTACCGAATGTAACCTGTGTACCTATATCAGCTAAAATTGAGACATGACTCATGTGTTTGCGCAATTGACGTCAACGGCAGCGAAATGCAATGGCTAATTAATTTTTTAACGATGTGTCATTAAAATCTTTTTTTCTCATATTCAATTACTTATAATAATCTTGTAGAATACACAATTGGCTAGAGAGTGAAGTTTAAGCGTTAAAAATTAAAAATATTTCATCGATTTAAGATTTCTTTTTCGCTTCACTAAGCTACATCATTCGTTCAAGTTTCATTGTCTGCATCGGTCTACAGTGGAAATTTCCACACTTAAACATGCAACCTTCGGCTCCACCGCTCTAGCTTGCACGACTTTGCATAACGCCCTCTCGGTCGCACGGAATCAACGCAGCGCTCTGACCTAACCGGTTTGCACTGCTTCAACCCATGAACTTGTCCATAAGTCTTTCTCTGTCGCTTGGAGCAACTTACGTTCTATTTTACGAATAGCTCTGTGCTATGTATACTTCTCGGTCGTCGGCCAAATGATTTTTGTTAGCTGTCTTTCTCTAGAGCTTGAATGAGGTAAATTTTGCATTCTTGGTTCAGAGCTACAGCTTCAAATCCAACAAAATACTACTGTTACCTTACTACGACCACGTGCCTGGAAGGTTAATGACTGATAGCATAGATAATAATGAAAATAAATAATAATAGGCTCAATTCACAAGAGTTTGAGCGTTTATTGATTTTTAAAATGCAATTTTGAAATGATCTTCGGGATGTTACAGAGTGGGTGGCTACAGATTATTTAAATGTTGCTTTGCTCGATGATTGTTCCCTACAAAGAACCTTGCGTTGCGAAGTTTGTTTGAAGCAAATTTTGATGGTTTATTGGTAGAAAAGGGTTTATATACTTCCTTTAAAGGCCGGCAACAGATCAGTGACTCTCTTTGAGTTGTTGATATTTATGGGCGGTGGGAATAATTTTCCATCAGATGACCCTCTTGCTCGTTTGCCTACCTCTAATAAAAAAAAAGAGTAGAGTACAGATAGTAGCATCGTGAATGTCGTATCAATCCTTCTGCAACGACATAAATATGTACAATGCAACAGGCAAAAGCACTAAGTATATTGTATGGAGTATTAAAATTACCATTATGTTAAAACGGAGGTAATTGTCGACTCAGTTAAATACTTAAATTACATAGCCATGGTGAATTGTGCTGTGTTGTGTTGGAGGAAAAACAATTAGGCAGTAATAATAATAAGCTTGTTCATACAGCTTGACATTATTTTTTACATTAACGTTCCTACACTATTCAATTTACTTACTGAGAGATTAATTCTTGTCTTTTTACCCATGTTTTTTATTATTATGGATTATTTTAAGAACAGTTATCATCAATGTTTATATTTTTAGAGTGTGGCTTTATGACTTTATAATAATATAAGTCTTTGATGTATGGAGCACTTTGAAATTGCAAGGCAACAAAGCGATATCATTGTTAAATTCGAGTCCATGCCCTACAAATTGTACATTTACTCTATGATACTCACAATTCCCATTAGGCCCGTATGGGACCTACAACCCAAGGTCTCTCAATCTAAGAGTAACTAAAAAATCTAATGGTGGGACGTGTAAGCCAGAGATAACGATGGCTGGTAACGGCAAGTTTCTTGAAGGATAATAAAATAATATAATGTTTTACATAGCCAAGAACCTACGGCTGGTGGGGCAGTAAGGTTCTAGTCTAGGTTCTAAAGTTCTAGGAAAGTGTTGTGGCGTAGGAAAGTCCCCAATATGATGGAAAAACGTTTTGGTAAATATCACAGGAACCACTTAAATGTGGGCGGTGTAGGTCGTTGTGACAGTCTTTGGGGCAGGTCTTTGTCCAGGAGTCTTTTGGCTTATATATTATGATAATGACATAGGCAAGGGCCAATAGGACAATAGGGCAATGGTGTGTGGTGTGTTCCCAAGTTTGTGAGTTCCCAATCCGCCCCGAGCCCGCGTGGGAACTATGGCCCAAGCCCTCTCATTCTGAGAGGAGGCATGTGCCCTGCAGTGAGACGTATATAGGCTGTAATGATGACGATGACGATGACGATGATAGGCAAGGGTCTTTTCCTTGCTCAGAAAATACTCTTGATATTTTTGCTGCCCAAGTCCAAGTTCCTAATTGGCACGTTTCTTTAAGACACGATTAATATTGTGGTTGTCCGTCTGTATGTTGTCAGGCTGTTCGCAAGATCGGAACAAATATTTTTAGCGATGTTTATAAACTCAGTTACTTGTCCGGCGTGTATGTCGCTCAAGATCATTTTAAGTACTTATTCAATTGAATACCGATACCGGTATACAAAGAAATCAGTGTTTAGACCAGTTTTTCTATAGGTTTATATTTATTAAATAACAAAATAATCTAAAAAATGAGTCGTAACTGTAGGCAACTGGTTAGATAATTTTATAAACTTACCATGAGCTTTATGGTATAAGGGAAAATATCGTGAGAAAGCCTTCATATAGGTACTTCTTCTTTTTTAATTTGCAGATTTTTTTAATTAAATGACAATCATTATTTTATACATATACATTATATCATCGACGAAAAAACTGAGTTTTATTTAAATAAATAGACAAATCACTACCAGTTATTTAAACACTTTGAATTTTAATTTAGACTAATTAATATGTAATTATATTAAGTTTCCTTTTATATTATGTGTTGTATTTAATAAGTTTTATGAAAAAAAATTATGATTTTTTTTTTACTGACTGTACATCCATTGATATTCAAGCTGCATATTCGTACCAAAATTCAAGCTAATCCGATCGATAGAATCGGGTTAAATTCGACTTGTAAGATTTGTACCTACTTACAAATATTGCAATTCAAAAGCTTTTAAAAATGTTGAGTATATACTTCGTTATCGCAGACATTGTAAAGGTTCGCCTTGAGATTTTTTAAAAAGTGCAAATGTTTTTAAAATATTCGCGACATTGTCAACGGCACGGCGCCACTTTATTTCAGTCACGAGATATTTTTCAATGATTAGTTCAATTTATTTGACGTGCGCTGTAAAAACAAAAAGATTAAGAGGTAATAAATACGTAGGCACGCATTATTTAGGGTTCCGTTTCTTAATACTTTTCGAGTGGTAACAATGAAAATAGTTTTGTCTTTATTATTTTTAGAAACTATTGTTAGGACGTTAAAAATTGGAAGCGTTTATTTTCACAACTAGCTATGCCTATTTCAGACGTACAAAATCTAACTCTAAATATCCAGACTTATTTATACTATCCATAATAATATTATAAATGCAAAAGTAACACTATTCGTATGTCTCCTCTCTGTTACCTCTTCTCGTTTAAACCGCTGAACCAATTTTGAGGAATTTTGGTATGTAAGTAATAGTTTGAAAGTCTTTAACCATTCCAAATATAATTGCATAGTTAAACGAACTCTTCGCAGCCGGAGTCGCGGGCAACAACAGGCCAATCCTTACTTATATTGTAAATGCGAAAGTATGCATGTCTATCCGTCTGTCTATCTGCTACCTCTACACGCTTGAACCGCTGAAGCGATGTAGATTGAATTAGGCATGTATTTAGTTTTAAGCCTTGGGAAGATAGTTAGTAGTGGTAGTTGGGTAATTTTGGGTTGGGATAGTTTTTATCTCGGAAATTTGCATAATTCCCGCAGGATAGCATCAAACGAATTTTTCGCAGACGAAGTCGCGTTTAATGCTTAATTATAATAATACTAGCTGATCCAACAAACGTTGTTTTGCCTCATAACAAAATAGTCTACGACCTATTCTCAGACCTACCGACTGTAGAGAAAAAAGTTTCATAAAAATCGGCCAAGCCGTTTCCGAGGAGTTCGGTAACAAATACCGTGACACGAGATTTTTATATATTAGATTAATAATAATCATAGCAACAAGGTCCTATGCATCATTTACTTCCGATCCCACGTGTTTGTATAGTCGGGGTAAAAAAAGGTTCGTCACTTTCCCACCTTAGTTCGTTGACATAGAGTCGAAAAGTGACGAACCTTTTCTTACCCCGACTATACTCAGCCTTAGGATTTCACACACCTGAAATTCAATAGATCATTAAAAAGTAATGTGCCAAATGCCTCCAACTTTCTTAGCCAAATAAATAAATAATATGTACCTCTCTATTTAAGGCTCACACATACTCTTGTGTTCCTGACACAACACAAGTAAATTACATAACGTCCTCGTCCTAGGAACATCGTCTACAAATATGACGTGGCGACCACATATCCGGGAACCACGAAACGTGTTGACAACAACGTAATGATGTCTTATTTTATCCTGGTCATACATCATAAATACATCGTGACGCGGGATACGCCTCATTCTTGGCACGCGATTTGTTTATCCCGCTGCCCGTGAAACCGTGTAGGATGGCCGGGTTCACAGTCATATAAACCGTGAACGTTCCCCTACTTGCTGTGGTCGTGGTGATTTTTCCTGAAAACAGTTTCACGGCATGACTGTAATGAAAAAAAAATCCGACGAATTGAGAACCTCCTTCTTTTTTAAACAAAATAAGTTTTCCATTTATTTTAACATCTAACTCTGCAAAGTAACGACCGAATCTATTCATCGATTGAGTTTCAAAATATTAGAAGAGGAAAAAATCTGATAGTCTTTTAGTCTTAAATAATATGATAGGTTTTTGGAATTTATGTGCAAAATTACATTAGCCTTTTGGTGAAGGAAAATATCTTGAGGAAGCTAAGGAATACAGAAACCAACGTTGCTTATTACTCAATTCAATACCTGTGGCTGGGAAAGCTTTTGAGTATTTAATTAAAAGTTTGAAAATCCCTTTAAAATAACTCCCGTCTTGCGAAATTCATGGCAGTCATGTTTTCAATCCTGAATTTTCCGCCAACGCTAAGTTTGCGAAATCCGGTCATGTGCGGAAAAAACGAGCGATTTCTACATTTTTAAAGTGGCAATAAAAACAATGAGCGCGTGGAAGTCGTTTGATTAAAATGTTGTCATTTTTATGGTGGGTAATGGACTTGTCCTGGCTGGCTGACCTGAGGTGTCGAAAGACGAAGCTATTGTATATTTAGATTAATTTTCTAACTATAATATTAAATATTAATGTGTACATAAATGTATAGGGCATAGTTCCAAAGACATGAGACATTCACTGCATGTATTTAAGTTAAGTTTACGAAAGTTTTTCTGAGAGACTCTGACGGATGCATATTCTTTATCTCTGAATAAATGACAAAGTTTAGAGATACGGGAGATTTTAAGGGACGCGAATAATCTTAAGGGCTTGATTTTATGATCGAACTTCGTAAACAAATAAACGATCTGAAATCCAATAATCAACTTTAAGATTGGGTGTTACATTATAGTATTTTATGCAACGGTTGTATAAGTGAGGTCTTAAAAGGCGAGTGACGTGAGTTGCGATACGAGCGAATGCGAGTATCGCAATGGAAGACGGCACGAGCCGTTAAGACCAAATTATACACCGTTGCAGACAATATTTTTCCTACGACTCGACTCTACTGTACTGTACTGTACCCTACTGTAGGGTACAGTAGGGTACAGTAGGGTACAGTCGGGTACAGTCGGGTACAGTAAGGTAAAATGGGGTACAGTCGGGTACAGTAGGGTACAGTCGGGTGAAATAGGGTACAGTAGGGTACAGTCGGGTACAGTAGGGTAAAATGGGGTACAGTCGGGTACAGTAGTGTACAGTCGGGTGAAATAGGGTACAGTATGGTACAGTCGGGTACAGTCGGGTACAGTAGGGTGCAGTAGGGTACAGTCGGGTACAGTAGGGTAAAATAGGGTACATTAGGGTACAGTAGGGTAAAATAGAGTACAGTAGGGTACAGTTGGGTACAGTAGGGTAAAATAGGGACTGTACCCGACTGTACCTTACTGAACCCTATTTTACCCTACTGTTCCATACTGTACCCTATTTTACACTACTGTACTCGACTGTACCCTATTCTACCCTACTGTACCCGACTGTACTGTACCCTATTATACCCTGTTGTACCCGACTGTACCCTACTGTACTCAATTTACCCTACTGTACCCGACTGTGCCCTATTTTACCCTACTGTACCCGACTGTGCCCGACTGTACCCGACTGTACTCTACTGTATCCTATTTTACCCTACTGTACCCGACTGTACCCTATTTTACCCTACTGTACCCGACTGTACCCTACTGTACCCTATTTTACCCTACTATACCCGACTGTACCCGATGTACCCAACTGTACCCTACTGTACCCTATTTTACCCTACTCTACCCGACTGTACCCTACTGTACCCGACTGTATCCTACTGTACCCTATTTTACCCTACTGTACCCGACTGTACCCGACTGTACCCTACTGTACCCTATTTTACCCTACTGTACCCGACTGTACCCTACTGTACCCTATTTTACCCTACTGCACCCGACTGTACTCTTCTGTACCCTATTTTACCCTATTTTACCCTACTGTACCTGACTGTACCCGACTGTACCCTACTGTACCCTATTTTACCCTACTGCACCCGACTGTACTCTTCTGTACCCTATTTTACCCTATTGTACCCGACTGTACCCTATTTTACCCTACTGTACCCGACTGTACCTACCCTGCTGTACCCTATTTTACCCTACTGTACCCGACTGTACTCTACTGTACCCTATTTTACCCTACTGTACCCGAATGTACCCTATTTTACCCTACTGTACCCGACTGTACCCGACTGTACCCTATTTTACCCTACTGTACCCGACTGTACCCGACTGTACCCTATTTTACCCTACTGTACCCGACTGTACTCTACTGTACCCTACTGTACCCTATTTTACCCTACTGTACCCGACTGTACTCTACTGTACCCTATTTTACCCTGTACCTTTTTTTTTTTTTTTTTTTTTTTTTTTTTTTCTTTTTTTTTTTTTTTTTTTTTTTGTTCACGGAGTGGAAACACATGACGTGTAGCCCCGGGCCCGGGGAGACCCGGTTTAGGTTATGTGGGGCTCTCTCTCCGGTCCTCTTCTCCTAATGAGAAGGGGACAGGAGAGCATACCCACTAAAACCACTCCGATGCTGACCCTCTTGCCGAGGTTGTTAGGCGCCATGGGATCCGTGGATTTCACCATGACGCCTTTCGGCCGCCCCGGCATTCGCCGGGGCTACCCGCGCCAGGAGGGGAAGAGTTGCAGCATTTCAACCCTTCCCCCAGACTCGTAGGGCCGTGCAATGCGGACAAGGGATCCCCGTCCCTCGCCCGCTGGTCCTACTGGGGGATATGACGGGCGGCAAATCGCCTCCGCCTTACCCCCCTCCGTCTGCGCCGGAACAGGGGCGCGAGGGCATCGTCCTCGCGTTCCCGTTCCGCGGCCTCCTTTTGCGAGATTACTGTCTCGCAAAAGGAGGCGACCGCCTGCCAGGCCTCCTCGCTCCCCAGCATGGCTCGCACTACGCTGGAGAGCGAGAGGTCGCTCGTCCCTATCTCCGCCTCGAGAGTTTGCCGCTCTGGGGCCCAGCTGCTACACTCTGCCAGAGTGTGCTGGGCCGTGTCGTCCGGGTCGCCGCAGTGGTGGCACGTCGGATCGTTCTCCCGCCCTATTTGGTGCAAATAATGGCCGAAGCACCCGTGCCCGGTCATTACCTGCACCATCCGGAATGTGAGGGCTCCAAACCCCCTCTCGACCCACTGGTCGAGTGAAGGGAGGAGAGCCGCTATGGTGCGCGTTCCATAGCGGCTGTCCTCCAGGTCACTCTTCCAGCGGTCCCTCATCCGACGCTCCACCATGCGGCGGGCAAACTCAAGCTCTCTGGGGGCAGGCCTCTCCCCCCTTCTCAGCGCCTCTTTGCGCTCTTCGTAAACCTCCGCGGCCGTCTGGGCGTCGATGTCCCAGGGCGGTGTTCCGGCTAGGGCGCACGCGGCCATGTGGGCGACAGTTACGTACGCCCGCACCGCCCTCATGGCGCACATCCTTTGCGGCCGTCGGAGCAAGGCCTTATTACGTTCCGACAGCCGACTCGCCCAGATCGGCGCCCCATATAGCGCCATGCTACGCACTACACCCGTGTAGAGCTTGCGCACAGCTCCCCTCGGGCCCCCTACGTTGGGCAGAAGTTTCCCCAGCGCTGACGCAGCACCCACCAGTCTCGGAGCGAGTCTGGTGAAGTGCTCCGTGAAATCCCACTTCCTGTCCAGGACAAGGCCAAGATATTTGATGTTGGCCTTGACCTGGACAGATTCCCCTCCGATTGGTAGCGTGGCGTTTGCGGGTATCCGCCAACCCCGCCCACCGAAGACCATCGCTTCGGTTTTGCTGACCGACACCTCCAGTCCCAGCATGCGGATTCGGTGAACTGTGAGGTCGGCCGCAACCGCTGCCCTGCGGAAAGCCTCCCGCATTTCACTTCCTCGCACGACCACCAGTGTGTCATCGGCATAACAAATGGTGGCCATGCGAGGAAGCTGTACCCCCCTGATGACCCAGTCATAACCCAGGTTCCACAATAGTGGTCCCAGGACCGACCCTTGTGGAACCCCACAGCCCATAGGCCTGGCCTTCCGCTCCCCTTCATGATCGTAGAGCACTACTCTGTCCTCAAGGTAGTGCCCCACGATCTTTTGGAGGTACATTGGTACCCGGTGGTACCTGAGTGCCTCCAGTATAACAGTGTAGGGGAGGGTGCCAAACGCGTTGGCGATGTCCAAGGACACCGCCACCACTCCCTCCCCTCTACCCGCCGCGACGTCTATAAAGGCTTTTAACTCCTTTATAGCGTCCAGCGTCCCCCTGCCCTGTTGGAACCCGAACTGCCGGTCCGAGACATTCGGGCCCACGTCCCCCAAGTGCTTGACGATCCGGGAAGCAACCACCCTCTCAAACATCTTCCCGGATACGTCGAGCAGGACCAGCGGCCTGTGGCCGGATGGGGAATCTACTGTACTGTACTGTACCCTACTGTAGGGTACAGTAGGGTACAGTAGGGTACAGTCGGGTACAGTCGGGTACAGTGAGGTAAAATGGGGTACAGTCGGGTACAGTAGGGTACAGTCGGGTACAGTAGGGTAAAATGGGGTACAGTCGGGTACAGTAGTGTACAGTCGGGTACAGTCGGGTACAGTAGGGTGCAGTAGGGTACAGTCGGGTACAGTAGGGTAAAATAGGGTACATTAGGGTACAGTAGGGTAAAATAGGGTACAGTAGGGTACAGTTGGGTACAGTAGGGTAAAATAGGGACTGTACCCGACTGTACCTTACTGAACCCTATTTTACCCTACTGTTCCATACTGTACCCTATTTTACACTACTGTACTCGACTGTACCCTATTCTACCCTACTGTACCCGACTGTACCCAACTGTACCCTATTATACCCTGTTGTACCCGACTGTACCCTACTGTACTCAATTTACCCTACTGTACCCGACTGTGCCCTATTTTACCCTACTGTACCCGACTGTGCCCGACTGTACCCGACTGTACTCTACTGTATCCTATTTTACCCTACTGTACCCGACTGTACCCTATTTTACCCTACTGTACCCGACTGTACCCTACTGTACCCTATTTTACCCTACTATACCCGACTGTACCCGATGTACCCAACTGTACCCTACTGTACCCTATTTTACCCTACTGTACCCGACTGTACCCTACTGTACCCGACTGTACCCTACTGTACCCTATTTTACCCTACTGTACCCGACTGTACCCTACTGTACCCTATTTTACCCTACTGTACCCGACTGTACCCTACTGTACCCTATTTTACCCTACTGTACCCGACTGTACCCGACTGTACCCTACTGTACCCTATTTTACCCTACTGTACTCGACTGTGCCCTATTTTACCCTACTGTACCTGACTGTACCCGACTGTACCCTACTGTACCCTATTTTACCCTACTGTACCCGACTGTACTCTTCTGTACCCTATTTTACCCTATTGTACCCGACTGTACCCTATTTTACCCTACTGTACCCGACTGTACCTACCCTACTGTACCCTATTTTACCCTACTGTACCCGACTGTACTCTACTGTACCCTATTTTACCCTACTGTACCCGAATGTACCCTATTTTACCCTACTGTACCCGACTGTACCCTACTGTACCCTATTTTACCCTACTGTACCCGACTGTACCCGACTGTACCCTATTTTACCCTACTGTACCCGACTGTACTCTACTGTACCCTACTGTACCCTATTTTACCCTACTGTACCCGACTGTACTCTACTGTACCCTATTTTACCCTACTGTACCTGACTGTACCCTACTGTAATTTTACCCTACTGTACCCGACTGTACCCTACTGTACCCTGCTGTACCCTATTTTACCCTACTGTACCGGACTGTACCCGACTGTACCCTATTTTACCCTACTGTACCCAACTGTACCCTACTGTACCCGACTGTACCCGACTGTACCCTATTTTACCCTACTGTACCCGACTGTATCCGACTGTACCCTATTTTACCCTACTGTACCCGACTGTACCCGACTGTACCCTACTGTACCCTATTTTACCCTACTGTACCCGACTGTACCCTACTCTACTCAACTCAGCAGGTCTAAACTGGGCTTTAGTGTTGAGTGTACCCTACATTTAATTATTATGTGGCAGCTAGGTGTATCGTAATAACGACATTACGACACAAGTGCTGTTATGGCGAATAGATTAAGTATAGACTTTTTGAAGTCATATTATCTATGTTCTTATATATTTGTTCGCGACCAATGTAAAAACCAGATAAAAGTACAGGAGTAGGAAAAATATGTTTCGTATCGTATTCATGTTGAACCTTTACTAACACAATTAAACTTGCGACAAATATTAAATATTAATTATTGATCGATTATTACCTACTCGTTAACTTGTAAAACTCACTAAGGTATGATAGTTTTCCCCACTTTACATGTAGTGGAGGTAGGTACATCAAGTGTAAAAATACGGGTGCATGCAACTTGCTTATAAATATGTCCCATAGCTCTTATGTCGTCGAAATAAGGTAACGTTCATAATTATGGGCTGAATAAATCGATACATATTTTAGCACTTGACTCTACCACACAATATTTTTTCCCTAGCACTAACAGTTTGTAAGCCAAGCCTCAAACGGACGGACATTACAACAAGGTTCCTTGATAGAAATACGGAACCTTAAAAATGCATTATTAAGAGGGTGATTTCAGGGTTCCGTGCCTCCGAAGGGGAATAGAACTTTCATAAAATCACTTCGTTATCCGTCTTTAAGCCTTTTTACCTGACTGCCGAAGGAGGGGTTATTTACAAGAACGCGTGCAGGTAAGAAGTTGAAATTAGTATGAAATATTTAGGGTCACGGTTTCTTGCCACCGTGAAAAAATTAATTTTCCAAGTTAATGCGATCAAAAGATACAACCTTCTGATGTATTTATCATTTTTTTTAAATGCTATACCGCATTAAACATGAAACTACCGTGAGACTCACTCATAGTGAAAATAAATGGATCACTCACGCATTTTGTCGATGTATGTACACTCATGCCAAATAACAAATAACAGCTTTCTTCAGGACAGCGGACTGACATCAGTCAGTACAAAAAACGAAACGACAATACGACACAAACGAACGAAACACATACAAACACGTACGAAAGTACATTAATAATGGTGAGGCTATAAGATTTTGTACATGCTTTGTACCTACATGATTTTGCATTGTAGCTACGGAACCGTACAAAAGTAGTAGAACGCAGGGACGTCCGATATAAACTCTGTCTTCCCCCTTTTCATAATTCGACATCGAAATTCTTTTAACTGCTTAGGTTAGATGTATTCTTTGTAAGCATCACTCAAATTGAATATTAATCGCTAAGTTTGCACATACCTACTCGTATGTATTTTATCGATTGTCGGTATCAGCATTAGACAGGGAATTAGTGCGATATAGGATGATGTTTTGATCTAAGCAGAGAATATTCTGGCAAGTTCTAATGCAGATAACTTAATTCTAAGGGCATTGAAATAACTGCGAGGTGATAAATAAATGCTCACGCTCACTACGATATAATAATTTAATATCCTAGATTAAAACACTTATCTACGCTTACCAAGTAGAAAATAATTTAATGATGCTTCAGATCCAGGTGGTAAATAATAGGTCATTTTCTAAGAACACATAAACTCCTCTAGATCCTTTAGATAATTAAATTATCTAAGTCTTGTCTTGATCTAACAGGTTGGTACATGAAATTAAAAACACTTAACATCGATAAACTTAAAAGTCGACAAAAAATAAAACATTCCCACTATCTTCCGCCAGTAACAAGGACCAACACAGAATTATGCAGAGTACATTAGTTGCAGTTTATCAGCGTTAGGTAGGTATCTAATGTTTTATGACAAGATTTATTGCTGAGTTAATTGAACGCTTTTAATGGTATGAAATGAATTTTCTCAAAATGACTAAGAATACTGTAATACTTCAGCACGCATTGAATAAACATTATTGGAATTGCTCAACATTTTCAGTTGAGTACTTTTTAATAAAACAGCCTTACAGTGGCATCTGTTGTTGAAAAGCCGCGTCAAAGCTATGTTGAATGAAAGAAACGTGCATAATGTTCTGCTACTCGCTTATAGATGGCGCTGTAAACTAGCTTAAATTTTGCCATGTGATGCAGCTACTTGTTTTTTTGAAGTATTCATAGATGGCAGCACTAGTTCTAATGAATTGAATTTCAAGAAATTTTGTACATCTTTTCAGGGTAATTTTTTTAAAGGCGGGATGTCCTTGGCTTGTATTAAAATCACATAAATTTTGAAGTGGCCCTAATTAATCATGAAGACAGAAATTATGTGACAATTTATCAAATAACGTTGACGCGTGAGAAAGTCTTCCCCTGTCATTGGTATCAATTACAAGTCATCACGGAGGGCTAGTGATTTCCCCGGGCAACGATTAGAGTCATTCATCTAATCTGCACGCGACCTGTCATCAGTAATCTTGCATATCGGATGTTATGTTTAAATATTTCCCAGATCAGATGCTTACGTTTTAAATGTTGTTCGGGGTACAGTCAAAGTACCTACGACATGTAAAATTGTCAACCCGGAATTAATAATCACAATTTAATGTACGACCTAATTCAAACACTCGCATTTGCATACCTACCTATTTCTACCAACTGGCCATCAATAAAATTAGAAATAAGCTGCGCGGGAAGGAAACAAAAGAGATATCGAATGTTCTGCTCTGTATCTGTATTATGAGCTTTGCGGTGAAGGAAAACATCGTGAGGAAACCTGGATACACCTGCGAAGAAATTCAATGGTGTGTGGGAAGTTTCCAATCCGCAATGGGCTCGCGTGGGAACTACGGCCCAAGCCCTCTCATTCTGAGAGGAAGCCTGTGCCCTGCAGTGTGACGTATATAGGTTGGGATGATGATGATAATGAATGTTAAATATTTTTTTTTTCACAAAATACTACTTTACAATAGATTAAAAAGCCCAATTAGACATTTACCCATTTGAAGATTTAGTTATTATTATTATTATTATTATTTTATTACTTACCTAATTGGATAACAATTTTATTTACACAAAATAATACATATTTACAGAAACATATTTTAAAAGACAAAAATAAAAAAACTTAAATTAACTTAATCTAAACCTAAAAACCTATACCTATTTACAAATATCTCCCAGATCGCTGCTAATGGGTAGGGTGCCCATAATGCTTGCTGCGTTTCCTCGTTGTATGGCAATGCCAATACGTTGACCGAGAAAAGGGCCAGCCTTACGGTCACCTATGGATCGGACATGTTTAATTTTTAAAAATTTTAAAGTTTTTGAGCTTCGGATTCCCACGCCCCAGAGTCTCAACAGTAAATACCGCAAATATGTAGCTGTCTGGCAAATTTGCGTATTTGCGGCGTTTTGCTGTTTCGGCCATTGCAGCCGCCGCACCCGCTCTCAATGATGTAAGTAGTAGCTAGGTGGGACGGTGCCAAAGTGTCCACACAAGTGGCGTCCCAAATAAGCGGCCGTCCCATTTCTCAACTCAAGGTACTAACGTCATTCCGTCAGGTCTCTTGCCGTCATCACGTGCTAGCCCAACTGGTTCCAATGTAGACGGTACGTTGATGCTGGCAAGAGCCCGACGGATTATGTCGTTGAGGCAAGCGTGGCGAGATAAACGGCCAGCGCTTTTGGGACAAGCTAGACCAACCTTTTTGAAGTCAAGGGCCTGATATTGGTTCGGTGGGCCGCAAAACATTCCATTCTAAACTAAAAGTAATTAAAAAGCAATAATATAATCATCGAAGTAAGATTTGTAGACATGTGAATTTAATTTTGTCAATACAATGTCGGGCCGCAATGGACGCAACCGCGGGCCGCCGGTTGAAGACCCTTGAGCTAGACCGTGGTGACCCAGCCGATCCACGTTGTTGCCACAATAGCAGCGATGTAGAACGACGATGTTTCCGCCCAGTCTTAAACCGACAGCCAACCTGTAACTATGGTCGTCCATAAGGTTTCCATAATTTATGGACGGGAACGCGTAACGCCTGAAGCCAATCACCAGACTCCTTTTCTGCAGCAGCTAACAAGCAAAGCCGTCTCTGCGCTGTCCTTGCTTTTATCTAGTAGGTGAGAGTAAAACCGGAGGCAGATAGGTTCGTCCCATAGTTTTTGACACTGCATGCTAATAGGTAGATCTTTGCCTGGGCAGGCTAACATCCAAGCGTCTTTGGCTTTGGACAAGTAGGTACGTTACCTCAAAATCACGAAGTGATGGGTTGAGAATTTTTCCAATGAGGGATAACGTACCTACTGTGTGTCGACGACAAAAACGCTGGTAAAGCAACGCTTGAAATTTGGCGTACACCGAGACCACCGTATTTGTATTTATATTTTTATTTTCATTTTTTTTTTGGTTTCAATTTAATTATTTTACACCCCCAGAGATCAGTTAACAGTCTACCTACGACGTTTTTATCGCGTACCGTCCATGTTGCTGTTGCTGCTTAATGACCCACCGCACCGTAAACTAAGCTATTTTATACCACGGAACCTTGTCATAATGACATTTGTGTCACTCAATACGCATTGTTACACGTAGATAATTAAAATTTGTTAGTACGATAAAGTTGTATGGTGGCCTAGGAATCACATTGATTGACTACTGGTTACTAAGTTTGGATGGAAATATGGTCTAAAATCTGATGCATGAATCGCGTCACTGCGTTTCAGTGCGTCAGTGTAAGTACTTTGACTACCAATTTAACACGACTTTTTATTTATTTATTTATTTACTTAATGGGAAACAAACAGATAATTTTGATTATCACATAAGCCAAACTCTATTAGATTTGCAAGAAGCTAGGTAGATAGGTACATTGGAAATAACTAAGTATTCCACATCTAAATTTACAAAATGAACTTATAATAAGAGGACGTTGTACTCTTACTTATTTTACTTATTACAGACACAAATTCTTGCAATTTCATTTATTTATTTATTTAATTAATTAATCACTTGCAAGCTCACAGTACAGAACCATTCATGTGAAACATATCAGCACATTGGTGAGTACTTATTATTAAGTATAACTGGAACATGCCTTAGGTACTAAGAAAGAGTTCTTGGCATAGTTTGTACGGCAGAGCCGCGTCGCAAACAAAACACGAGCGAGAATGAGTACGAAAGCTGGGACACCTAAATGTTATTCTTTGTATATATCGAAGCCTGTAGGTATTCGTAATGTGTTCGCAGGTGCGGCTCGTACCCGGTCCCTCGAGACTTCGCCCCTATACGCGTCCCCGAACTGTCCATGCATTTGCCATGAGCCAATAATATGCGGAAACAGCGTTGCAGGCACTAAAACTGAATTATTCACGATTTTATCAACCAGATACGTTCGCAATAAAATGAATTTTATGATTCACGTTAGGAGGCACGGACGTACCTATCCTTAATTCATTATCGTTACTATGGCGTGGTTTTATCTTTAGTTTACTATCTTAGGCAAAAGTCAATGAAAACATTGAAAAAAAAAATGAAAATGAAAATGAAAATAAAAATGAAAATGAGTTGAGTTACTTAGTTTATTACTTGCGCAACACCGCGCTCAACTGCCTTCTTCCTGCTTATTTCCCTAAATCAAGTCCAGGGTGAATGAGCATTTACTAGGTAAGCGTGCCCCATCGTAGGCCTCATCTTCGCTTTCCATCAGGCGTGATTGCGGTCAAACGCAAGCCTATATTGTATAAAAAAAAAACTTAGACCTCACTATATACCACGAAAACAAAAACTATCCCTATAACCTATATACCCTTCCCAGGTTCTCAGATTGTATACATGTGCTTTACAAAGTAAGGCCTTTACGCTTGAGGGCTCGCTCGCGATAGCATTCACTTCACCATCTCTTTCTACCTCCATCCTAAACCGTGTGACAGAGAGAAGTGGTGAAAACGATTGTGATTCCGAGTACATTGGAGTCTAAGGCCGGGGCCGCACTGGTAAGGCGACCGGCGACGCGACGCGACGGCGACTAAATCAAACATAGTTCGAGTTATGTGAGCGACCGCAGCGGCCGCAGCGGCGACGGCGACTAAATCAACTATGTTTGATTTAGTCGCCGTCGCGTCGCGTCGCCGGTCGCCTTACCAGTGCGGCCCCGGCCTAATGCATTACTTTATGTGATACACCTCAAACGAGCAGTCTATCACCTGATGGAAAGCAATCACCGCCGCCCATGGACACCCACAACATAAGTCCAGTTACGGATGCGTTGCCGGCCCTTTGAGAAAAGAGTAGGCTCGTTTTTTGAAGATCCTCAAGTTGTACCGGTCCAGAAATACCACCGTTGCAAGCTGATTCCAAAGTTTCACCGTGCGTGGCAAAATGTTTAGCGAGAAACGGACCGTAGTGGACTGCCAGGTCTGCCAGCTATTGAGGTGATGATGGTGGAAAGAAACTCGGTTGCGAGTGGTGCGATGAAAAAAATTAGCAGCAGGCAATAGATCGAACAACTCCTCGGAGCACTCCCCATGATAAATGAAGTATAAATACATTGGGATTTTTAAGAATAGTGAATCATGCCGGCCACACAACACAACAATAAGGCTTCAACACAACAAGGCAACAACAGACACAATAAGGCTAGGTTTAAGGCTTAGGCTTCAGGCGCGACCTTTGCCGACAAATAATTATGGAATTGGTAGGTACAGTTATTTTATTAATTTAATCAAAAATTGCTCATTTTTTTATAAGATTAGACGAGAAAAAAAATCACCCCCACTTTTTTCTACATTTTATTTTTCCACTTTGTCGGGGTAATTACTACATTGTCCATGCAAAATTAAAGCTATCTAGCAGTAATAGTCTCTAAGTTAAGCCGCGGACGGACGGACAGACAGACGTGGGGAAACTATAATCGTTCCGTTTAAAAAATGGTGAAACACTTAGTCGAGTGTCGACTATAAAAGGCAAAGTCAATTTAGAGATGGCACCTTTTTGTTTCGCTGCTGTATGTACAGTCAAGTGCAAAAATAAGTATCTATTCGAACCACTCAAAAATATGTTACTACCTACGGCCTTATTGCGTCGGAATAAGAGTCTGTGGTACTTATTTTTGAAACTTTGAATAAGTTCATATTTTTACACTTGACTGTACCTACTTACTTACATCATTGTCATTTTGGTTTTGCGAACATTTTAAAACGTGATCGGAAGTGAATATTTACCATCTTACCGAACAAAACCCATGAATAAACGCCACTGCCACGTTTAGAAGTAATTGGGACATAATCTCATCAGGGTAGTTAGGGGCGAGCGAATTTCGCGCATGTAACCACTGAGCACGTGCTGGGGGTCTAATTTCATGGGAAATTAGATAGTGGCCGACTTGCTACCTCCTACCTCGTTAAAAAGATGTGTATTGAATTGACATCAAATGCAAAATTCGAGAGGATCGACGTTAAATTAAAGGACTGAAAACAGGCCAAGAGAAAAATTAATACCGTACCGTAGTTGATAAAAAAATTATATTTAAAATAAAAATTTAACCGAATGACTAATAGTAGATTATTTAGATCGGTGAGCAGCCGCACTGCTAATAAAATAAAAAATATTTTAATAGTAGATTGTTCAACAAGGGAGGAAAATAACCAATATCACACGAGGTTACTTGGCACCCGAGCATGATATTGGTGTTTTTCCCGATTTAAACACTCTGCTTTTCATTTCGACTACAAGGAAAGTAAGAAAATATAAGTATAAATAAATAAAAATGTCTAAACTGGTCAATATGATCGTTGTAAAATATTTCAATGGAGTTTATTGTTAAGGAATAATTAATTTAACAAAATTTAGAATGTTCAATATAATAAATCAATGAAAACAGTAGATAAAGTAGGTATTTTAGTAAATTTATTTATAAAATATTTAAGTACACAATTTGAACCAAGGATTTAAGCTGTATAGAGATAGGCTGTGTGGACAATAACATTGCGTTTACCGTGTTTTTTTGTCTTAACATTTTCTAACTTTTCTGGTTTAAGTCACTAAATAAGAAATTAATAATTTAATTTAATAATATTTCACTGGCATTATAAAATTTTTAATATGACTAATTAAGAAAAAAAAACTCAATAGGTAGGTACTTACTCAATTATTCCATGTATATGCCGTACCGTAATGCTTGGCTGAATGCGTATGTGTTCCATTGACAGCCAATGCCTTTATTTTTTTAAATTCATTTCTACCCTTGGGAAGAAAATAATAGTTATCCTCCCGTATGTCAGATATGATTTGCCTCACTTTCCGAGTATGAGTGATGAAATAGTAGATTGTTCAACAAGGGAGGAAAATAACCAATATTATACGAGTTTACTTGGCACCCGAGCACAGCGAGGGTGCCAATATTCCGAGGGTGATATTGGTGTTTTTCCCGAGTTAAACACTCTGCTTTTCATTTCGACTACAAGGAAAATAAGAAAATATAAGTATAAATAAATAAAAATGTCTAAACTGGTCAATATGATCGTTGTAAAATATTTCAATTAGGGATGTCACGAATATTCGCATTCGCATTCGCATAATGCGAATATTCGCATCATTTTTAACATTCGCATTCGCATCAAATTATGTGAATGTTTTGCGAATGCGAATGTGTGCAGGTCGCGTCTTGTCTCGCTTGCGCGGCGCGCGGCGGTAACTTGTCGTCGGCTCGCTTTTTGTATTCAATTACAAATATTACAATGTTGATTTTGTGACAATATTTTTTTTATGTTAGATTTCATTAAAAAATACTTTTTGTATTCAATTACAATGTTGGTTTTGTAACAATAACTTTTTATGTTTGATTTCATTAAAAATTACTATTTATCTGTGGTATTTCAATTTTTTTTTCAAATTTTCGCATTCGCATTCGCATTCGAACATTCGCATCCTGGACATTCGCATTCGCATTCGCAATCGCGAATGTGTAAATTTTGACATTCGTGACATCCCTAATTTCAATGGAGTTTATTGTTAAGGAATAATTAATTTAACAAAATTTAGAATGTTCAATATAATAATCAATGAAAACAGTAGATAAAGTAAGTAGGTATTTTAGTAAATTTATTTATAAAATATGTAAGTAAACAATTTGAACCAAGGAGTTAAGCTGTATAAAGATAGGCTGTGTGGGCAATAACATTGTCGTTTACCGTGTTTTTTCTTAAAATTTTCTAACTTTTCTGGTTTAAATCACTAAATAATAAATTAATAATTTAATTTAATAATATTTCACTGGCATTATAAAATTTGAAATTATGACTAATTAAGAAAAAAAAACTCAATACTTAATTATTCCATGTACATTTATTATTATTATTATTTATTTATTTATTTAAGGTTTACTAACAATTGTTAACACTAGGTACATCAGAAATTGCTGCTTGTATAAACATGTTGGGATGAGTGTCACAATCACTTATAAGTAAACACCGTATATAGTCTGAACTAAAACAATTACTTTGCTCACCCGCGACCTTACAATAGTTACGTTCATGCAAGAAATGTGCGTTCATGCAGTTCCTCCACCTCCACACTGTACGAACACACACAAATCACATAAACCCAACCATCACCACCACCAAGCTACACTGACGCGTTTCGAACTCAACCAGAGCTCATCTTCAGAGTTACCACAACCGTATGCTATGCTACCAAACGTTAAACTAACAAACCAAAACAAATGTTTTAACTTGTCACTGTAACTTCTCAAGTACCCACTTTATTTTTCTTATTCTCAAACTACCCCACAAAAATTAACTTTTATTGACATATTTAAAACTACCTTGAATTTTTTTGTTTATTTATTTATAAGGCATATTTAATTAATACTAACTGTTCAAATTCGACCCAAGCCGCAGTAAAGGAGAAGATACTAAATTTACCTGTTCATTAATAATAGACCCCATAGTGTTGTACCTAATTATTTCCATGCATTCCAGAGCATCCAGACGCAACCCCTTGCCGCAATAATGTAACACTTCATAAGAATCTGAATCTAACAATGAATGATTTGATTCCAACAAATGTTTTGCAAAATTCGATCTATCTGGATGCTCATTCCTATATGCCGAAACATGCTCTTTAAATCTAGTATTAAAACTTCGGCCTGTCTGTCCTACGTATATCCCATTGCAGTCATTACAAGTAAGCTTGTATACCCCCGATCTAGTTCCCTTATCTACCTGTTCTTTGTGGTTACATAGCCTAGAGTACAAAGAGTTGTTAGTCTTAAAGGCAACATTAATATTGTTTGATTTTAAAATGCCATAAATCTTATCAGACAAACCCCCGACGTAAGAGATGCTAGATCTATATTTGTTAGTAGACTGAGAAGGTAACGCAGCGTAAAGCATGCTATTTACTAACCGTGCCTGCTTCTTTTGAACTAAACTATCTACCATTGATTTTGTATAACCATTTGAGATCGCTATCTGATAAATAGTACTCAACTCTAAATCATAATGTTCCTTATGTTGTTGACTGTGCCTCTTTCTAAGGAACATTATGATTTAGAGTTGAGTACTATTTATCAGATAGCGATCTCAAATGGTTATACAAAATCAATGGTAGATAGTTTAGTTCAAAAGAAGCAGGCACGGTTAGTAAATAGCATGCTTTACGCTGCGTTACCTTCTCAGTCTACTAACAAATATAGATCTAGCATCTCTTACGTCGGGGGTTTGTCTGATAAGATTTATGGCATTTTAAAATCAAACAATATTAATGTTGCCTTTAAGACTAACAACTCTTTGTACTCTAGGCTATGTAACCACAAAGAACAGGTAGATAAGGGAACTAGATCGGGGGTATACAAGCTTACTTGTAATGACTGCAATGGGATATACGTAGGACAGACAGGCCGAAGTTTTAATACTAGATTTAAAGAGCATGTTTCGGCATATAGGAATGAGCATCCAGATAGATCGAATTTTGCAAAACATTTGTTGGAATCAAATCATTCATTGTTAGATTCAGATTCTTATGAAGTGTTACATTATTGCGGCAAGGGGTTGCGTCTGGATGCTCTGGAATGCATGGAAATAATTAGGTACAACACTATGGGGTCTATTATTAATGAACAGGTAAATTTAGTATCTTCTCCTTTACTGCGGCTTGGGTCGAATTTGAACAGTTAGTATTAATTAAATATGCCTTATAAATAAATAAACAAAAAAATTCAAGGTAGTTTTAAATATGTCAATAAAAGTTAATTTTTGTGGGGTAGTTTGAGAATAAGAAAAATAAAGTGGGTACTTGAGAAGTTACAGTGACAAGTTAAAACATTTGTTTTGGTTTGTTAGTTTAACGTTTGGTAGCATAGCATACGGTTGTGGTAACTCTGAAGATGAGCTCTGGTTGAGTTCGAAACGCGTCAGTGTAGCTTGGTGGTGGTGATGGTTGGGTTTATGTGATTTGTGTGTGTTCGTACAGTGTGGAGGTGGAGGAACTGCATGAACGCACATTTCTTGCATGAACGTAACTATTGTAAGGTCGCGGGTGAGCAAAGTAATTGTTTTAGTTCATTAATATGGACCTCCGCAAAGTAACGCCTGATTCAATAAATTATAAAGTATATAGTCTGGTCAACATCTACCTTTTTGCATAAAACTTTTGTATATTCACCGAAAATTACGATCATTGTGTCATTCGATTCGGAATATTATGTAGAAAGTTTAAAGAAAGGTCCCAAAAGGGGCCGATAAAAGTTAAAAAAGTTATAAGCAATTTATTAAAAAAAAAATAGGAATTTGTTGTTTTTTTATTATCACAAAAACTATCACAGATATTCAAAATTTCAAAAAAGATCTGAAAAGAACAGGAAATTTCCAAAAAAAAGTCTCAACTCATAGAACCGTATCTATAATATTTATAACTTTTACAGAGCCCTGAAAATAGAGGTAAAAGCGGGTGGTCTAGCTTCCGCGCGCGATTCGTCACTCGGACACGGTAACAAAAAAAATCATTTTAACATACTAAATATGCATATTAAAGAATAAAAAAATTTGAGTACCTTTGGGATACATAAATAAACAATAATCCGCCGACAAAAAATTTTTATCCCCATTTTTTCATTAGTTATGCATTTGTTAACCAACAACTTTTTCTCAATTGAATGTTAACATAAAAAATCCGATTATTATTGAACTACAACCGTAGGATTTTTTCACTTCGTGGAGTTATTCTTAAGAGACACAAAAATAGATCCCCGTTGGAAAAAATCAAAAATTTTAATTCCCATTTATTTATTAACAATCTAAAATGTAAAAAAAAATAAAAACTGAATAAAGAAAGGTAAAATTTATTTTTATTTTTATTACTCAAATGTTTTGATTTGAAACGATTATTTTTTTTTACTTTTTTGCCACCATTATTTAAATAATTGTTATAAACAAATGCGTTATTTATAAGATAAAAAAAAATATTTTTTTTCCTAATCTATTTGTTGATTTAAATTATGATTTTTAAGAAAAAAATTATTCCTTAAAAAAATATTTATAGCTAAAAAATGCATTTATTAATTCACAATCCTTTTTTACCACTAAATATGAATATTAAGGAACCATTTTTTCTCTAAAAATCATAAATTGTATCGTTTTTAAGGATTTTGGAAACATTATCTTTTTTTTCAATTTTTTAATTGTTTATTTAAAAATAATTTGTTATAAACTATTGATTTCTTTTTAATTATTTATTTTACGATTTTTTTCCATTTTTTTATATACTATACTATACTATATACAGTATTCACAATAAATAAATAAATAAATACTTAACTTTTAATATTTTTATGTCCGAAAACTTGTCCTTTTATCTTGCCAATAAAGAAAATAGTAAAAATATCTTACATTACATTACGTTTTAGATTAAAAGAATATGAAAAAAAAATTTCGGCGTTTTTTTAATAAACAATTGTCAATAATATAAAGTAGTAAAATGCAGGTCATGAAGGGCTCATATCATAATTTTTCATTTATAATATTTATTAATAGGTATTTTAGAATAGAAAAAATAAAAAAAAAAATTTCGGCATTTTTTTTACTTGTCAATAATTGACATAAAAATAATAGAGCTAGAGCTTAAGTCAAAAGCTTAAATTGTCCAAGTACTTATAAAGAATAAAAACAACTAGAAGTATTACTACACCACCAATGAGGTGGAAGGACGACATCTGCCGACAGGCGGGTGGAGGATGGTTGCGTATGGCTGTCGATCGCCAGGCGTGGAGAAGTGGAGAGGAGGCCTATGTCCGAAGACGGACGAACTAAGGGCTGCTATGGATGGATGGAAGTATTACTGTCGTATCTACAATAATTTAAAAGTTATATCAATTATAAAAGCAAAAGAGCGAGATAAGAGGACAAGTTTTCGGACATAAAAATATTAAAAGTTAAGTATTTATTTATTTATTTATTGTGAACACTGTATATAGTATAGTAAAGTATATAAAAAAATGGACAAAAATCGTAAAATAAAGAATTAAAAAAAAACAATAGCTTATAACAAATTATTTTTAAATAAACAATTAAAAAATCATCAAAATCATCCGTCGGGCCCTAGTCAGCGCGGGAACGCCGGCCATTTTAGAACCGACCGGCCTTGCCCGCGATGATGGCAAGAGACCCGACGGCATGACCCTCGTGCCATGGAGGATGGGTCGGCCGCTGGTTTGGGACGCGACGTGTAGCGATACTCTGGCGCCGTCCCATCTTAATGGCACCGCATCAAAGGCTGGCTTTGCCGCAAACTCGGCCGAGCTCCTCAAACGGCGCAAATACGCAACTATTAATAGTGGCTACCTATTTGAGCCGTTTGGGGTTGAGACTCTGGGGCCTTGGGGAGAAAGCGCCCACAGAGTCTACAGGGAATGCTCCAAGCGGTTGGTCGAGGCGACGCGTGACCAGAAGGCTGCGTTATACTTGGCACAGAGGATCAGCATTGCCATCCAACGTGGCAATGCTGCCAGCCTTCTGGGCACGCTACCCATAGGCAGCAATCTGGGGCAAATATTTTATTTATAATTTTTATTTTTAAGTCTAGTTTTTAATTTTAGTTTTAATTTTTATAATTACTGTGTCAAAATTACACTAATAATTATATAAATTAAAAAAATTTAAAAAAAAAGATTTTTTTCCAAAATCCTTAAAAATTTTTAGAGAAAAAACGGTTCCTTAATATTCATATTTAGTGGTAAAAAACGATTGTTAATTAATAAATGCATTTTTTAGCTATAAATATTTTTTTAAAGGAATATTTTTTTTCTTAAAAATCATAATTTAAATCAACAAATAGATTAGGAAAAAAAAATTTTTTTTATCTTATAAATAATGCATTTGTTTATAACAATTATTTAAATAATGGTGGTAAAAAAGTAAAAAAAAAATATTTTTAAGTAACTATTAACCGTGAGGCTCCAACTTCAAAGAAATGGGAAAAAAAATATTTGAGGTAGTGATTTTATGGAGTCTGATAAATATTTATTTTATATTTTTTTTATTCTTTTCTTTTTGGTGTAACTAATCTAAGTTACCTAAGCGTAATGTTAACTGCTTCAATTCCAACTGCCGACCTACCATACATTTCAATCGCAGCCAGAGTGCAGTTCGCGTGCAGTTTTGCCAATTAAAATGAAAAAATTGTGATCAGTTATGTTGCAGATGGGATACAGTCCATCTATAACGGCCCTTGTAATACAACTCGTTTGCTCGAATACATCTTAAATTATCTTCAAGTGACTATCCTAGTCGCGTATAAGCAAATAGGTAGTTATTAAGTGCTGTAATTAGTTTTGGTATCCAGGATTAATATTCATATTATAATAATGTCGTAATAAATGATAATTTTTACTTTATCAGCCACCTGCACTAATTTCTGATAATAGTTATCAGTTTGACTATGTATGCGCCTGATTACTTTCGGACGGCATTCCACGAGCACCTCATTTAGTAAGCGCGGTCGCATCTGTGCGGTTTCATGTGAAAAGTTATAGTCATTTTAATAATGAGTACTTTGTGATACGCTATTAATTGAACTATAAGCAGCCATGATGAAGCTGTTGTCAGTAATAACAATATTCTTATGTCTCTGGTGCGACGTCAGAGCGCTATGCCGTATGCGTGGAGAATGCGGTGTCTTCGGCGGATTCCCGAAGAACTGTGCTTACGATGGACGAGCTTTAGCAATCCTCAACGAGACCGACGTACCGGAAGAACGAGATAACATCCTGCAAATCTTAGAAAGAAGATGTCCGTACCTACTGTACGACGACGACGGCAACAGAAAACCTGACGATGACATTGTGACATGCTGCGATACAGTGCAAATAACTGGAATGGCAGAAAGCATATTAATGGCTGAAGGAGTTTTAGGGCGGTGTCCAACGTGCCTTCGGAACTTTGTAAGACAAATTTGTGAAATGAACTGTTCGCCAGATCAAGCTCGATTCGTAGATGTCGAAACAGTGACCGCGGGTGACGTAACGTACGTCAATGAAGTCAACTACAGAGTGTTCAATGACTTTATGATCGATGCTCATGCTTCGTGTGCTGGTGTGTTGGTCCCTCAGACCGGTATGCCGGCAATCAACATGATGTGCGGGAACGCCCCTGTCTGTGACGCAGATGCATGGTTTGGATTCACTGGTGACACCTCAGCCAACCCTATTGCACCAGTACAAGTTAACTTCCATAGATGGCCAACTACGGAGGATTCGATGAACGCTCGGGCTTCACCGTGCAACGAAACAAATTTTGATGACTTCCCATGCAGCTGTGTCGACTGTCAAAATGTCTGTCCGTCTGGTAGCGAGCCATATATTCCTGAAGTCTGCACGGTATTTTCACTGCACTGCGTCGCTTTCTCTGTTGGACTTGTGTTCTTTGTATTAACTACGATTATATTCACAATTCTCACGGTAAGGGAATATAAAAATATCAAAAACTCAGGCAACAAAGAAGCTCTTCGACCAACTCCGAAACCAAGCCAACTCAATTTAAATAAAATACAACTTTTATTTCAATGGCTGTTTTCAAAAATTGGTGTATTTTGTGCTAATAACTCTATGCTAACGATTATGCTCACGTCCTGGTTAGCATTTGCCATGTTGTTTGGGGTATTTATCTTGAACTTAACCGCCAATCCCTTGGAACTATGGTCCGCCCCAGATTCTCGCAGTCGAGCTGACTTGAACTATTTCAATTCAAGATTTGGACCATTTTACAGAGCTGCTCAAGTTTATATCCAAGTACAGGGATTGGACTCCTTTGAAGTTAATAATGTCACCTATGGACCGGCGTTTAGATTAGAAGCAATAGAAGAGATGATAAAGTTGGAGGACGCTATTATAAACATCGGACGAGACAACGGCGGAGTGAAGCTTGAGGAAGTGTGCTACGCGCCTCTGCGGCAACGCGGTGGCGAGCAGAACCTAGATCAATGCGTGCTTATGTCAGCATCCGTATATCTGGGCCAGAATCGAAATAATATAAATAATGCCACTTATCTTAATCAAATTCAAAACTGCTTAAATAATTTCTACTCTTTCGATTGCTTGGCGTCGTGGGGGGGTGGATCGGAACCGGAGATATCGTTTGGTGGATACGAGGGAGATAACATACTGAGTGCCGATACGTTATTAATCAATTTTCCTATAGCAAATTACCTTCTAGAATCTGAACTCGCGCCAGTTCTCGAATGGGAAAGGCAATTTTTGGAATTGATGCACGATTATGCTGCAAATTGGAAAGCAGACTTTGTTGACGTGTCGTACGGCGCCGAGCGATCTATAGAGGATGAGATTGAACGAGTATCCCAAGCTGAAGCTATCCCTATAGCAATCAGTTATATACTCATTTTCGTGTATGTCACAATTTCATTAGGGAATGTTAGAAATTGCAAGACGTGGTTTATAGATAGCAAGATAATGGTAGCTCTGGGCAGTATCATCGTAGAAATTATTGCTATTATTTGTGCAATGGGTGTGATGGGCTACGCAGGTATAACATTGACTTTGTTGGCAATCAATGTGATCCCGTTCTTTGTGTTATCCGTTGGCGTAGACAATGTTTTCTTAATGGTCAACACACTACATAGCATAGAAGGCAATTTGAAGTCCTATGACGATTACAATCCTAACATGAGTTTTGACAAAAAGCGTGCGTTTGTATTTTCTAAAATGATGAGCAGAGTCGGTCCTTCCATGTTTGTATCGTCCGTGACACAGGTAACGTGCTTCGCTATCGGTAGTCTTGCTAACTTCCCTGCTGTAGTTACATTTTCAATATTTGCTTGTATATCATTAGGATTCTTATTTGTTTTTCAAATTACGACCGTTGTGGCTATTTTGTCGCTAGATTACAAACGGGCATCTCAGAACAGGTTAGACATTTTCTGCTGCGTTCAAAAGAAAATTCTTAATGACGATGAGCCTCTTCATTCTGATACTCCACACATGAGTCTCACTCAAAAATTGATGGAGCCATATGCCAAATTTCTTCTTCAATGGCCCGTAAAAATTGTGGTTGCGGTTGCCTTCATAGCCATGTTAGTATCAAGCGTATTTCTCATCCCAAAAATAGAAATTGGTTTAGATCAGGAAATGTCTTTACCTCGAGATTCTTATGTTTACAAATACTTGCAGTCTGTGAATCATCTTTTACGTCTCGGACCTCCAGTATACTTTGTACTGAAAGACGGCTTGAATTTTACCTCCAACGAACATCAAAATGTTGTCTGTGGCGGTCAGCTTTGCAATGATGACTCGCTCTTCACTCAAATATTTTTAGCAGCCCAACATACGGAGATAACCTATATTGCTAGGAGTTCCAATTCATGGTTAGATGATTACTTTGACTGGACTAGCTTATATGGCGCGTGTTGTAAATATAACGTGACGGATGGTGGTTTTTGTCAAAGTACAGATAATTCTCCAGAATGTCAATACTGCGTGATCGAAAGGGATGAGTCCACAAGTGGACTTCGCTTGTCTCAAGATGCTTTTAATCAATACCTTCCATTTTTCTTGCAAGATTCTCCTACTGAAATATGCAGTAAAGGTGGTTTAGCCAGTTACTCGGCCAGTGTAAATTACTTGTTAGATTCAGAAGGACGAGCTACTGTGCATGACACCAACTTCATGGCTTACCACGCCCCACTCGCGACGTCTTTCGACTATATCTCAGCTGTTAAATACGGCTACGAAGTCAGTGAGAATATAACAGCAGCCATAAAGAGGCACACTGGTCAGGACATTGAGGTTTTCCCTTACTCAGTTTTTTATGTTTACTTCGAGCAGTACTTAACTATGTGGTCTGATACATTCAGTTCTATTGGCTATTGTCTTATCGGTGCAATGATGCTTAACCTGATAGCTTCAGGGTTTAATGCGTTGACAACATTTGCTGTGATGTGCACCGCTATCATGGTGGTTATAAATTTGATGGGTGTCATGTACATTTGGAATATTCCTCTTAACGCTGTGTCGACAGTGAACCTGATTGTGGCTATCGGTATCGCAGTAGAGTTTTGCTCGCACATTGCATACGCTTTTGCCATTAGTATTGCTCCGAAAGACGAGAGAGTGGAGGACGCCCTCAAGTCAGTCGGAGCTACCGTCATAACTGGTATCACTTTGACTAACATACCCATTATTGTACTAGCGTTTTCGTACACGGAAATTATAGAAGTATTTTTCTTCAGAATGTTCTTTAGCTTGGTTATTTTAGGATTCATCCATGGGATGATATTCTTCCCAGTTCTCTTAAGTTACTTGAATAATTTGAAGTCCAAGTAAGCGTTTCTGATGGTGCAGATTGATATTATTACTTACTTATAAGTTGATAATTTAAGTGTGTATTAGATCTTATATTTTTACAGCGTGTGTTGATTAATAATTCCTTTTAAATGACGTAGATATAAAGGATATGAAGAGAACTGTGAATGATTTACTTTAGTGGTCGTACTTAGTGTCAGGTGTAAATAAAGGTTTTTGTTATAACATGTGCGTATATTTTCTTTTGAAATGTTAATTGGCATACAAAGACGTTGTTTTACTGTGTCACTTTCTAGAAACAAAATGATTCCCCTCAGTGACTTTTCCGGGACTAAGTAACTCGATATCCTATTATTTCGCCTCATTCGTTTTCGTTTAATTTTTATTTCGTCTCATTCTGTATTCGTCACACATTCTTTATTCGTCTTGTTCGCTATCCGTCATTATCTTATTTGGTCAAATTCTGTAACTTGTCTCTCTCTTAATAAGTCTTATTCGTTTTTCGTTACGGTCTTCCTTGGACTCATTCGTCGTTCTTCCCTTCCTTTTTTTGTCTCATTTACTTATTTACCAGCACCGAACGTATCGAAATAATTTTGGCAATTAAGTAAATGAGACAAAAAACGGAAGGGAGGAACGACGAATGAGTCCAAGGAAGACCGTGACGAAAAACGAATAAGACGTATTAACAAGCAGACAAGTTGCAGAATTTGACCAAAAAAGGTAGTGACGGATAGCGAACAAGACGAAAACGAATACAGAATGAGACGAAATAAGAATTAAGTACACGAAAAACAAATGAGGCGAGATAATAGGATGCCAGTAAATCGGTTGACTGTTATTTTGGTTGCAATGGCTTAGGCATACATTTATAAAAAAACGCATGATATACTATGTTTAACATGTATTTATTATAACTTATTTACATACTTGGAATCAAGGGAAGACACAACGTTTTAAGAAACAAGAAACCATAAAAGGGAATACAGGTAACTTACGAGACATGCTTTGGTAAATGCCTTTCTTTTGTTGACCGCAACTTCGTAGGTGTACCGTGGGCAACTTGCGATTTGCCGGGACTAAATGTAGCCTATATTAATTTGAGATAGTGTAGATTTATGCAGTCAAAGAATTTTTTGAATTGGCTAACTGATTACCCCTACCTACATACAAACAAATGGCCAAAATTTTCCTCTTTAGTGTAAATTTAAATAAATATAAATATAGATTATAATTACTTATGTGTAGTAATACTCGTAGTTTAAAGATAAAGATAACACCATCTACATAGAATTATTCGACTTGGGAACATGCCTTACTAACAAGTAAGTAAGTATTTTCCGATGGTGAGTTTCCTTCAATCGAAGTTGAGCAAAGTGCTTCGCCTCAATGGAAGTGCAGTGCCATGACTCCATTCAAGCAAATATTAAAAATAAACTAGAGAAAATTCTCGTAACATGTGTTCACAATAATGACTAGTTAAGGTAAGTACAGTAATGCTGTTTACTTATACGTTATACTCATAGCGCAAGTTTAAGAGATCACGGTTAAAAATATTCTAATTCTTTGAGATCAAACATTGCTATTTTAATGTAGCTGTTAACGGTACTCCCGACTTTCTAGTTGTAGCCACCCTGGTTGAGTAAAACCTAGAAACTCATTTAAAAACACCCTTTGCCTTTGTCAACTTTGAAAAAGTAACTGGCAAAGAACGTTTGTAAACCTGTGTTAAATCTATAATGTTTTAAGGTTTCACGATCCTCACTATCTATATTGGTAAAATTACATCGATGTTTCAACTATCTACTTCATCAGTCTACTCGTAACCACACCCACTGCAATGTGGCCGAAATATCAAAGTAATGTTAGCAATATAAATAGCTGTGTTCAACCGCCGGAATTACCACAACAGAGCTGTTAAAACAAGCTAATCTACGCATCCAAAACATGGTTCAAGTATGCGATATAACAAACAGCAAGTCGCAGTATTTCGATCTTGGATAGCTTTTTGTCTGGAGGCAGCGTTGGCAGAAGCCGTCTTAGGGACGCAAAGGCAGCGTTGAAGGCTTCTACACGAATGCGTTCTCTAGTTGCGTGTGCTGTGCGGTACTTGAGGGTAGCCCGTCGTCTGCGCCGGCGCTCCTCCCGCGACAATCCTGCGCATGGCGAACCTGGACCGCTGGAGAGATATGCTTCCTCGGACAATGCGCAGGGCTCTAAAGTCCGGTCTCTGAAAAAAATAAACCGTCGTTAATTGGGTATGTCATTGTGAAAGCGAAGTACGGGTTGAGAAGACGCCTCTTATCTCAAACGCTTTAGATGTCATGAACGCAATTCTACTTCTTACTTGATTAAAGAAGTGCAAAAGCGTCTGGTCGATGCTACTGGAGACCAAGGGCTGGCAGCTATCTCTCTCAACGAATCACCAAGACCATCGCCATTCAACGAAGGAATGCTGACAGCCTTTTTGGCACGATGCCACGGTGGCCTTTTTTAGACTTAATCTAGTAGTTTTTAAGTTAGATATTTATTTTATAGTTAAGTTTTATTCATTGTTTTTTCTCTTAATACATATTTGTATTCTTATCTTCTTACTTGTCGTCTAAGATCTATTATACCTATATGTGTCAACCTGCACCGATCAAGTAACAGAGTGAAATTTATTTTTAATTAAATAAAACACTGTTGGTGCAGATAAACTTCTTGATCTTGAATGCGCAGAACCGAATTTCACATCTCTTTGGTTGATGGGCAGGGCGTTCAGGGCCCAGTACAACTTATATTACAAGCGGAACTCCCTTTCTAGTTGCTATAACTGAAGCGAGAGTTCCGCTTGTAATATTATTTGTACTTTGTTATGCAATTGGGCCCAGGTCACACTTTTAAGAAATGGCTGTAGATTTTGATGGGGCTTTCGGTTATATATTAGTGATTCTGTACGTCTACCATATTATAATTGGAACTGTTTCAGAATCTTTAGCCATTTCTTTAAAATGTAACCAGATAAATAAGGCGGTTGAAACGCTCGAATAAACACCCGGCAATATTACAAATTATGGTTCACAATACGCAAACTAACTCCCTCCACGTGCAAAATGCTCAAGTAGTTAACCGACATCTGTATGTACGTAACAGTGCACAGCTCAAGTATCTATTTTTATAACATTTACAGTGGAGTAACAACGAGAAGGCTTCAGGACGTAAAATAAGTTATAGTTAGAAATATATTTTTTGCTGACGCTACTTATTGTTGACTGTACTTGCACTGCTATTTTATCTACATATAGTTTACTACATTTCAGGTCCATTCCATCACTAAAAGTGGGTGAAATCCGACTTGCAAGATTTTGAAGTCATCTTACATACATTATGAACATTGCATTGCAAGTCGAATATAGCTTCTTTAATGATTAAAAAAGAATGTAATTTTTTCTGTATGTCTATGATAATGTCTAATGTTGGCTTAAACCTTAACAAATTGGGTATTTCTGATAAGATATTAAACACACTATCACTATATAGCATTGTCACAAATCTACATATTGTTCATCAGTACCTAATGGGTATGTATTACAATACCGAAGTACGAAAGACCGAATGTATTAAAACATCGAATGGGTCAAAAGACCGACACGATTTTTTTCTGAAACTGTTAACTTTTTTTTAAGATTGTTATAAAACAAACCTAACCTAACCCAATGGGTTCTATATGATGCCGTTTTAATAAATTCTGAGAAGTTTACGGTTTCAGAAAAAAATCGTGTCGGGTTTTTGACCCATTCGATGTTTTAATACATTCGGTCTTTCGTACTTCGGTATTGTAATACATACCCGTACCTAATTGAACAAAGTAATGATTTTAATGTTACAATATGCGATACTATCTTATACATAATTATGTATATTTCTCATAGAGGATCCATTTCCCATACAATTGAAAACAACATTACTTTGATACTTAATGTTTGACATAATTTTTGTTATTCATATTTTTTTCCCCCGACGAAACAGTAAACTTTTCGGAAATTTTTATAATTATGTTCATCTGTAGGTAGGTGTCTGTGTTTATAGAGTTATAAACTTTTTTTTACTCTGAATTCATTAATTGTAGGCACAGAATTGTTATAAAACAAACATAACCTGGTTAGGTAAAAAAAAGTTATGAATAACAAAACATTATGACCTCCAACAATTAGCCGATATGGACCCTTCTCATAGATGTAATACTTGAAACTAACCTGCTGTACTAAGACGACCGGTAAAAAAACGCTCTACAACCTTTGACTAAGTATCAGATTATAATTTGTTTATATTTTGCGCTTTTGCCATTATCGTGTGTCTTTGAATTTAACAACTGTTTGATATTTAGGTACATAATAATAAATAACTGATTCCTTTATTAAAAAAAAAAACAAAAAATATGGAAAATTACAAAAAAAAAACACTGTGGAATACTGTTCTCATCTTTGGGCTGGAACACCTCAATAATCAACATAAAAAGCTTTGTAGGCATGTAGGTACAATCAAGGAAAGGGAATGGCGTACCGTAAGAACTAAGTATTTCTCGATCAATTTCACAAAGATTTCTTTGGTAGATGAATGGGATGCCGACATGAAATTTGCAGCGAAAAGGTTTCAGCTTGATACGCGATTCAGTTTCTTCGACTGTACAATAAAATTACTATGAAAATAAGTCGAATATGAAATCTTATCGTTTGAATATTATCGATCGATAAATGCAATTAAGTCACTAAGTACTTATGTGATAGAGATTTTCGGAATAATTTTGATACCTAGTATTTTTAGCTTAATGATAAAACATTTAGTACAGTCACGGAATGAAAAGTTTATTAATCTTAAGGTCGATTTTTGCTTGTGGGTCATAAATATACCCACTCATTTGCTTTGGGCAATGCAACTATGGTTGCCAATTTATTTATTTATTTCAATCAAATTTATTCCTTAAGACAATAATCATACTGTTTGGAATCACTTGTCAATAAAAATGACAGTAAATGCAAAAAAGCTGCTCACTGGCTAAATTTTTTTGTTTGCATCTCCCCTTTGGATATGGCAATTGGGGTCTATAGCCAATATTTTTTAGTCAGCGTGTGGGACGCCTGCCCAACTTTCGAGCCATTTAAATAAATCTAAAGTTTGCTGACTATGGGTCGCTAATTTTATGTCCACAGGAGAGACAACTTTTGTTTCTTACGCTGTGATGACCCTTAAAGACCAGTTGTTGACATCAAAGACACACGAAATTGCAATGATGATAGAAGCTGTTTGCATTTAGCTTTAATTATCGTTTGCGAATACGTCGTACCTCTTCGTTTATTAGAATAAAGTGGGGGCCGTAATGGCCTCTCAAGCAGAGGGTCGTGGGTTCAAATCCCAGCTGGCACCTCTGAGTTTTTCGGAATTTATATGCGAAATTAGATTTTTAATTTACCATGAGCTTTAACAATGAAGGAAAACATCGTGAGGAAACCAGCATACACCTGCGAAGAAATTCAATCCCTCTCATTCTGAGAGGAAGCCTGTGTCATGCAGTGGGATGTATACACCGTGAAATTTTAGTGGTTGTTTTTCCGAAATGAGGTGATTTAGTTTCGATTGTACAATCGATTTATAATTACTATTTTGACTAGAGTCAAAAATCCAGTTGTGAAAAACGCAAGTCGAAAATGACCGCAAACCAATAGTAACGCTTCGTTGGTACAAGTAGCGTACGATCGTACGATAGGTTGGTACCAACGAAGCGTTACTATTGGTTTGCGGTCATTTTCGACTTTCGTTTTACACAATTGGATTTTTGACTCTAGTCAAAATAGTAATTATAAATCGATTGTACAATCGATACTAAATCACCTCGTTTCGGGAAAACAACCACTAAAATTTCACGGTGTATAGGCTGGGATGATGAAGTGTTGGGTCAAGGTAAGACAAAGGTTTTTAGCTCAACTATTCATAGTCAACGAACAATGGTTCCTCTAAATTATTATCCTGTTGCCAAACAGTGAAGCATATTTTTTACGCAGCAAAATTTGTGTCAGTTCAGAAAGGTAACATGTACTGTTTTAAACTTTCGTGATTTTCACTCATAATTACTATAAGTACTAAACGGGACTTATCACGCACATAATATTTACCTCGACGTTTCGGCCACATTGCAGCAGCCGTGGTTACGAGTTAACTGTGTGTTATAAACAAATATATGTTGGCGTCGGGATGAATGTTCGGAAAGATCGTCGGATGTTGTGAGTGTTGTGTTCGGTGTGATGGGGTGCCGTTAAAAAATTTTGATCAAGTGCGGGTAGTTCGAGATACGGGTGCTGATTCTAATCGGGATCAAGTGCGGGTAGTTCAAAAGACTCGAGCGGTTAAACGAACTTGACACCCTACACTTCATTTAACTCGTGACCACGGCTGCTGCAATGTGGCCGAAACGTCGAGGTAAATATTATGTGCGTGATAACAAAACGATCAAATCGCAGATTAAGAGTCTTAAGAGAGGAACTCCGCAAGGCTCTATCCTGAGCCCAATCCTTTTTATTTTGTTCACAGCGGATCTCTTAAGCTGTATTAAACACTGTACTTAGAACACGCAGACGATACACAAATATATTATTCATTTAAGGATGAGGACACCAGGATCGCGGAGTGTCTTATAAATGAGGATCTGCAACAAATATACCAATGGTCGGAAAAAAATGGTTTGGTTCTGAATCCATCTAAAACAAAGTTCATTGTGTTGGGGACGGCAGGGCAATGCAGAAAGATAAAAGAAAAGAAACCGGTTATAAAATTAAACCAAGAAGTTATTCAACAGGTGGATAGTGCGAGGAACTTGGGTCTTGTTATGGATAGTGAGCTACGCTTTACTGAACATACAAGTGGAAAAATTAGAAATGCATTTTATAGACTTAAAACACTTTATGGCATTCGGGAATTGTTATCCGAAAAAGTGCGTCAGCTGCTTGTTGAGACTTTGGTCCTCTCGCATTTTAATTACTGCGACACTGTTTATGGACCTAGGATTTTTTCGAAAACCGCGAAGGCGATACAACGTGTGCAAAATGCATGTGCCAGGTTTTGTTTTTACCCAGGCGAGCGCACATTACCCCTAATTTGAATGAAAAGGAAACGCTAAAGATGGCGGCGCGGAGAGAGCTGCATTTAGCCGTCCAGGTATACAAAATAATGCAGTCACAAAGACCGAGTTATCTGTTTGAGACGTTTATGTGGCCCAAGGGAGGGGCAGACCGTGATCGCGGCGTAAGAAGCATGCATGCCAGGAAAGTGATTCTTCCAAAACATAAGTCCAAGGGTTTTCGGGACAGTTTCCGTTTTAGTGCATCCAAGATCTGGAATGACCTGCCGCCTCCTCTTCGTTCTGACATGTCAGTACCAACCTTCAGAGATAGATTACGAAGAGTTATTTTGAAAAAAAAACAAATTGTAGAAGGTGCACTTTATGCTTAGCAACACAATTCGTCCGGCCATCCCTGCGGGACCGTAATAGAGTGTAAGGTTAATTGAGTACGAGATTGTAAGTACCTAGTTAGTGGTGTAATTAGTTTATAAATATAATTTGAATTTTTTAAAAGCCCCCAACGCAATTGTGTCACTCGTATGTTTGAACATTAAGTTAATGCCTGTTATGCGTCTGAGATCCCTTCCGCAGCTAACGAAAGAGCTGATAAATTTGGAACGGCTTGGCCGTTTTTGATGAAACATGTCTAAGAACCATCGCCAAGAAACCTGCTTTCTATTTAAAAAAACCGCATCCAAATTGGTCCACCCGTTTAAGAGCTATGATGACACAGACGGACACACAGACAGACAGACTGTTGTGTCAGGGGTTAAAAGTGATGACAGAAATGGAACGTCACTTTGTCATTGACAGTTGTTTGTTTACATTTTTGATGTCTAGTGTCCATGACGCCTTACATAATTGTTATTGCATTTATATAATTTAATTTAATTTATTTAATCTAAATTGGAATAATGTAAGTGGATAAGTTGTAAGTTTGTATTGAAAATGTTTACATATTCTTGTTTTTTTTTGTCTTATTAGGTTTGGTCGACCGGGTACTTGTTTTGCCATTTGTAATGACAGTTCCTACATCAGAATGAAAGCAATAGGACTGGGGGGTTACTGCGAAATTCGATGTTCGAGGTTCGGATTATGCGGTCCCTCTCACTCTCGTAATAAATACCATTAGCGTGAGCGGAACGGCATGAAACGGGGTTCGAGTTTCGCGCTTCGTAGTATATTGGTTGTCGCACTGACTTGTGAGTGAAAATAGCTTTTGATATTTTGAGCCATGCAACTGTCATTGAACCTTGGATGGTGAAGGGATTTCTTGGTAGACTATACCGTAGGGTGTTTCACTTTTGTAGGTGAATAAAATTTTTGTGATATTTTTTCTGACTTTGCTCAGCTTCCGGTTCTAGCTTATGTTAATAGAATATTTTCCAAATTTCAAGTGGATTGGACCATGTTTAGAGGTTGCACAGAATGAACAGCTCTAAATATGAATCAAAAAAAGAAGTAATTACTTTTATTTAAAAATATCACAATATGGTAGTCACACATCGTTTTTAAGTGAAAGAAAATTAAATTAAGCATAAAATAGAACATTAAGTGCTCAATAAATAATTTAATACTTAGGCTACACAAGTTACAACCTCATCTTTGGTTCGCTTGACCACGCATTTTCTGTTGCATGCTTGTTTCTGCTATTCGTCTCTGATCGAATCATTAAATAAAGAATAGTTACTCTGTCTTCTAGAATCTTACAGGATACGATTGATGGCAACAATTTACTGTTTCAATGTTAGAGTAAAGGTAGATGATGCTTAAATTTTTTAAGCCATTTCGCTTCTTTTGGTCACCCGAACTCGATGAATAGTAGACGGCGATATAGAAACATCTGAGACATCGTGACCAAGGCAACAGCTGTAATAAACGAAGTACTAGCTTGCCGAGTGGAGAGTTGTTCGCGGTCCTATGCAGCTATGAGTGTCCAATCGAGATTTTAGTTTACTTATAAATAGGACGTGACATTTTTGCTGGTGGTACAGAGAATAGAATTATTTTCATCGTCTTCATGACTTGATGAAAACTTAATGAAGGGCATTCTTGGTCCAAGGTCACTGTCATGTTGATTTCTTTAATCAATTTATAATGCTAAATTTTATAAGCATCCACTTTGTCTTGTCTTTTACGCTTTCAGATAATTTGTAAGGAAAACGTTAACAAATTATGGTAAGTCCTTATAAAGTTATTAAATGTTAGCTGAAATAGTTACTGTCTTGACATATATATTAGCCTTCTTCCACACTTCTTGCAGTTTAATACTTGTCTACTTAGTGGCGTCCAAAAGAGTTTCAACAGCACATGTTCCTTGGAAGGAAGTCCAGCTCCTAACAAAATATCACAAGGAAACCTCTCGAGTAACCGAATTCGTCGTTGACAATTCATATTATTATTTACGTTAAAATATGCTTCAATCTTTTAAACGACACACATAAATCACTTATAACCCTCCAGTTCAGATTTAAGATTCAGATTCAGATTTTAAACTTGAAAATTTTGCTATCCTCTAATAAACCCCGATATTAATTACTTGACATAAAAGTCATCAAACTGTGCAACCTTTAGATGATAATCGATTTTACTGATTTTTGGCGTATGAACTTTACATATGAGTGGAACCAAGAATTCGAGCAAAGTCAAAGAAAAATCAAAAATTTTGAAAAATGAAACACCCTACTATACCGCTATACTTTTTTTATTTTTATCGTCCTACCCGCCTGTTTTGCAATGTCAGCACGCTATATAAGGGCGCAGGCTGAAAACCAGCGCGGTGATGAGTAATCCTCACCGCACATGCTGAGCCTGAGCCTTTTGCCACATAATTTTGTGTATTTTTTCTTTTTCTTTTTTATGGGCAATAAATGGTTTTTTATTTTTTATTTATTTTATTTTTATAAGTGCCATTTAGTATAGTAATTATGAGGTAACATGTACTTGCAAAGCATTAAATTGACATATTTGAAAACTGACGAACCTTCTCGTTCCACGACTGTACATACTACACGTATCATTACATAAAGTTGTGGCGGGGAGGAATAAAACACTTACATATTGACATTTATAGTATGAGGCATCCAATATTTCAGAACTCAGATAAATGAGATAGGATGCTCATATTAGTCACCTGATACCAAAATGCGTCATAACTGAGAAGGCTCAATATTTACAAATAAAACTGAAAGCTTTACACTTCGTTTTTTTTAGTATTAGAAATAAGGTAAACAATCTTGACGAGTCTTTTTATTGAAAAACGCTATTAAAAATAGTAACTATTACTATTACTTATGAAACCAAAAACAGTGTAAATGACCATATTTCCTTTCAAATTGTTACATATTAGCTGTGACTTATTTTTCAAAAGTGTTTTTCAATGAAAAGACACGACAAGATCGCTTATTATCTTCTTTCTAATGCTAAAAAAACGAAGTATAGAGGTATTCTACAGAGAACAGATCTTCAGGATGAGGATTTTATAAAACCGAGCGCTCGGAAATAACGAATAGTTATGGTAATTATTTTGGTTTATTCAAGCGTTAACCCTTTATTTGGCAAAATTTTTTAAAAGTTGGTAATTCAAACCTCGTCTTAAATTAGGTCTCCTGAAAATTCTATATTGAAAAAAAAATACAAAAAGATGGTATTAGGTAATGTGTATTGTGGTATACAATTTTAAAGCAAGCTTTTTAGCTGACTGTACTTTTTGTATGACTGTACTTGTATTGTCATCTATCCTACATAATTATCCCAAATTTCAAGTGAATCCGACCAGTGAAAGTGGGTCAAATTCGACTTCCAAGATTGACGGGGCATGAAAAATTTTGCAGGTAAAGCCGGAGCAAACAAAAACCTAAAAAAATGCCCGATTTATCGTTTTCTTGAAAAGAATCGCAGTAATGGAAGATTTACTTCGAATATTTAGTCAACCCGGGGGAATCGGGTTGTTAGTTACCCTTCGACACTACACAGATACATAGGTACATGCAAGTTAAATAAAAGCTTGTATCTAATACAGGGTTATTTGTAATTCACTAGCATCCTTTTAACCCTAAACTCCTACCATTTAAACAAATGTTTTTTTGTTTTACGGCTTTTGTCATAACTTAATATTTTTGGTGTAATAACGTTTTGAAAATTTGAGACTACCTCTTATTTTTACGATACTCTGTATATTTGTATGGGCAAGAAAGTGCTTCATTTTAAAAAGTAATAAAACAAAAAACATTTGTTTGAGTGATAGGAATTCAGAGTTAAGAGGATGTCAGTGAATTACAAATAACCCTGTATAGCTTAGTTGAACCCGTTTCCACTAGTGCTGTACTATGTGGACTAATCGATATGATTGGTTGGTGGATACTCGTTAGCACACCTCTGGTGGAAGCCACCCTTGTACTCTTTGCTTACCTTTTCCTGGGTGCCAGATTTTCTCTACCAGTGATGGGCAGCAGGGCCTCGCGAGGTTCCACCAGCATGCAAGATAGAGATCCGTCATCCATCCCGCTCGCTTCCAGCCAGCTCTTCATGATGTGTCTGTTGAACAAGGGATGAATTAGTGGTCAATGGTTTGGTCGTTTCTGCGCATCCTCGCTCCGCCACAAGGGAAGCGTACCCTTAATTTCAACTATAAATAATTAATTACGCTGCCCTTCTTATCATACAACAATTTTTGGCAAATGCAAGGTTTGGTCGAATGATTGTAAAATCTTTTAGGGGTTAGGTAGGTACTTAGATTAGGTTTATTTTGTAATTTTCCTGAAAATATGGTGGTTTCGGTATATTTTAAGCATTCCATGAATCTATACGTTATGACAAAATCATTCGACCAAAAAATGGTAATATAGCCGTAATCCTGGTATAGTCCCAAACTAAGCAAAACTTGTATTGTACCTACTCTACTATGGCTAATTGTCTACTAATTAAATAAATAAATAAAATAAATAAATAAATATTAGGGGGACAATCTTACAAAAATCGACCTAGTCCCAAACTAAGCAAAGCTTGTACTATGGGTACTAGACGACGATAAACATACTTATATAGATAAATAAATACTTAAATACATAGAAAACATCCATAACTCAGGAAAAATATTCGTGCTCATCACACAAATAAATGCCCTTACCGGGATTTGAACCCAGGACATCTAGCTTCGTAGGCAGGGTCACTACCAACTAGGCTAAAGCGGTCGTTAATTAATAGTGAGTTAATTAGTGAGTAGGATCCTTTTTGCGTGACTTTGACGACTGCAAAGTCCTAGTCAATATATTTTCATTAAGTTTACGTCTTTATCAAGTACTTTTGAATATCGAAGAATCTACCACCAGTTCGGAAAAACATTTGAGTTGATGATCATGATACACAATTGCACACAACCAAAGGCTTTAGAAAGGTCATAGAGGACACCCATAGTGTCAACGGATTCCTCCCAAACCTTGCAATATAAATTTACCTAAACTGTAGCGAGCGTCTGTATACGTCCCACTGCAGGGCACAGGCCTCCTCTCAGAATGAGAGGGCTTGGGCCGTAGTTCCCACGCGGGCCCAGTGCAGATTGGGTATTTCACACACACCAATGAATTTCTCCGCACAGGTGTAGTATGCAGGTTTCCTCACGATGTTTTCCTTTACCGTAAAACTCATGGTAAATTTCAGAGGTGCGTGCCGGGATTTGAACCCATGAACTCACTGCTTAAGAGGCCATAGGTCAAACCGCTAGGCCACCACGGCTTTTTTAACAAGCTAACAGAAATTAGGACTATTTCTTCGAACATTTTGCTGAACTTTAAACATGAACTATCGTGAGACCCACTCATAGTGAAAAAAAAAATACAGATAACTTTGTGCGTTTGGCAGCCGCCGTGGCGTGTTGCTCTAAGAAAAAGGGCTACGGATTAGCCCGAAACATGTCGAGCTAAACTCTATCATATACCTACGTGAGCTATCCGTATTTGTTCACTATTTTGCTAAACGCTGATAAGATGAACACTGGGCGATAATCAGAGGGATTATCCTTATCGCCTGATTTAAATATGGGAAATTATCCTACTAATATTATAAACGCGAAAGTTTGTAAGTATGGATGGATGGATGTTTGTTACTCTTTCACGCTAAAACGGTTTGACGGATTGTGATGAAATTTGGCATAAAGATAGTTTATAATCCGGATTAACATATAGGACACTTTTTATCCCGGAAAATTGCATAGTTCCCGCGGGATAGCGATAAACGAATTCTTCGCAGACGGAGTCGCGGGCTCGTACTTTATAAATATACAACGTGGCAGATTTAAAACATATTCCTTAGATTATTCCAAGTAAAAAATGTAGTATAAAGACAAGTAAGTTTGTAAGCAGATTCGGCTTAGTTTGGGAAATACTTAATTTTCTGTAAAAAATAATTTTAAATATTCTGCAGTGCAACGCACCCTAATAATAGGCAACGTTGCCACTCTTCGATCCTAAAAAAGTATTTTTTTTTATAACAGAGACGTCATAACAATTAAGAATGCGTTGCCAGCTCGTTCTGAGGCCTTATTAACTTCAAGTTCGAAATGATTAATATATGTATACTAGCTGTTGCCCGCGACTCCGTCCGCGAAGAATGGAGGGGGAGGGGGGGATAAAAAATAGCCTACGACCTATTCTCAGACCTGCCGGGTGTAGAGAAAAAAGTTTCATAAAAATCGGCCAAGCCGTTTCGGAGGAGTTCGGTAACAAACACCGTGACACGAGATTTTTATATATTAGATATTTAATAAAAGGAGAGTTAAAATTGACGATAGATCCTAGGTTTATATAACGTTGTTTACTTCTGAGGGGCTCAGAAATCTAGCTTATATTAATAACTCTGACGTATTTGCCGTGCCAACGGTGTATTTCATCAAATCGGGATCATTTTGTGCTTATGTAAAAGTATTGCATTTTCAACACAAATATATTATTATAACGAGCATGCATATTACGCAACGATATCGACGGATTTAATGTAAGATGGCAAAGACAGATTAATGTCGTCATAATCGTCACATTAATATTGTAAGCAAGATGGATGATTACATATACCCGTATTTGCAAACACAGCCGCTATCTATTTTTACACGATTAACTAGTTTCTACTCGCGACATCATCCGCTTTGAACCAGATTGAAGATTTTACCACAGGAGCCATAGAGAAACTAAAAGGTTTATAAACCATCCTTTTTGTAGCAATTGTTGCGGTCAATCTCTAGATTTGTGCTGTATGCCTAATTAACGCGTCGCGTATTGTACCACAAAAGCGACACGTTTGTTTCATCACACATGCACGTAAACAGCACCACAACAAGCAGGCTAACTTGGCTGCAATGTCCTTAATAAAGCCCGAGGAATGGTATTTTTTTCTATTTGTGGCACCACATAGTTACTTCTATGGTAAAAAAAGTTTAAGCAAGTTAAGTTTAAGCAAATAAGCCAATAGGTTCCTTATCTCACATCAAATTAAAAAATTTGATTTAAATTCCCTTTATAAAATTTTTATTGCAATTTAACTTTTATCTTTCTTCAATATTTTTTAATTTATATTGTTTAGTAGGTTACAGATAAACAGATTGAAAGATTTTATCATCTCTGTAATTAAATATTTATTTTATTTAAAATTCGCCATGGATGTTAGCAACTTATGCCTAAGTTACCGCGTAGCTACCGTTAATTTTATATCTGAAAGTGGCCTGGAAACCGTAGGCGCTTTGAAGTATGATCGCTCTGAAGTTGAACTTATTGTGTCGCATATTATGTTTTCTACTTTTATCTCAATTCTTTTGTTATTTACTTAAACCGTGTCTAGGTTAAGCCCAGTTTAGATCTCGAAGAAAAATCTTACCAGTTGTATTAATACATCGTAAGTAAGACCTTTAAGCGATCGAGTATGAAGTGGTCGATCGAGAGCCGCAATGTATGTATAATACAACTTGCATAAGGCCCAGTTGTACCGGAAGGCTACCATCTCAAAGATCGCCTAAAAGCACTCTCCGCACTTTGTTTTTATTCCCCATCAAATCAAATTTACTAGCCGCAAGGGTACTCGAGATAAATAATACATCACGAGTTCGCACCTCGCACTAAGCGGGGTCCATAGAGGATAATAAATCCGTATTTATTCTTTTTATATCGCCCTAACCCTTCGAGTAATCGAATCACGCGGCAACCGTATCGAATCGATTGTGCCGCGTTTTCGATAATTGACGTGCATCTGTGATGGAATTGCGACTAATAGAATAAGTTTTCTGCCCTATTGATGCAGATGTAGGATGTGGCATAATTAAATGAACGATCCAGAGCGTAACACTTATATTGTTCCTAGGCAGGTTTGAAGAAAGTTCCATATTGTTAATATTTTAAAACGTAATTTAAGGAATGGAGTTGCCATTACTACAATTGTATTGCTGTGCCTATACAGGGTAAAATTATTTAGGAAAATACATCTGTAATCTTCTAATATATAAAAATCTCGTGCTACGATGTTTGTTATCGAATTCCTCCGAAACCTCCTCCTGTACCTCTACCATGAGTTTACACTAGTTTACGTGACCGTACTCGCTAGCGACGGCGTAAATTATTTGTATGGAGAATTGTACAGCGCCTCTAGCAGTCACTTACGGAAGTACAATTCTCCATACAAATCATTTACGCCATCGCTAGCGAGTACGGTCACTGTGAACTAGTGTAAACTCATGGTAGAGGTATTGGTATCGCGTAAAGCGGTGTCTATGGTCAGTGGTGTTCATTTAACATCAGGTGACCCACTAGTTCGTTTGTCTGGCCTCTCTCGCATAAAAAAAAAACCGGCCAAGAGCGTGTCAGACACGCCCAAGGTAGGGTTACAATACAATACAAATATTCTTTATTGATCACCAGAAACAGTACAGTGACATTACAAAAATAAAAATTCAGGTAGACAATAGGCGGTCTTATCGCTAAAAAGCGATCTCTTCCAGACAACCAATTACTCAGAAATTAATAAATATCAACAGACGAATGTAGGTGGCAGAAATAACAGACAAGAGAAACGCAGTATTACTTAATAGACAACAAACAATAAAAACAATACAAATATAATATAAATTATATAAATAAACAAATACACTCAATATAATACTTATATACTACATATACTTAATACAAAATATCAATGGAAAAAAAAATGTCAAAAGGTCGCATGTGAGAAAAGGATTTAAAAAGGAAATTAAAGAAACAATATAAACAAAAAAGAAAAAGGATAAAGAAGGGTCAAAGAGCGAGGATTACGTTAGTGACAAATAGTGAGCCTTTAGAAGGTTTTTAAAAATGGGAAGGGATTTTGCTTGCCTTAACGACAAAGGAAGAGAATTCCAAATGACGGAATGGCGGTCATAGTAAAGGAGTTATGATAGTTAGTTAGGGGTTCCGTAGCCATTATGAAAAAATCAAGTAATGTTTTTCTAAGGATTTCGTATGTGTACGGAATTATTCAAGTTTAGGTATGTTTTATACCTTAGGCTCTATTTACTCAACTACAAATAATTTCCAAGCAATCTTAGCCGCTATAATTTTCCTAGTAAATTTAATATATTTACTACCATTCTGAACTTTTTCAAATTTTTCCACCGAACAGTTTAGATTTAAGAGGGGGGGGGGACGGTTGATTTTAATGAAAATTTTCGCTTTAAAGTTGAATGTTTCGCAAACAGATCACTGAATAGAAAAATCATGTTAGCAACTCCACAATTGTTTTAAAAGACCTATCCAACGATACCCCACACTATAGGGTTAGACGAGAAAAAAAAATCACCCCCTTTACGTCTATGGGAGGTACGCTAAAAAAAAATTTTTTTTATTTTTTATTTTACCTCTTTGTTGGCGTGACTGATATGTATATTCATGCCAAATTACAGCTTTCTAGTACTTACGACCTCTGAGCTTAGCCGTGGACGGACAGACAGACAGACAGACATGGCGAAACTATAAGGGTTCCTAGTTGACTACGGAACCCTAAAAAGCTCTGCACTCGGTAGGTCTGAGAATAGGTCGTAGGCTATTTTTTATATGGTCCAAGATCCCAGTCACCCCAGACTTACGACATTTTAGGAAAGATTACATTTTTAGGATCGGTATTTATAACATAAACTTAGAAAGGAATGGTTACTCGCTAAGCTGAAAGCGGGGCCGTTTTGTAAAACGGGTTGTAGGTAACAGGTATCAAAGGTGGAAAAAAACTATGCTAACTTACGTCATTTTAGGAAGGCTGAATTTTATATATATTATCAAGTATAATATTTTAAAATATTTTACAATGAGCCAGATAAATCTGACGGGCCAAACATCCTCCCAGACTCGTTAAAGCTGCGTGCGGACGCGCACTCGGGTACGCGTACCCGGGCTTGCGTGTCCTGGAACGCCATGTTCGTACGCCATGTACGCGTACAGTGCACGTGTACGTGTACAGTACGTGTACGTGTACGTGTACAGTGTACGCGTACATGGCGTACGGACATGGCGTTCCAGGACACGCAAGCCCGGGTACGCGTACCCGAGTGCGCGCAGTCCTTACGCAGCTTAAGAGTTCCGCTGTGCGAGGAAGCGCGGCGCGAGAGCATTATTCAAGCGTATAAGTACAAGTGCGATGCACTCTGACGCGTGAATATCTCATCTGGACAACCTTAAGTGGGTCCCAAGTTAAAGCTCGTGACTGTACCTATTTAGGTAGAGTTATAATTTATTTACAAAAAAGACTTTCAAGGTAAATTAGCTCTAGGTATTAAAATTTTGTTGGGTGGACCTAAATGAAGACTCAAAAGTTATTCTCGTTGCTTAATACGTTTATAGATTTTTACAAACACTGCTTGATTTTTAACGTTTATTGTGTTGGTTATTTTCTTAGAATAGCGATGCTTCTATATTTAATCAGTTGATAATTCGTCTTTTATTACTTTTCCTTGTTGTAATTATGATTCATGTAGACAAGCAGTTGCGGAATGGATAGGTTCGTCATGTTAAAGTTGACTTTTGCTTGTAGACAAGTTGTTGACGTCAATGAATCACACGAAGTAGCAATGATGAAATTGACAGATTGATTGATTGATTGATTGATTGTTTGCATTTAGCTTTAACCATTCACATGCTTTCTTATTAAAAATTATGACTTCTTATTATCTTTGTTGATTTGATCCAAGAAGATAACTTAGCAAAAATGTGTTTATCAAAAGCGAAAAACAAAACAGCCCGCGAATACCAACATACATACATATCATTAATTATCAAATCAATCAATCACATTGGCACCTTCTCACGCTGCCACCGCGGCTGCTAAACACCTCCAATGGCGCAAGTATGCCTATGCCTATGCATTACTTGTTTATTTGCACCGTTTGCGGTAGAAACTGTAGACCCATGAGTTACAGACGCGAAGGAACCCGCAAAAGAGATTTCTTCGCGCCTGGAAAAAATGACTGGTGGGTGACCAGAAGGCGGGCGGCTATTTCCACCAAAGAACTATGCCGTCGGAAGATAAAGGTTAAATGATAATTTTTATTTGTAATTTTTTAGAGTTAGGTTTAGTTTAATTTTTGAAAATCTTTATTAATTGTACATAGGCAATTTTTTTTATCAGTGCAAAAATTTTTACATATGATTTTATATCGTTAATATAACAATAGATATATTATGACAATAAAATTAGTGTTACGAGAAGTCGTGTGAATATTGTTAAGTTAATGGAATCATTGAATCGGAAATATCTGTAATATTTTTTAAGCTAGAGTAAAAATAACACAACATGTGTTCTTGATTATGATTACAATAGCGAAGCAAATATTAAAATTTGTGCACCTATTAAAAAAATTACCCTGTGAGTATTATGTATGAAGGTTGTTTAGTTTTATTTAGCTGAAATGTGGTTTTGACGATTGGAAATGTTCCTAGTAAAAATAATACCAATGTGTCTATAATTAAATAGAAAAAAGTATCTTCATCGGAAGAATAAACATAAAAGACTTACTTTGGTGTATTCCAAAACTATATTCAAAACATTTTGGGTTGTTTGTAATTTCACGCACTCTCAATTTGGACCACTGCCGTTCAGCACACTGTCATAGTATCTACTGGTACAGAGGGCAGCATCCCTCCACTTATAACCGCCCAGAGGTCGGACCACCCTCTCAGTTTTGGGGGCGGAACCAAGTGAAGTATTTTTTTATTTTGAAAAAGTACCTAGGTTCACATCTCAAGATAGTTCCACTAATATAATGAACGTGAAAGTTTGTGTGGATGGATGGATGTGTGGATGTTTGTTACTCTTTCAAGCTAAAACGGTTTGACGGATTCTGATCTGACGGGCACGCATCTGCAAGTTATAAACTAGATACACTGACGAGCAAAAATAAAGGGTCGGTTGCAAAAATGACGATAACTGCAAAACCCGCTGTGATAGCTTCTTCGAGTAAAATGAGTTTAGTAGGGTGAGTGGGGGTAAGATGAAAATAAGACTGAAAACAGTGTAAGATGAAAAACGCTTGGGTGCTACGAGTAGTTTTTCATCTTACACTGCTTTTCATCTTACCCCCACTCACTATAAAGAGTTTTATTCTCAATTATACTTTTTCTTGTTAAGAATAAAACTCTTTACTAAACTCATTTTACCTACTCGAAGAAGCTATCACAGCGGGTTTTGTAGTTATCGTCATTTTTGTAACCGACCCTTTATTTTTGCTCGTCAGTGTAGTTAGACGACTAGATGGCCAAGTGGTTAGAGAATCTGACTACAAAGCTAGAGGTCCCGGGTTCTTAATAAAGGGATATTTAATAAATATGTATCAATCTATATAGATAAGTATGTTTATCCGTTGCCTAGTACCCATAACACAAGGTTTGCTTAGCTTAATTTGGGACTAGGTCAATTGGTGTGAATTCATCATTTCAGTCGAAAGACGTCCACTGCTGAACATAGGCCTCCCCCAAGGCTCGTCAAACGGATTGGTCCCGTGCCATCCGCATCCAACGCGATCCCGCAACCTTAACCAGGTCGTCGCTCCATCTTGTTGGAGGCCTACCTACACTGCGTAGCCGATGGGGCAAAATGGTACTCGAGTGGTGTGAATTATCCCGTGATATTTGTCTATTATTATTTATTTGTTATTTCTTCTATATGTTGGCCGTGACTCCGTCTGCGACGAATTCGTTTATCGTTATTCCACGGGAACTATATTACCATTTTACGGGATAAAAACTATCCTATGTCCTTCCCAGGGTCTTAAACCTTCCTAGGGTCTTAAACCTTCCCCGGGTCTTAAACCTTCCCAGGGTCTTAAGCTATCTCCATACCAAATTTCACCTAAGCGGTTCAGCGGTTTAGGCGTGAAGATTTAACAAACAGAAAGACCGACAGACAGTTACTTTCGCATTTATAATTAATAAAAAAAATATTTAATTGTAATTCTTGAGAGCAAAATTTACTGTTATGTAAATTTAATTTTTAAGCTTCACTTTTGTTTTGCATGCGGTGTTTACTTACTCGTATAAGTGATTGTGACACTCAGCCCAACATGTTTATACAAGCAGCAATTTCTGATGTACCTAGTGTTAACAATTGTTAGTAAACCTTAAAAAAATAAATAATAAGTTCTAGCAAGGACACCTCATTTACTAATAGACTTTGTCGTTACTCATGCGGCTATCTGGTTGGTCTAATAAAGGACGAGCCTCGCCACAGTTAATTTTCTAAACACATGATGATGTTGTAAATAGTTATCAGGTTTTCGATAGGCTGAATGTATGAGTCAACCGCTCTAAAAGCTGGGGATTACTCAACTGGATGATAACAGATAACGTTTCATTAAACTGTTCGGTAAAAGTACAAAAATAAATGGTATTGTTATCTTATATTCGTGGCGTAGGACTTCAATAATATGGGCCGACGATGTGGTATGATCACAGAAACCGCTTGGATGTGGGCACTGGGCAGCGCAGGAATCCGAAGTAACTATTGAGTAATCTATGGTTCATGGACGGCATTGTATATACATAATAGTCGATCAAATAAGTACATTACCATTTTTTATGACAGTTCCTACCTATACATCAGAATAAAAGTAAAGAATGATTGTCACATTGACTAGTAAATTAATAGGGTATGTACTAGGGGCGTTCAATAAAAAGTGAGAATGAGTATGTTATAAACAACTTTTACTAAATGTCATTTTATTTTTCGACATAGTCACCTTTTAGCATAATACACTTAGTATATCTTTTTTCTAAACTTAAAATTCCATTTTTAAAAAGGGTCTCATCTTGAGTACTTAAAAAATCTTGTACTACAGCGACTACCGCGTCGTCGTCTTCAAATTTCTGGCCTCTCAGGTATTGTTTCAATCTCGGAAATAGGTAGAAATCACTGGGAGCGAGATCTGGTGAATACGGAGGATGCTTAAGGATATCGAACCCAGCATCACGAATTGCAGCCATTGCAACGGCGGACTTGTGTGCCGGGGCATTGTCCTGGTGGAACAGCACAACTTTCGAGAGTTTACCTCGGCGTTTTTCGCGGATCTCATTGCGCAATGTTGCTATTTGTTTGGCGTATAAAGTGCCCGTTATAGTGGCTCCATGCTCGAGATACTCAATCATTAATACCCCTTTACCATCCCAAAAAACAGAGCCCATGACCTTACCGGCAGATGGGCTCACCTTGAATTTCTTCGGAGTTGGAGATGATGGCCTTTTCCATGTCATAGACTGCAGTTTCGTTTCAGGGTCGTAATGATGGAGCCATGTTTCGTCCATTGTTATAAATCGCGCCAAAAAAAGTTCCCGGTCTTGCTGCATCAGGTTCAAAGCTTCTTGACAAATCTCTAGTCTAGTTTGTTTTTGCGTGTCATTAAGCATTCTTGGTACCCAACGCGCAGATACCTTTTTCATACCCAAGCGTTCATGTAAAAAATTATGCACGCTCCCCGTTGAAATCTTTACATTTTCAGCAATAAAACGAACTGTGACACGACGATCCGCCAGAACTGAGTTTTCGACTTTTTTCACAATTTCTTCAGTTACTGCTGTAGTAGGGCGTCCGGAGCGGGGGTCGTCCATTGTCGATGTTCTTCCACGTCTAATTTCGGCGCACCAACGTGCGACTGTCGAATACGGAGGAGCATTAGACCCTAAAGTGTCCCGCAAATCCAAATTGACTTGGTCGGTAGAAAATTTTTTGAAATACAAGTATTTGATAACGGCGCGCAGTTCAATTTTCTCCATTTTCGCTAACGTACTCAATAGCATTACAAAGAAATTACCGTATATTTTTTTAAACAAAAGACAGTTAGTTTTTTTTTTCATAGCAATCAGCTAGATAGATTAGCTTTACCGGCCAGTATTTAATTTCGTAATATTAAAAGAGTTTGCATCTCATTCTCACTTTATATTGAACGCCCCTCGTATAGCCTAGCGGAAACTATTGAATCCGGCATAGGTAAAATCTAATGGCTAACCTAAGTAAGTATATCTTTCTCCGATACATAGCAGGATGTGCAAGTTGCAAAATGTGCAGGCTACGTAAAATGAGCAAATCGTAAAATGTGCAGATCCCATAATGAGCAGATCGTAAAATGTGCAAGCAGATCTTATGGTTATTCCGCTTAACGACCGCTTTAACAGTATCGTCATAGTATTAAGGTACAAATTTAATGTAATGGCTCAAAGCGAAAAATTCACCTGGGAAGATTTATACTATACCCATAGTACAAGCTTTGATTAGTTTGGGACTAGGTCGATTTGTGTAAGAGTGACCCCTAATATATTTATTTTATTATTCTTTTTTTTAGGTTATGTTAAGTTTGCATCGGCCCGAAGGGCCAAAAGCACACAGAAGAAGGAGCTCCGCGTCAATTAAAATTGGGAAAAACGTGATTGCGAAAATAAGCTATATTAAAATCGAGCGTCCCCTCCCCTCTAAAAGCTAAACTGTTGGTAAAAAGTAAAAAAAAATCAGGATGGGAGGAAATATGTCAAATTACCAAGGAAAACTATAACGGCTAAGTTTGCTTGACAATTATAAGTAGTTTAAGAGTAAATAGCAGCCTGACCTATAAAATATTGCTTGTTTACCTAATAAGGAAAGTATAATTAATCGTAAAATTAATAAGGAGAATAGAATTGTAAGGATTTTTACGTAACGGCTGCGGAACCCTATCTTGGGCGTGTCCGACATGCTCTTGGACGGTTTTATGAAGTGACATCATGACAAGTGTTAAATAAATGATAACTTTGTTAAGATTTTCAGGGAACATTTTTATATTTTGTTTAATTATTTCCAATATTTCGTGTTGACATCGAAGACATACATCAAAAATAAAATAAAAAATTATGACAAAAATTACGAAATATAAATTTTTGGATGTCACCCACTTCTTCAGTCTCGCTTCAATCTTTACGCAGCATCTGCAACAGACCCCGCCCCCCATTGTGCCGACCAATCACGCTCGACCCCGCCTATCGATCCCGGACGCAGGTGTATCCAGGATGGGATCCCAGTTTTACTACTATCGATATTTTCATTTGGGACCCGATGGCAGATTGGGTTCTTTTTAAAAGAGACCATTCCTGAGGGTTTCGTATCTTAAACAAAAACGTATTCGAAAGTTTTTTTTATCAAAACGTTTTAAACCTTTCACGGCCATCGCAAGTTACGCCAAACGTGACCAAAATGGGCATAAAAGGGAATAATGTCTGTTTTTTTACTTTAAACTTGCACTTTAATTAAAGTTGAATATCTCGCAAACGAATCATTGTTGTATCAAAAAATCGTCTTCACAACCCCGTAATGATTTTCAAAGACCTGTCCAACGATACCCAACACTATAAGATTAGACGAGAAAAAAAAAATCACCCCCACTTTATGTCTATTGGAGGTAACCTAAAATAATTATTTTTTCTACATTTTATTTTACCACTTTGTCGGGGTAATTGCTACATAGTTATAACCATACAAAATTACGGCTTTCTAGCACTTATAGTGTTTAAGCTAAGCCGCGGACAGACGGACAGACAGACATGGCGAAACTATAAGGGTTCCGTTTTGTCATTTTGGCTCCGGAACCCTAAAAACTATACATAAGGCTGATTGTCATATTGACTTGTAAGTGAAAAATAGCCTTTGATCTTTTAAGACATGTAACATTAGAGCGGTAAAGGAATTTATTGGTCTACTTAGGTAGATAGTACATAATCACAAACGGTTAAACACAGACCGTCATGACTCACGAATCTCCCTCGTGTACTTCTGGTGACTAACCAGCGTATCTGTCGCTGTGCAGGTGTCTACAATAACAGATAAGCGTTATCTATAACATATTAGGTACAAAAAATGCCACTTCATCCTCAGTTTCCATATTACAGAAACAATAAGCGTGTAGATTTTGAAGAAAATACAAAAATATTAATATATCAATATATTGCGTAACAAAATTAATAACTTCTAGTGGACCATTTTCCATTTCCATACCTTAGTTCACACTCATACTACCTAATTACAATGAACTGCACATACAAATTAGCACTGTATGTCCTCGTGTACACAACTACTACTTAATTGACGAGATTTCAATTTTTATATAGACACCAGCAAATTACATGTGTGTGTATGACCGTTAAATTACAAATCGATATTTGTAATTTAACGGTCATATACATTTTTGTTAGTGTCTCTCCTGTGGACATGGCCAAAGTTAATTTAAGGGGTCTACATCGGCGTGTGCCGTCTGGCAAACTTTCAGCCCATTTAAATAAGTCTTAAGTTTGCTGACTGGGAGTCGCTAATTTTAACGCAAATCGTAACATTCTTTGGTAAACATCATTCTTTGGTGCGTTTTAAGAGGTCTTTTTTGCCACGAACTTGAAAAATCTGGAACGAGCTTCCCGCTGGGGTCTTCCCATCGAGTTACGACCTAGGTGCCTTTAAGAGGCGAGTGTACAATTTTCTGCAGGGCCGACAACACACTGGTACATATCGCGTAAGGCGCTGCGAGTGTCTATGGACAGTGGTGTTCATTTAACATCAGGTGACCCACTTGTTCGTTTGTCTGGCCTCTCTAACATAAAAAAAAACTCAAAAATTGTTATCCTACGATACGGGCTTAGCCTAGTGTAGGTGACACAGGTATTCGGTCAGGTAACTTTTGAGCAGTAGGTATACAACACCATAGTTAGTAGTAGTTCCACAGAAGAGGCAGCTTTTGTTTTTTACGGTTGTGTATGACCCTCAATGACAATGAATCCTCTTATTCTAAGTATTGGTTGAAACGTTGATTTCAAAACTTTGTAAGTTGTCGTGCTCATTTAACATCCAGTTTTCTTCAGTTATTTGTCAGACGTTTTGGAATTTATGATAAGCTAAGTCTTAATGGTACTACTTGAAATACTAGTGGACTTGAAATATTATTGAGTTGATTATTTCTTCCTACAATGTTGTAGCTCTGTGAGTACTGCAGATAGCATTAAAGCAGCGTCAAGTACTTAAGGCTAAGTCGATGATAAGCACAGTAAAGCCTAAATTAGTGCCAATTAGGAAATGTGGTTATTTTAGTTACTTAGCTTTTGTTAGCGACTTCGTCCGCGCAGAATTCAAATTTGAGGTTGCTTCTTCATCTCTTTCATTGAATAAAGCCAAAATCCGGCAAAGTAACATTCATAAATCCATCATCGTCATCATCGGTATCTGTTAGTGAATACATATATAAATCCCGTTTTTACCTTATCCCGTGGGAAAATTTGAAACATCCTGAAATCAGTTTTTTTTACTTTTGTAATTACCTACATGCAGGCCAAATTTAAAGAGCCTAGGGTACAGTCTAAGAAACTGAATCATGTACCAGGGTTTTCATTCCAAATATCATGTTGACATTCCATACATCTGCTAAAGATATCATCGTGAAATTGTTTATGAAAAGGTTACACGTTTTCCTTGACTGTGCCTACCTTATCATGGATAGTTACGGAGATAGGGTCACTTTGAATCGAACGCATAAAATCCATTTATTTCTTATCCCGTGGGAAATTCAACAAATCCATCCTTAAATCATCTTTTAAATCTTAGTTTCGGTGAGCAGACGTATAACTGCTAATAAAAATAAATAATATTTGAAATTCATCCTTATTCCTTGCCTAAATCATAAAGGCAATCTCTATGCCAAATTTCAGCCTTCTAAAGCCAAGAGTTTGGGCTGGCTGGGATGAGGCAGTCAGTCAGCCCGACAATCACTTAGCACAATCAGTCAGAACTTGTAAAAGTTGAACCTGAGAAAATTCCTGGGACACACGAGGCTTATTCAAGCTAGGATAGAAGGCTAGCGTTAGTAAGCTACAAACTTTGACTTCGTGTATTCCCGAAACCAAAGTTGCTAGCTTTAAGTGACAGAGCCCTTTTAGGGCATACCGGGGCCTCAGTCACCAACGAAATTACATTCAAATCAAATAATAGAAAGGTGCAAAATTACACTTCGCACTAGCTTTTATCCTCAGATTTGCTCTTGTGAACCGTTTTAATTTGAAGCGTTTTAAAGGAGCAAGCAATAAGATAAGCAAGGAAGCAAACCTACATTCATACAAGCAAGCAATCATTTAAGCATGCACGCAAGCAAGCATGCAAGGTTTGGTAGTTCCAACATGAAGGCGTACCAGAACTTAATTATTTATTTAATTAATTATTTTTGTGTAACGGAGTTACCCATATACTTTGTATGACTAACTTTCGTTACACAAAAATAGCGATCGTGATTTTTGTGTTGATTAAGCCGTTAACTATGTACAAATTTTTTGAAAACGACCCACTTGGTTGATGAATTGATATAATTCTTGAGTCATTTGTAATAGACGTAGAGGCCTCTGCTGATGATGAGGCATACATAAATAAAAGTTAAATTGCAAAAAAAAACATTGGAAACTTGGGACGTTGTATCAAAGTAGACATCGCTACGTCGTAGGTAGGCCGTAGAAGTGCTACGTGTCTTAGGGAAGTACGCTTTCATTGAAGCGTAGCGAATGATTGGAGTTCAAAAAGTTGGACCATGTTAACCGGCAGCTAAACATACAAATAGTTTACTGGAAAAGGTCCATTGTAATATGCAAATTGTCCATACAATTTTATTGTATAATCGCAATTGATAGAAAAAATCGACCAATGTCTGTTTCCTTATTTATATAAGGCGAGTGCAGATGGAAATGTTGAAATGGGGAGACCAAAAAGGACTTTCGATGATCAGATTGGGGGTATCTTGGAGAAAGGTCAGATCAAGTGACTCAAACTGGCGAGCAGTATGAAAAGACTAATGAGTGAATATGCATGTCAGGATCGTAGCAGTATTCTCTGCCTATAACCCTTTGCTGGGAAGGAGGCATGATAGTATGTGTGTACTTATTGAAGAAAACAAATTCAACGCAGTCTATGAATTGCCGCCTCTGCGACAAATGTAATGAAAAACTCTCACAAATATGAAACCAGAAACGTTAGCAAAATAATTTCCATACCGCCGCCCAGAATTGATTTCTCGCTCACAATTTGTAAGATAATTGTATGCAAAGAATCATGTACCGGCCGGGGACATCCGCGGCTTAATGCTAACTCGTATTGCGATATTAATGTTATACCTAATAAACTGTTTTATACTAAATACAATACACGAACGACTTTCGCGAAGGTCGCGAACTCTAATTTTCTTTATTTTATTGCGACATCGGTTCAAAACACGCGATTAATATTATTATAGTTTATTGCTCATTTGTATACTTATTCCAAAGTGCTGCGTACTAATACATTATTGTTGCAAAGAGATTCCCCTTTATAAAATAGACAGTGATTTCCTTTAATAAGTTCTCTATTATGTATTAGTATATCAAAGTGTGTCTAGCCTTGGTCATGACGCTGGTAGAGCGTCGAAATGTCAGGAGCTCACTAAAGATAATTATTAATTACGGTCTACTTTCCTTACAAAAATTTAATGTTATTAATAACTTATTAATGGTGAATCATGCATTAAAAACTGTTACTTAACTTTATTAAAAATAAAAACTTGAAATAATTAGGATTTTTCAAATTCTAAATTTTTAACCAACTCACTGGCTGCCAGTATCGTTTTAACGAAAAAGGCATTAAACCTTCAGGAAGGCCTGGAATGCGGCAGGAAGGAGTCTCGTCGCCATGGCAACTACGCAGTTGTGCCAATATACTTCCCATTTCAGGGAACAACTATGAAGCCTTAGGACATAGACAATATCGTCGAAGCTTTAAAAATGTTTCAATTCATTTGACAACTTCAAAATGCGCTGAACGGTTCCGTGCGAGTTTCGTATGTGCTCCAATGCTTTAAAAAGATTTTGTGCTATAAAATAGAAGAAAATGTCTTTCAATTTCGACAGCGGTCAGGTGAGTTCGTTTTAAATCTATTTTTAGTAGATGCAAGCATTGGTAAACTACATAAATTTCAGTTTGAATCACGACCAAACTTTTGAAGCTTGGGATTGCAATGTTTTGTAACTGAAACTGAATTTATAATTTCACTGTTTTCTATGCTGGTTATTTTTATTCTTTATCTTATATTTTCAAAGACGCACGGGAAACTTTTGCTTTTGATAAAATGTTGTAACTTTTTTTACTAAGTGTTAATTAGTTAGTCTACTTAAATATGTAGGTTTCTAACATTATGCATGTTAGCCGATAGTATTAAGGGCTATTTTACACGACCAAGACGCAATTGCATATTATTAATAAAATTAAAGTAGATATGATTTATTTCCTTGTATTTTATTATGAAATTAGGTCTCGTTTTTTGCCTGTACCTGAACAAGCCCTACGCAGTTGACAATACAGTCGTTTATGAGCAGGCCCCTATTTCATCAACGTGACAATTGTCAGTGTCAGGTGACAATTTTGAACGTTATCTATAGAAAATTTTCTGTAGAAATGTTTTTAATAATGACAGGCATTACGTTACCTTACTTGTAATAATTATTATTATTCTATAAATAAATAAATACATAGGTAAGGAGGTAGATAAATCGGCCAACTAAACGCTTTCACCCCTAAAGTCGACGAGCAAGCTTATGAAAAGAGTTATTTAAATATACCTAAGCAATTTGTACAGTACCATGTGTAACTTAATAGAGTGGGCCTTGATAGAAGATAAAACTTGCTGTCCAAGTCAATCCAGAGTTAATCCAATATATTTTTAACCGTCCAACGCGCACCTGCAACCATTACTGCCGAACCCCTCATGAACGTTTTTTACGACAAATTGTATTTCCTTAATCCAACTTAGATACATCCAATTACATCGTAAATATCCTGTGAATCGCACATTGCATTATGAGTTTTACTTCTACCATAATAAAGTTTGAAACTGCATTTGCGCAGTGGACAATGGCAGATTGTGAAGAGGGGTGGACACTTGTTTGCGACCCGACAATTTTTCACGGCATTGTATACAACTAATCCATGTTTGACATCTCACACTGCTGGTCTTTAGTTAATAGCTCTCGTTACTCCGAACAATTGTTTTGGACTATTGTTGTGCCGATAAAAAACCGACTCATAAACAATAAACAGAAAACACAGTTTATTTCGAGTGTAATACATAAAATCTATTTGTGGCCATGTTTTATACTATTCACATGTTCGGTTCCAATTTGTGTCTAGGTTGATGGATCCATCGGCAAGTTTGTCGAAAAATACGTCGCCTTACTTATATAGATAGCGCGAAGTATTGCCTTGAGATAGTTTACGTCGTGGGTCGACATAAAGAGCGTGCGTGATTTATGTGCCGGAAGGCAAAGGGCGGTGTGTCGTGACTACCTACGCACAGTACACAGTATTCAGCACATAACTGATTACGAAGTGTTTTCTTCGTCATCTATGTCGCTACTTTTTCAGCTCTCCTATGAGCATACTGTATATAGTATTAGGTTATAATAAATAGTCTATTCTCTCCCACTAGTTCTATTATCATTTCCATTGATATAACTAGTTAGAATTTTTTTCCAGTCAGTTAGCAGATACCTAGTTATATTGAAACTGTGGGTTTGATTTAATGGAACTAAATGTATTTAGCTTGAAAAAAATTAATGCCCAATTGATTAAAAACTTTAGTCCAATGTTTCCAATAGATAACTCTAATTGTCCAATTCCAACTACCTACACTGCGACAAAAAATTGCGACTATTGCAAAAACCCATTAGAACTAGTGGGAATAGACTATCACCTGACCCAATATTATCAAGATCAGCTTCCATTCAGTACCTACGGTTGAGATTTTTTTAATCGTTGCTTTGAATTCATGAACTTATCATGTCACTCACCCACCCCGTAAAATAACAAAATAGCCAGGATTTTTTTTCTATGTGATAAACGTATACGTAACTATAACCATAAATAATATGAAAAAACCTATTAATTGCTCTATTCACTTAACATTACATACGCTAAATCTTGCGGTTACTCAAACAAGTCAGGCATTCGCTCAAGTTTGTGGTTTAGATCTAGGTAAGGTACCTACTAATTTTAGTGATTCTGCTGAATCAAAGACACAAATGCTTTTTTTGTTATTATAATTGAGTAGTGTAAAGAATCGGGTCTGTTAAAGGAATTACTTGTCAAGACCTAGAAGTGCTTTTATTTACCTAATTGAAACAGTATATTTTCAAAGCACTGTCAAATTCAATACTGACCAACAGGCATGAACATCACGCCAAGACCATTGGTCACATAATCTTCACCCCGGTACCTATAAGCTTTGCTATTTATTATGATTTGACGTAGGTATTTATTTGATGTGTAGATTACGTTTACATTTAGGTTGAAACATACAGTAGTAAATATTTTTTATCCATAATGTTATCAATTATCACAGTTATATTAATATTACACAGTTGACAATCGTAATATCCTACTGTTTCTAAGGTGGTAACTGTGCCTCGCACGATGAGATACACTATTTTACAACCTGAAATAGCCCACGATTTGTATGCAAAAAGTTAAAACTAGATAACGCAAATTTAAATTGAGTTTTGTTGTTGTTTTTTTTTGTCAAGCTTGAAATAAATTGACAGTGTACATTTAGTAGAGGACTGGTTATCTATTATTATGACAATCTATGATAATAGATTTGCTTTTTAAGCAGAAAAAATCGTGACGGTTATCGTAAAAGTTTCTTGGAGTAAAAGAAAATAAGTAGAGCCAAAGCAACTAACCTGGCATTCTTGTATGTCATTTCAATGTAAACGAAAATTATTGTTTCTCATTTGCGTCATTTTGCAATAATTGAATCAAAATTACCATGCAAACGTTGGAGTACGATATATTATTTTATTATGAGTAAATTGTAACTATAGGAACGATGTGAATACGTAGATAGGTATACGCATTTATACAATTGTTCTGCTATGGAGTAGGTACGATAATGACAGTAGATCAATTAACCAATTAATCGACACGCTTTCCAACAAATGGACGCCACGGAGCTTGGCAGTATCTACATCAACCATGATATCATGATTTTCATTTGACGTTATACGCAATACAATTTATCACCTACTACGAAACTTATCCATCAATGTTCCAAAACTTTACCTTTAAGTTATTAGATCGAAAACGCGAAGAACTAGATTTATTGGTTACCGACAAAGCCTCTAAATATAGCTTGTAACGATGACAAAAGCGACGGAGGCACGAGCGACGAATAATTACGATTATACGTCGAATGACGCAACGTCTTTGTAATTTGGAAAAGGAGAAATGAAAATGAAGTTTTAAAAGGCATGGAAAGGTTCTAGTTTTAGTTTCAACATTTTATGTAATCTTTAACTTTCTACTAAATTACGTAAAAGTTGTAAGACGGTTTAATAGTTACCACGAAGAAAATGGAAAATTTCCAGTTCAATGAACAGGTTTTAATGTTGATCATTATTTAAGTAAGTACATTTTGTATAAAATATTAAGAAAAAATGCAAATTTTTACCATAAATAAAAAACATAATAAACGTAAATAAAACGTTACAAGTAGGCTTTATTTTACTATGATAACGATAATAAGGCTTACTTGATATTAAATACTAAATAATTACCCAGGCCTTATTATTAGGTACCCGAAAGGCCTTAGGTATTAATTCGCAGGGACATTAGCTATTAGATATGCGTTTAAGATACCGGGTTCAAGTCAAGTGAACGCTCGTGAGCGAAGTTGTGAACCTGTTGGAAATTAAAAAAATGCGTCATTTGATACTGAATAAAATTGTATTTGCATTCAAATAAAATATTAGCGTTGTGAATTCTACAGTAACTATCACCTAAGGATTAACTTGTCAACCGAATAAAACTTTCCTCTGTCTAAATAATTCTAAATTATTGCGGGCATTTATAATTTATGCAAAAGGAGGCGTGATGTATGGGGGTAAACAATTTGCAACCCTTCGTGTGGCCGGGCTATGACGCGCCGCGCGACACCTGCTCGGCACGCGTGTGGCATCTGACTTCACGACACATTTTAAATTACACGTCACCAGTTCGTATGTATGACACAGAGGAATTGAATGCAAGGCGCGTGTTCGACAACAGAGGACAATGCTAATTTAAAGAAAGAAAGAAATTAAATTTCTTTACAACAACACTATACACATCATCAATATTTTACAAAACAAAAGACAGCACGAAAGCTAAATATAGAATGCGTCATTGCGGTTGCAAATCGGACACCGGCTCAGCATAATACTATACTTACTGACACATATATTTACTGACACACCGGTAGACACTCTTTTAGGTGAGTGAGGATAAAGTTCCTAAACACGATGTGCTTGCTGATTACTAACGGAGCTAAATTCTCGTCAAAACTGTTTCTTACCTCTGAGTGTATGAAATGATCAGTGGATTACTATTTGGATATTGGGGAAGAAAAAAAAAACATTTTTTTTGTTAGTAGTTTCTGTGATGTACCATGTAAAGTAACATAATCGAAGTTAAAGGAAATTTAAAAAACTCGGCGTATATGAATTTGCACAGGAAATTTAAAGTCATCAGTTATGAGGTACCAAGTTATCTATCAAATTGTGTCCCCAGAAACAACGTCTATGTCTACGGCACGTGCTAGAACACCACAGACACGTGCTCTCTCGCCACAGACACGTGGCTTCCGTCATCGAGTAATCAAAAACAATAATTATTATTTCTGAATATGAAATCATCATAGCTAAGCATATTTTAATTGAATTCCCACGGTGGGTGATCTAATTTTATTTGACGTACCTATGTTAAAATAGCTTTAGATGTGGTAACTCTAGAACTCTACCTATTCAAGTCAAGTAAACTAATGGTAGAGGGGCTATGATATACGAGGTATATAATATTGGACTCAAGGCAGGCTTAAGTAAAGTTGGCCAGGGAAGGAAGAGTTGCCACATCCACATTAGTAAGTACAAGTAGTTAATGTTTTATAGCTCACAATTCAATGACTTTACCAGTTATCTGAGCATAGTTTTGATAGTTTAAAAATGTAGTGTCCGTTTCTTAAAATTTGGGTTTATGTAAAAAAAAGACGAGAGGCCTTTGCCCAGCAGTGGGATGGGACACAATTATAGGCTAAAAAAAAGTTAGTTCTTGTCCATTACTGGTGCTGTCACCCATATACTGCACGTTACTAAAAATCTTATAAAAATGTAATACCCGGGTACTCGAGTGGCGTCCACGGACCCGAAGACGCAGTGTAGGTAGGCCTCCAACAAGATGGAGCGACGACCTGGTTAAGGTTGCTGGATCGCGTTGGATGCGGAATGCGGCTGGCACGGGACCGATCTGTTTGGCGAGCCTTGGGGGAGGCCTATGTTAACAGTGGACGTCTTTCGGCTGAAATGTTGATGATGATGATGATGATGACCCGGATACTCTATTATATCCAGAGGCCGTATTGTCTAACGCTTCTGACGCTTGCCTTCGTTTTCACTAACTCTTTCTGTCATCATCATATACCGTATGAAAGAAAGAAATAGTGATTGCGAAGGCAAGCGTCAAAAGCGTTAAACAATACGCCTGCAGGTTCTTAAAAAATAATATCCGAAAAAGTATTGTAGGTACCTACGCGAAAATCCTAGTGTAGCATCACAAACCAACAAAAGTCATTTCTATTTTTCGTTGTACCGAAAATTAAGAAATTGTTAACAGGGAATTAAAATTAGTCCGTTTGGTTACGAACTTTTTCAAGCCTTTACAATAAAAAAACGTAACGAATCGGACAAGTTTAACATGAAGTGAAGAATTGTCTGGTTTGTTACTTTTTTACACGCTTTATATTAGCTTCACCTGTATGTTTGTATGTATGTTTGTATGTATGTTTGTTTGTAACCGACTCCTTAGGGCGCGATTTTGACCCACTTCCCGGTTTCCGATTGAGCTGAAATTTTGCACATATGTGTAAATTGGATGACAATGCAATATTATTGTAACATGGAGCTGATCTGATGATGGAGCTGGATGGTGGCCATAGGAACTATGTAATAAAACAACACAATCCCGTCGAGTTTGGGCTCGTTTGATTCGTCTTGACGAGCACTTTGATCCCAGATGGTAACCAGGGTCTGATGATGGAGCTGGAAGATGGCCAAAGGCACTCCACAATAAAACGACACAACCCCATCGAGTTTGGGCTCGTTTGATTCGTCTTGACGAGCACTTTGATCCCAGATGGTAACCAGGGTCTGATGATGGAGCTGGAAGATGGCCAAAGGCACTCCACAATAAAACGACACAACCCCATCGAGTTTGGGCTCGTTTGATTCGTCTTGACGAGCACTTTGATCCCATATGGTAACCAGGGTCTGATGATGGAGCTGGAAGGGGGGTAGGTGGCGGGTTGGGGGTTAGGGTGTGGCGGTTGGGGTTAGGGGATGGGGGGGGGGGGGGGGTTACGGGAAATAGGGTGGGGGTGTTGGGTGGTTCGGGGGTAAGTGATTTTGGGGGGTTGTGGGAAATGGGGAGGGGGTAAGAGGCCTAGATGGTAACAAGGGTTTGATGATGGAACTGGAAGGGGGGGCGGTAGGTGGCGGGGTGGGGGGTGTGGGAGGGGTGGGGGGGGGAGTGGGGGTGGGGGGGGTTCCGGAGGTATGGGGGTTCGGTGTTAGGGGGGTTGGGGTTAGGTGGTTCGGGGGTTTGTAAAATGAGGAGGGGGTAAGGGGGGTTTAGGGAATTGGGGGTAAGGGTGTGGGGTTTGGGGGGGGTTTGGGTAAATGGGGTGGGGGATGTTGGGGGGTTGGGTTTAGGGGGTTTGGGGGTTGTAGGTGAGGGGGTAAAGTTAGAAAGAAAAAAATGCAACTAAAAAATAGTTTTTTACAATAAAATATTTTAAACTATTATTATTTATTTTATCAATATTTAGAATTGTTTACAAATTTTGATCTGGATATAACAATATAATAATTGCTTATTAAGATTTTTTACTGCACTATAAGAATCGTGAATTGAAATTTATTAAAATTTATTTTTTATTTTTTAAAGCGTGTTTTTTAGTTTTTTTTAACTATTATTTATTTTCTATTTTTAAGTTGCATTTTTTTTCTTTCTATCTTTACCCCCCTCACCTACAACCCCCAAACCCCCAAAACCCAACCACCCAACATCCCCCACCCCATTTCCCCAACCCCCCCCAAACCCCACACCCTTACCCCCAATCCCCTAAACCCCCCTTAGCCCCCTCCTCATTTTACAAACCCCCGAACCACCTAAACCCAACCCCCCTAACACCGAACCCCCCAAACCCCCGGACCCCCCCCACCTGCCCCCAACCCCTCCCCGCCACCTACCGCCCCCCCCTTCCAGTTCCATCATCAAACCCTTGTTACCATCTAGGCCTCTTACCCCCTCCCCATTTCCCACAACCCCCCAAAATCACTTACCCCCGAACCCCCCTACACCCCCACCCTATTCCCCGTAAACCCCCCCCCATCTCCTAACCCCAACCGCCACACCCTAACCCCCAACCCTCTAAACCCCCGACCCCCTTACCCCATACCCCATTCCCCCCCACCCCGCCACCTACCCCCCTTCCAGCTCCATCATCAGACCCTTGTTACCATCTAGGACCAAAGTACTCGTCAAAACGAATCAAACGAGCCCAAACTCGATGGGGTTGTTTCGTTTTATTGTGGAGTGCCTTTGGCCATCTTCCAGCTCCATCATCAGACCCTGGTTACCATCTAGGATCAAAGTGCTCGTCAAGACGAATCAAACGAGCCCAAACTCGACGGGGTTGTGTAGTTTTATTGTGGAGTGCCTTTGGCCATCTTCCAGCTCCATCATCAGACCCTGGTTACCATCTGAGATCAAAGTGCTCGTCAAGACGAATCAAACGAGCCCAAACTCGACGGGATTGTGTTGTTTTATTACATAGTTCCTATGGCCACCATCCAGCTCCATCATCAGATCAGCTCCATGTTACAATAATATTGCATTGTCATCCAATTTACACATATGTGCAAAATTTCAGCTCAATCGGAAACCGGGAAGTGGGTCAAAACCGCGCCCTAAGGAGTCGGTTACAAACATACAAACATACAGGTGAAGCTAAAATATATATATATATAAAAGCGTGTAAAAAGCGTGTAAAAATAGAAATGCCCAAAAACACGGGTTCTATATTAGTTGTCCGTATTCCGTGACTTGCAATTGTCATAAAGTTTTTTATTTCAGGTTTTTTAGAGTAAATTCCATGCATTTCATGACAAACAATGTTATAAGCCGTGGTAGCCTAGTGGTTTGACCTATGGCCTCTCAAGCAGAGTCGTGGGTTCAAATCCCGGCTCGCACCTCTGAGTTTTTCGGAATTTATGTGCGAAATTTCATTTGTAATTTACCATGAGCTTCCGTAAGTGAAGGAAAACATCGTGAGGAAACCTGCGAAGAAATTCAATGGTGTGTGTGAAGTTCCCAATCCGCACTGGGCCCGCGTGTGAACTACGGCTCAAGCCCTCTCATTCTGAGAGGAGGCCTGTGCCCTGCAGTGGGACGTATATAGGCTGGGATGATGATGAATGTTATAGCATACTAGCTGTGTTCGCGACTCCGTCTGCGAAGAACAGGGGTATAAAAAATAGCCTACGTTCTATTCTCAGACCTACCGAATACGGAGAAAAAGTTTCATAAAAATCGGTCAAGCCGTTTCGGAGGGGTTCTATAACAAACACCGTGAGACGAGATTTTTATTTATTACATTAAAACATACTCACTAACCATTTAATACAGTTCAACAGGGAATCCACGCCAAAGCGCCTCGGCAACTGGCAGGTCCCACGATGGGCGCCAACCAGAGCCCGCCCGATGGAGATGCGACCTGATCCGAAGCCGCTTTGCGACGACAACGGCCACTTCTTGCCAGGCGCGCCGCGAGGTACCTCTCGGTGTTTCGGACATTATACCGGCACTTGGGACTTGCCGAGGAAAATCACTAGAAAAGTCGGTAAGTACGGTCCTTCCACATCTTCTGTAGGTAACCATCGACTCGTTTAATCATTTTTGCTTGACTGCCTATCAAGGCGTAGTTAACAAACACTACTAAACCTAGATAGCTGATATTTAATCTGAACGTTTAGGTTCACTTCGTCCACGTTACCATTTCGTCCATATTCCCACTTTGTCTACGTTCCCACTTAGTCAACATGCCCATTTCGTCCATATTCCCACTCGTACACAATCCCAGTTCGTCAACATTCCTAGCCGATTTTAATGCGGTTTTCGCTATCACTTAGCTTAGGTATTCATGTTCAGAAAAATACTTGCTAAGCACGGTGCGGGTCAATAGTGGGAATGTGGACGAAATGAGAATATGGATGAAATGGGAATGTGGACGAAGTGGGAATGTGGACGAAGTGGGAATGTGAACGTAATGGGAATATGGACGAAATGGGAATGTTGACAAAATAGGAAGTGGACGAATTGGTAATTGATTGTGGACGAAACGGGATTGCTGACAAACTAGGAAGTTGACAAAATGGGAATGCGGACAAACCTAAACGGATCTGAAGATTCCTTTCGTACCGTAAACGAATAAGTACTAAAAACGCTAACTTTATACTGTCTAACGCGCTGACGCTTGCTTTCGCATTCACTATTTCTTTCTGTCAAACGGTAAGTATAAGATGGTGACAGAAAGAGATGATAAGTAAAATGGTTTTTTTTGTAATTGGTTTTTCTAAATGCGAGCCAAAATTTTCATTCTGTTCCTGTCGTCATAATACTTATCATCATCATCATCGCAGCCCAAATAGGTCCCACTGCAGGGTACAGGCCTCGTCCTGTCAGAATGAAAGGGCTTGGGCCTTAGTTCCCACGCGGGCTCAGTGCGGATTGGGAACTTCAAACACACCATTGAATTTCTTCTTAGGTGTGTGCAGGTTTCCTCACGATGTTTTCCTTCACCGAAAAGCTCATGGTAAATTTCAAATATAATTTCGCACATAAATTCCGAAAAACTCAAGAGGTGCGAGCCCGAATTCGAATCCACGACCGTCTGCTTGAGAGGCAATAGGTCAAACCACTAGGCAACCACGGCTTCATAATACTTCTAAGTATGTTCCTACAATTTAGTATCTTCAATTAATTAAAGACTAAAATTAAAACTCGTTATGTCAGCGTCAGATTAATTACCTACAAAAGAATTTGCTCTGAATCCTTTGCGTGTTCATACGTCATTCATAATATGAACTAGTTCAATCAGAAATTATTCACCCTCACCTTATTGCGAAGAAAGGTTTGAACTACTTTCAAGACTATCAATAATAACGTCAGGTTCTATTTTTGCTGGAGACCCAGAATTTAATAACAACGTATCGTCCCTGGCTGGAGTCATAAAAGCAGTCATTTGTTTTAAACGTACCTTTATTCATTGGCACGCGAAATACTTCCTACTCTGTGAGAGAGGGTATCGTGTTTCAGTGTAGTTTGGCGGTTGTGTTCAAATACAGTCTCGAGGTGCACCCGTCGGTTTGTATCAATGTAATGTATTGGGGTTAAGGTCGATTGTTGGTACATTAATACGGGTTGTGATGACTGCACGCAAGGCATACGTTACCCGTTGTTTTGGATACATAAATGCCATTACAAGTTGATGACGTATAAGCATTTCGTAAATATCTACGCTATTCCGATCCGGCTTTTGCGAGATATCGATGCACGTGTATGATATGGACGTCTGTTGTATTGTATATTGTTTAGGTAGGTATTTTTTACATTGCGTTTTTGCGGTGTTTTTGGAGGGTCGTTGTTTTTATAGTATTAAATCATTTATTTTCTCGATGACAGCTCCCGTAGAATGTAACTTTGTTTAGTTACACAAAAATGAACTTTTAAATGAGAGGTATAAAAAATACGACAACTGCCTAATTTTGTTCCTTGATCCTATATAATATTCATCTAAGACAAATTGAGTCCATATATGCAGTAGTTTTTTTTTAAACGGGAGCTGTCATCGAGAAAATAAATGATTGGAACTACTATAGTAAATGGTACCTATACCTTTTACCTGGGAGCCCCTTTTCTCCCATAATCTTTTTTATCCGAATTTTGAAAGTCAGAAATCGATGTCCATAATATTCTTGCTCATAAATATCGATGGTCATAATTTTTTTAAAGCATATCGCTTAATAGTTCTAACTGCAATGATCCATAATCCTATTGATCATAACTTTAAAAAGTCATAATATTGATATCAACAACATTTAACGGAACATCGTTGATTATTCAGAAACATTGTAAGGCATATATCTTTAAGTAATAATTGTTTTCAGTCATAATTATGCCTTACCTAAAATGCACTAAGCATATACATCGAAATCTATAACATCTAAAGGAATATCGATAATTATTCAGAAACATTGTAAGGCATATCGCTGGCAGCGAGCGAGCAAGACCTTTCAGGGCAGAAGCGACTAGGACAGGTTAGGTTCAGAAGGCTAAAGCGGGAGCGAAGCGTAGCGTAGCTCCCGCCTTAGCCTTCGATGTTAGGTATTTTTTTATGACAGCACAGAAAAGGATTATTACCTTTAATATTATGAAATGTCATACAACCATGACACTGAATGTTATTACAAAGTAATATTATGCCTGAAAATAATTATGACCTGCGAAAAACGACCATGCAATAATTATTATGAGTGACTTTATTACCTTTAACATTATGAAGAGTGATGCATTCATGACACTGAATGATATGACTTTACTTATTGTTCCTTACAATAATTATGACTTAAGAAAATCGTAACTCCAATTTATGTTGTTTAATATTATGACTTTCGATAATATGACGAAGAAAAATTATGACAGAAAACGTTATGGGCTTGAAAATTCGGAACAAAAATTTTATGGGAGTCATTATAGACTCCTTTTCAACCGACGAAAACAAAAGGAGGAGGTTCTCAATTCGACTGTATGATCACGCTGAACTTTTTACAGAGTAGTCCGATTTTGATGATTCTTTTTTTATTGGAAAGCGTATACCCCGAGGGTGGTCCCATTTCAATCTGGAAATAATATTCCTACCCTAAGGGTAGGAAAACAGGGGATGATTGATTGTTCAGTTACCGATTGTACTATATGACCACGCATAACTTATTACAGAGTAGTCGGATTTTGATGATTCTTTTTTTATTGGAAAGCGTATACCTCAAGGGTAGTCCCATGTAAATTTGGAAATAGTATTCTTACCCTAAGGGTAGGAAAACAGGGGATGATTGACTAACTTTTTACAGAGTAGTCTGATTTTCATAATTCTTTTTTATTGGATAGGGTATACCTTGAAGTTGTTATTATATAAACTTGGAAAAAAAAATTTACCCCAAGGATGGGAAAAAGTATAAAATAAAAACTTTTTAACAAAAAATTAAACCGCCGAAAAAACTGAAAAGCAAAAAATAATACCTTTTTGTTTGACATGAATCTAGGTACCAGTTTGAAGTCGGTGCCTCAGCACGAGCCAGGAGGAGTGATAGAAGCCAGTCAGGTAGAAGATTATAGGTCCACTCCTCCTGGCTAGTGCTGAGGCACCGACTTCAAACTGGTACCTAGATTCATGTCAAACAAAAAGGTATTATTTTTTGCTTTTCAGTTTTTTCGGCGGTTTAATTTTTTGTTAAAAAGTTTTTTACCTACTCAAGTCAAGTCAAGAGTCAAGACTTTGATGGAAGATTAAGTAGATTGTTTTCTATAATAATAGCTTCTTGATCACATAACAATGGGGTCAGTGCGAGGATGCATATGTATGAGAGGGAGATATGCATGGCAGTGCCTATTTTTTTCTGTTATGCCCATTTTTTACCTCGAATCAAATAGTGACACAAAATTTGATAAATCCACGAGTAGATGATTTTGTAACTTTATAATATAATAATTCATGTTGGTTCCACAGCTGAAGATTTGGCGAAAGAGCCACCGGCGGGCAGATTCACAGATTGGCTGAATCTCCGCGTACAGAGGCCCCAGGCGGCGGCGGCAGCGCGCATGCGTCCCGGGAAACGCAGCAAGAAAGACGCAAAGAAGGCACCTGAGCCCGATGAGACGTTCAAGGTGAGCCGCGAATGGCAGACGCCGCCATTACGATTATTTAAGCTGTCAAAAAGAATTTGCGCGCGAAACGTGTTCTCTTTTCAAAAAACTTCTACAGACATTATTATTTTGCTGTTAATGTAACTTTTATTGCAAGCCTGATATTTCTTCAAGTCCGTAGGTATGGATTGTGACTATTTATTTTGTGACGTGACTATGTTTAGGTTTGGTAAAAGATTTCGTAGATGTTATCTGTTTGCATTTTATTTAGTGAATTGAATGGGCTTTGTTAGCTGTTTGCTAAGGCTGTTTGGTTCAGCCATGCACAATAAAATTAACAATTAAGAACTATTAATGAAAAAACAAAGATTAGGTACCTATTTGGTTTTTAAATGAGAAATGGGATACTAAAAACAGTACCTACTTGGTAACTACACTCTTACTTTAAAGTGGCTGATAAACTCAATATGGCATTAATAATGAGGTGATTATTTAGTTGTAATCAGATTAATGTTTTTGGAAGCTATCTTATCATTATCAGCGTAAGTTGTTCTTCTCACGTTTCCAAACTAATGTCAATGACTTCAACAAATTTGGTTGGTTTAAAGGATCAGATTGGTTTATATATCTTGCAAAATACCCATACTTAACTTTAAGGTAGTAGGTATTTTGATTAGTTTTTTTTTATTAAATATCCGGTTGTCATGGATGATAATCTGTTTACTTGTTATTACAGACTCTATGTCATGCACACCTGATTGATAAACAACGAATAAATGCTCAATCTTATCTGTTTAATACTTATGTAGGTATAACTTTTTAATTTTTCGTGACTTTTACATGTCTAATGCCCGATTTCTCATAATCTCCTAGACAGGTATTTCTTCATAATTAGGTAAAGCGTATTTTACTGTTCTCAAACAGTGTATTATTCTAAATTACAAGCTTTCATTTAACTTGCTCTGTTTGTTTGAGTCAAACCTTGGAAGTAGAATTTAACCCACTTCCAGTGGTCGGATTGACTTGAAATTTGGTACCTATTTCTACTTACATTATGTAAGTTGGATGACAATGCAAACAGTACAGTCAGCGAAAAAGCTTGCATTTTTTTTAACAAAACCTTATTTATGTCAAGGAATGATAATAAAAATACAACTAGGCAAGGTTATAAGGCGCAAGCCACACAGAAGAGCCGTGGAACGAGGGCGCGTCGCAGACCGCGTCGTTCGTTCGCAGGCCGCGTCTCCGCCCCGTGTCTTCTGTCTGCTTTGAATCGCAACGCTTCTAAACATTTAGTATGAAAACTGATTCAAGGGGCGCCGCGACTGCGACGCACCCCCGTCCCACGTCTCTTTTGTGTGGCTTGCGCCTAAGGTCTTTTCAATAAAGAAAATTAGTAGAGTCGCCATCATAAATCATAACAGAGCTGTCTATGTGGTCGAAAATTTCTGAACACGACCGTATTGTTAATCGCTTCTGTGTGTGTACCCAGCAGCTCCGGTGTTTTTGATTTCGACTGTACTTTATTATTCCAGGCTTCTGTATGTTTTAAACCTCCTGAGGCCCACGAAAATACTGTTTCAGTGAATTTTAAACCTTATGTCACTTACGAGTGAGTTCGATGTCACATTAGAATTAGTCCTTTATATAGGACTTACTTCTAATGTGATATCGAACTCACTCAAAAGTGACATAAAGTTTAAAGTTAATTGAAACAAAATTTTCGTGAGCCTCAGGAGATTATAATGTTCAGTGATTTAATTACAACATAATTTTAGGTCGTTATATATAACTGTTATAAGTAGAGTAGATACTGGCGTGCTAAGCTCAAAAGCAGTACATACCTATCTCAAAACAAATTACCAAGTTGATTTTTATAGCATCTGATAGCTTAAATAATACATCCAAGAACTAAGGTAAAAGCAGTATCTTATATAAAACATGTGAAAAACCTTTAAAAAAGTTTTCCTTATCTCAGTTTTACCTTAAATCACTAAGAGAATTAGAGGTGTATCAATGATACGTAGGCGAATAGCCGTATATTTTGATACCGCCAAAACATTTAAAACAGCGACGGGTAAGTAAGTATAAGTAAAATTTATAGAAAAACACAATTTTTAAAAACTTTGATCTTCTCGAAACTCGCTTTCACTGAGATACCTACCGCTTTTACGTTTAGCACGGCAGAATAATAGGTATCAACAAGGTCTAATGCATGTTTGCTTTTTTATTTGCAGCCAAGAGAATGCCCCGTCCACAAGCACCGACCCAAAACAAAAATAGTTTACAAGCTAGATTTATAAAAGTTGCGGATTTACAATTAAAGTGCACAATATTGTCGGTTTTGGTTTTTACTTAATTTTAATAAAGTACATTTTAAACTGTCTTATTTATTTGTTTACTAACTTTGTTACATTCTTTACATGTCTGTGCGTAAAGGATTTTAAAAAGGATATTAATCATAATTATACTGAAGATAAAAATAGTGAAGAAGGTAACAACAAAGACGAGACAGACCTCAAAGATGACGATCCACTAGATCTGAACAAGACTCTCGAACCGGTGGATCAAGATGGCAACGGGCCTTATGTACCAGGCACATTAACAGATCCCGATAAAAGACACGACAATTACGAGGTTTTAGTCAAAGACGCTATCGAACAAGTCCACGGGCCGCAAGAAGATAATGTAGATAAGTTCTGGAAAAAAGTCGATGTAAATGCAAAAGATGACAAGCATCAGACTATGAAATTTGCAACTAAAAGTGAAACACCAAAATTACCCGCTGTCAACGTATCGCAAAACTTTCACTTCGCTAAGAAAATGCACGTCGGAAACTTGGAACATCAGCCTTTGCCTGATACCTTAGGATATAGAAACATGACTAAAATAGGAGAGCACAGGGATTCCGACATAATAGTCAAGCCGTACGCAATTGGATGGAAAGGCTATGGTGCTTCAGGACCCACTTGCTGCACTAAAATGCGAGTCCACAGACCAAAAACTTGTGATCCAAAGAAAACTGACGCTGAAAAGGATGGCGACAAACAAAGACCACTCACATCCGCTCCTGACTTAGGAAGCCAATCTAAGAAGCCGATGACACTAATGGATCTTGCCATTTGCTGGGACTTTAGACCGGACGATCCAAAAAGGGAACCCAGACCTCCCAAACACATTGACGGGTCGAATGGCTCAAAAGCACCGGCTGTCTTCACAATGGTTCACACACCTAAAGATCACGAGGAACCCATCAAAACAGGCCATACAAATCCCATTTTCAATGAAAATCGATTCGTACAGGACATCGGACGGCATCCTGTACCATATTTTGAAAAAGATATGTCTAAGGCTAAAAGAAAGGACTCGTGTGAGGTGCAATATTGTCCTCAGCATAACGTTCACACAAGGGATACCAGGTCAAGCTCTTCTAGCAGAAGGAATTCTGCTCAAATACCAGAAAAACCACCATGTGACGGTATTCATGGGTGCGGTACACCAAGCGAGACAAGCCGAAAGTCCAGCCAGGATAACATACCACTCAAACAACGCTTCTTCAAAGATGCTTGGATTGATAACAAAGAAGACAAAAAGAAAAATAAACAGTACGATGTTAATCGCAACCGTAATAGTTTGGAATCGTATGAAAAGACTGCACTTGCACAAGGAAAGCTACACCAGAGCACGCCAGACGATTCTATAGTTTCCAGACGTTTCACCAAAGACAGCAACATGCCTAACGGCAATGGAAAACATAAAAACTGTTTGTCATGTAACGGAGTTAAAATTCCCCATGAAACAAAGCAGAAGGAAGATTACAAGTTTGCTTTTAAAGCTGGTAATCCAAACTCTGTGCAAAGCGGGAGTACATCCCAAGATTCGAAAGGCATTAAGATTCCGAAGATGCGTCATCCGTATACGAAGAAATCTTATACGATTCCTACGCTCGCCCCGCCTTTTAGTATTTGGCGGGACGCTAATGCGACTGGCTATCCTGAACATTGGAGGCTCGCAAGCGTTTACCAACACGCTTACAACAAACCACCAGAGCAAAGAAGAAAACCTCTTATATCTAGCGTGTATCAGTAAAGCTTTAACACAAATGCAATTCAATGACACAAATGCGTTTATAATAATGTTTATTGGGTCCAACAAGGCAATCATACATTTGTAACAATATATTACCCCGTAGCTCACAATAAATTCTTTACTTCAAACCGCCGTTATCATTGTGGGCTTAAGCACCTGCGTTTTATCTTTTCCAACAGGTGTTTGATTTAAGTCCTACGAGATACCCGTTGTCGAATCACGGCAGGAACCGTTCATATTCCATGAAGAATGTGCATTTGCGTATGGTTTCCCAAGCTTTGCTGCAGTATTGGAACCACGCGCGCTCGGATAGGTTAGGCACGTTAGTGATGGAGTGCCTGTTAACGCCCAGAACCATCCATCGGAGACGTTTCGCTAACTGTTCAAATGTCGGATGGCCGCGGTAGATTTCACGATTGTCTGAAACAAAACAATAACGTTTTAAACAGATCCGGTATAAAATCAGTCAGACTGATAAGTGAATAACTGTTAGATAAGGAAAGAATGCACAAGAAAGAAGAATGTTTTTTTTTTTGCATAAAAGAGCCGAAGTAAGAGACATCAATTAATTAGTAAAGGTTCTTTGGCAGTCAAAGGTTAATTGATGTCTCCGAGCGTGGCGATAAGGCATCTCACAAAGGTGGATCTTAATCATTGGCACCGTGGATCGGGCGTCAGTATAATTACTACCGTTTGTACCTTCAAGGGCAAATTCTTAAAAGTACAGACCAGGTCGGAGGGCCTTCACCACTCTCCGATATCTAATAAGGAGGTATCACAGATATCTGTTGCATTAAATATCAGTAACTTAACAGAGAGTATGAATCAAGCCTTCAGACGATGTTAACAAACGGTCATTCTAGGATTTTTATACTGCACGTTGTCTGGCAGTCAGTCACGCACGGTACCTATGTATAGTAGAAAATAAAATGTCCACCAAGAATTGGGGATGTCTATTTTTTTGCAATGTATAGAAAATCGAAAACCATTTCGAGATAAATGCTTTTTAAATCGTTTTCTGTAGTTATTTAATTTTAATATTATGTAATGAATTTATTATATAACAAATAAGCAATGACCTTCATTTGACATTGGTGTAAATTGCGTGACCGGTTCAAGTCGTACTTTATTCTGTGTGGTTAGAATTCTTCACAATTTACGCGTGGATTATACTACGGAGTTTGATTTGGACCCGCTGTCTGACATCTAGCACTTTGTCAGTGCCAGTAAAGTGACACAGTGTATAGTGTACCACTACGCAAAAAATAATTAAAGGGGTTGCCTTATCGTACGCATTTAGATAGATTTAGAAATTTGGCATTGTGGGAGCCCTCAATTATAATCTGACGTCACCGACTAAATTAGTTTTAATAATTAATTTTCAAAAAAGTAGAGAACTAAATGACAAAATATTGAAATTAGTTTCTTATAATTGACATTTCTATACAAAAAAAAATATAAAAACCACTGGTAATTTTTTTTAGACATTCCCAATTATTTCCGATCGGATTATCAGGCTTTCTTTCCAAATAAATTTACTGATTACCAAATGAGCCCCAAAAAATAAAGTCTAACATTACTAACTATTTTATAGTATTCAAACCCAAATGACCAAATCTATTAAATGATTACCTAACTTATTAAATGGCCACCAAGTCTTAGCGAGCAAATTAATACGTATTGCACTGTGCGCGTATTTTGGCGTGTAAGGTGAGAGTTTCGTCAAATTGCAAAGAGCTTGAATCAGGCAGAACAGGAGCTCCGCTTCTTCTACTGTCTCTCGATATTTACTGTTCTGATTGTGAATGATTTGGTGATCAGTAGACCCCGTTATCTTGTCGCACTGAAATTGTTTTTCAGTAGAGCGTGAGTGTTTTTTTTATCGACCTTTTTGATATCGATGTTTGTATAATGCAATTGAATTTTCGCCATGTCAAAAAAGATTTGCAGTTTATAAGGGATAACATGTTAATTTTATCGCAAGCAATCCCAAAATTAGAGAGACTATCAATCGAGCTTTTAGAATCAATTGCCGTAGTAAGTGATGTAAAGAAGCAGTTGTTGAAGTTAGTTTTGCATGAAAAGGGACGGCATATTTATAAAAAGCTATCTTTATCATTAAAAAAAAATGTTGGATATCATACATTTGATATGCTTAACAGAGGCATAGAAATAGAAGTAATGAACGACGATCCATGCAAACCCAGCCTCCAATACTTCTCTTTATTTGAGTACGCTCACATTACATCTGTCGCAGTGGAGAGAAGTTTTTATATTTTAAAATGGATCTTGAAGACGCAGCATGACTTCAAAAAATATAGAGCAACTTTTATTTCTTCGTTTATTATTATATATATTTTTATACTAAAGTAACCTACAGTGACTTCTCTTTGAAATTATCAGTGACATACAGTATCGACATTTAGATAGTCGATAAAAAAAACATTCACGCTCTACTGAAAAGTAATGACAGTGCGACAAGATAACGGGCTCTAGTGATCAGTTGATCAATTTAAATTTTAATGCGGTCACAATTTTGGTATCTTTTATTTTCGGGTTAATTGTAAAATAAGAGCAAAATATAAATATAAGTTTTGGTTATAATTTAAGTTCAGTTGCTGTGCTGTATTTAGGTGGATCAACTATTTCTTGTTGTTTTTCTGTCCCGTCAGCGAGGGGACAAAAGTAGTACAGTTTAATTAGAAGAAATGTTGTGTCACATTAACTAACATGCTTATTAGATGACCAATTGTAGAAGGGGTTTAAAACTACCACAAAAATGCATGTTTGGCAAATTTTAACCAAATAAACTTACGGTTTAAAAAGTTACTTTGGAGACCGTCACTATAGCAACGAGTGACAAGAAAAATTTGATCGACCCTTTTAACGGATCACCTGATATAATGATAAGTAGTGGTCATAAGTATTGGTAGTACCTCTGGATAAATAACTGTATTTAAAAATTTATACACTGCACTAGATTAAAAAAAAATAGTCACCATAGTCTTCATGAATCTCAGGCAGCAGCTGCAGGTTGAGCGGCGCGCCGCACGCGCGCGCGTCGCAGCCCGCGCACGCGCCGTCCTCCGTCAGACCGTTCTTGTTCGAGTCGCTGTACATGTACATGCCCGAGTTTAGCTGCAAGCTGGACTTTTGGAAGGCTTTCCTGACAAATATAAAAAAATAGTAGATTATTGCCGGACGAAGCCATCAGCCTGTATCAGTCCAATGCTGGACATAGCTCTCTCTGTAGCTGGCTAGACAACCTTGACCATTAATAAGCCCCATTTATTGGAGCATAGTACCATAGAGTCAAAAGCAGCTATCGAATGCAAAGTATTGGCTACGTGCACGACGGTGGCGCCGCGTAGCGTTGACAACATTTCCTCCACATTTAATTCCAATTTTTGCCATGTTGTGCGCTGCGATCGTTTTCTGTACCCCCACCACCCGCTTCGCACATAGCCCATATTATTAAAGCTAGTCGTATTTTCAATAAATACAATGGATATTGTGACGTATTCTAAAATAAATAAGGTTGAATTTCCAAAGAAATGCATGTGGTCGGTAAATCGCCTCTACCTTTTAAGGGTTAACAGGTTCCCGGCCCCTTGAGGCACAAGGCAAGTCCACTTTATGAGCGTTAAATGTGATTGATTATTACTTTGGGGACGCGTCGAAAGAACGCTGCACATTGCTTCGGACAGGGAAACTGTGTCCTGTAGTGGGACGTATATAGGCTGGGATGAATAGTAGGGCAATTGCCCAAGGTTCACGCGCTCGGTCTGTATATGAGGGGTCCACGGTAAGAACATGTCTATACATAGTCACCTAAACAACGTTTTGCTTTTGAGTTAGAGCGGTTTCAAAGTTCTAGTCATCTCAAACAATTACTATGGTAACCATTTCATTAAAAGTGAAAAAATATGTTTCTTGTTTTCGGATATCCATATTTCCATCAACAGCATCCTGAAGATGTGGGCCGGGCGTTTGGACTGCCCCATGATGCAGCACTGGGATGCAATAGTCATAGGTTTAAATAAATAAATTAATTAATTTTGACATTGTTACATTATTATATTATTATTACATTATTTATGAATTATTTTGTTTTATTATATGTTGTTTTAAATGTAAATTGTAACTATATTCAAATTTTGATTTTTAATTTTAACATTGATTTAAATTTTAATGCTAATTTTTTGAATTTTAATTATTTATTTATTTTTGACTTCATTGCAATTTTGATTTTAAATTCATATTTTATTTTATGTTCTTACTAACATAGATATTAAGAATGTAACTAACACATTGTATATGGGACTCCTCGTCCTGAAATAAATGATTTTTATTTATTTTATTTATTTATTTATATTAAATTCAATGGTAAGTCATGGTACTTTACGAACTCTACATTTTGAAATTAAAATCTTAATTTTCAAAAGGGTGACTAGACATTTTCTTTCCATGGACCCTTCATATTATGGGGTTGATACACGGATTTAGCCTGAAAGGGTTATTCTTGTCTCTAACTAACCTATACAAATCCTGCATGGTTTTAATGGCTTCAGGGGTATAATCTTCCAATTGGCAACGATTATGTAAGAGTAGGAGATGCGGATGGCTTTCGCCGACCGCCGCCTCTGTCTCGGTATTGGTCGAACTAGAAGTTGAGAATGACGGCTTGAGCATCTCCGCTGTTTGTATGTACCTGGAAGAAGCATATTGTACAGTTAAGCTTCAACTAATTGAACCCAGACCAGAGGCTTTGACCAGAGGCCATTTTGTCTAACGCACACGCTGCTGTCACAAACTCATGATTGAGAGAAAGAAATAGCAAGCGCCTGCGCGTTAGACAATAAGCGTACAGTATTTCTTAACACGTTCACAGTCCCATACAAATTTCAAACTCCTGGTAAGTCCAGCAAATTAGTTTAATCATTGTACCGTCCTCGTCAGTGTGTAAACAAGTTATTGTACTAATCTGGATGCAAGTCTGGTTGTTTCTTAGTACCCCATAATGTGGGGTCGCTGTGACCCTTAATATGGGGCACTGGACTGTGAAAGTATTAATATATTGCAGTCATGGATGAATGGATGGATGAATTTAGATTTTTAAAAAATCGTCCACTGTCGACAGTACTTAGGAAAAATAATGTTTAAGTACAGTCACGGAATGAAAAGGTTTGTTATCTTAAAGTTGACTTTTGGTTGTAGACCAGAGCCGACTGCAATTGACAGCTGATGCTGTTGGGATTTAGTTTTAATCATCGTAAGCGAACAGGTTTTATTACTGAGTATAATGGCAGGTCAAACTAATAAAAAAAGTTAGCTCAAGTATTGATAGTCAAGAAACATTGGTTCAACAAAATTTTTAACCCTGTTGTCAAACAGTTAACCATAATTTTCTATGCCAGTCTGCTGTGTCATAAAGTTTAGAAAGATAACATGTATGTATGTATGTATGAAATATATTTATTCATAAAAAGTTACACTTTCATTTAAACCATGCCCCGCAAAACTGCTTACGCAGTTTGACTGCAGGTAGCTCGCTTTATATAAACATAGCTTATAAATTATTAAATTAGATTATACTTATAATACAATTAAATTACGTAAATGTTTACAACATGTGCTTGCAGCGTTAAATTAACAGGTTACCTGTCCTATGAGGCACATGCGCCTCATGTGTGACTTTAGTGGTACGTCCATGAGGCACATGTGCCTCATGACTCTATGAGCGTTTAATGTCGTTGTTACTATGGGGACGTGTCGAAAGAACGCCGCACATTGCTTCGGGACAGGGAATCCGGTAAAGTATTTGAAATATGACAAACCTTTTAGGTCAGGGTTTCGAGCCCGGGCTAGTAGCTATGAGTTTTTCGAAATTTAAGCTTTACGGTAAAGGCAAACATCGTGAAAAAAACCTACACACACTTGCGAAGAAATTCAACGATGCATATGAAGTTCCCAACCCGCACTGGCCCGGCAACTAGCTACGGCCTCAGCTCTCTCATTCTGGGAATGACACTAGCCTCATGAAAGCATCCAACTCACCTCAAGAAATTATAATCTGTAAACCAATCCTGGACCGCTATAAGTACGTGGCATATCGCCATCAAGTATGAGGCCATCTGGAGGCAGTCCACGGTGACCACATTAGCACTCCGGGCTGTTACTGGGTTGACACTGGATTCCTCGATTAGTGACGGCGACCACAGGGCCTGGCAGTCTAGGAGGATCACTCGGTCCGTGGTTACGTACATGTCGATACCTGGAATTATTTTGGTTCGTAGTTATACAGAGGTCGTCAGAACATCCTTGAACGATATTTCAATTGCTGGATCTTAAAATTTTCAATCTTAATTCTCACCAATGACATGGGCTAAACTAAATGATAGGAAGCTTTCTAACGGCTGTATTTTATACTAGCTTTATCTGCTGCTGCTACCATGTTAGAAATCCATGAAAAAAGTTTACGGCTACATTTTTAAAGCACATTCTCTCAGACAATGCCATCCCAGTGGTTATCAAAAATATTGTTCATAGTTAAAGGCTTAATAAAAACAAAATCACGATCGCGTCCTTTGTGTAACGAAAGTTAGTCTAGCAAATAATATAATATGGGTAACATTCGTTACACAATTGAATCAATTATGTTTTGTTTTAATTAAAACCTTAATAACATATATTTTTTTAAAACAACCCATCTATGGATTGCAGATGAAGTTACTAAGTTAAGTTCTTCAACGTTCTTGGACAACGCCCTCTATTCTTGTAAGTAAAAACATTATCCCACGCGAATTCACTACCGGGATGTTAAGCATCCTATGCCTCAATCCAGTATGGCAAGTTTCATCTCAATCTGTTCAAAATTATAACACATCATCATAACAAACATTCAAACATCCAAACATCTTCACAAAGTTTCTCATTTATAATGTTAGTAGGATTAAAGCTCCAAACGCACAGACAGCGGAGGCGTGGCGGTGCGGTGACGGTTGTAATATTCTAACATGTATGAACGGTTGTGCGGTACCGTACCGCGAACTCGTTCATACAAGTTAGAATATTACAACCGTCACCGCCTTCGCACCGCCACGCCTCCGCTGTCTGTGCGTTTGGAGCTTAATGGTAATGCTTCAACACCTTTGAGGTTACAATTAATAGGGGTAATGAACTTTAGCAGACAAGAGAGTGGTCTGGAGTTCCAAGTTCAGAATAATAGATTCTGTTGTTCCAAACTCTCGTACATTTTTGGCTTACATACTTTTTGCTCAGTGATTTACGGCATAGGCCTCCTCCAACACTTTCCACTGTTTTCTAACTGCATTATATTTATGTGTAAACCTACCTTTAGTGCAGTGTACACCTCTCTCAATCTGCTCTATATCTTGCATTTTGAATTTGAAGAAGCTGTTTTCAATCTTTCCATTCACTTTGGTTTCTGGTGTTTCAACAAAATTCAATGCTTCTATTTGGTTTTCTAGTACACCAACTTCGTTCACATCAAAGTTATGATTGGATGATTCATGTGAATTTAGAATCTGTGCACACAAGTCTGGTATGGGGGTGTTCTGAGCAATTAAATTTAATATCATTGATTTTCCCACACCCTGCGTACCTGTGGAAAAAAATAATAATAAGTATGATATTGTTTTCATGGACGTACAATTATATAGTTCATATAGTTAATTAATTCATATTACTTGACATACATATTATTATGATTCAAAGGTTAACTGAGAGAGATCCCTTTAAGGGATAAGTTTGTCTTCTCAAGTTCTCTTGTTACCTGTTAATTTCATGTGTTTTATTATTTTTATACACTAGAAGCTCTTTGAACAATGCAATGAAATTGTAATTAAAATGCATTACAGGGTTATTTGTAATTCACTAGCATCCTTTTAACCCTAAACTCCTACCACTTAAACAAATGTTTTTTGTTTCACGGCTTTTGTCATAACTTAATATTTTTGGTGTAATAACGTTTTGAAAATTTGAGATTACCTCTTATTTATACGATACTCTGTGTATTTGTATGGGGAAAAAGTGCTTCATTTTAAAAAGTCGTAAAACAAAAACATTTGTTTGAGTGATAGGAATTCAGGGTTAGGAGGATGTCAGTTAATTAAAAATAACCCTGTATATCAGTGAATAAAACAAAATTTAAAATAATAACAATATCAAACTAAAAAAAACATTATTACAACATACTTATTACACTTATACTTTTTTGTATAGTACTAAATATTGAAATACCTGAATATCAAACAGATGTGGAACATAATAAATGAAGAGGAGTGAATACAGCTATTGGCTGTAAAACCAATCATCACAATCAATGTGATATTGTGACTTTTTGTCAGTTGTATGTTTTAAAATCGAAGATTAGCTGATAAAAACACCTTTTTATGAAATTGAAACAAAAGTAATGTAATCTTCAATCATATCATACGTAGATGCACGATCGCCGTTCGAAAAATGGAGCCATCAAAACAAGGTGTAAATAAATCATCAATTGCGTTCTTTCACTCTCATACCAAAATAACAAAACACACATATTTTAGTACTGTGATTGTACCTTATGACTCAAACTTAAGGTTAATTTTACAATGAACATTCTTTTAGGTATTTTGCTTTCAAAGTCAAAGTCAAAAGTCAAAATTCTTTATTCAATTTAGGCATCAATTGATGCTCCTATGAACGTCGAAGAATCTACCACCAGTTCGGAAAAAACCCTGTTGAGAAGAAACCGGCAAGAAACTCAACAAGGTATATTATATTTATTTCTGAACACCATTGTCATGCATTGTCAATGTTGTCATTCCATTTTTGATAACAAAAGGTAACAAAAATGAAGCTCACACAGATGATTTACGACGTTATGTTCTGTATGTATGTAAGGTACCATATTAAAATGTAACACATTTACTATATCACTCTTAATCAGTGTTAGCGCGACGGAGACGATTTTTGAGTTTGATTTTGTATAGGCCTTGCATCTACGTATTATATGATTGAAGAATGTAATAGTTGTTCTATGAATAAAAACAAAAATGCGTACCCAAAACTCCCACAACCAAATAATTAACGCTGGAGTCTTGAAGGAACTCAAGGGCTGCACTGTTGAATTCTAGATTTTCATCCAAAAGCTTCACAGGCTCTGTCATGAGTTTCAGCGGAGCACTAGGTTTTTGTTCTGAAATTTCACCAATTTTAAAATCATTATTATCATATTATTATTACTACTTATTATCAGAGCTCAGAAAGGGTGACAAATCTGTAACAAGTTGGTGTCTGTACATTGAAGATATTTTAGAAAAACTGTCACTAATTAAGGAATTATTGTTTGTTTGTCTGTGTGTCTGTGCATTTGTGTGCGCTAATCTCAGAAACGGCTTAACCTAGAAGGATGCAGTTTTCACTGATGTGTTGGTATTTTTTTGGATTAACATTTAGTGTTTGTTTCATTTCAATCGGTTCACAAATAAAACATATTATAGTTTTTGCAGGCTACCCGTCGAGCAACCTAGGCACACACGCGGTGCCTAAGCTAACTTTCAAAATTTGCTAATTTTTTTTTCTAGTTTCAATCACCTTTTAACATAGGGTACGTAGAAAAAACTACCCAAAAAAGTCGCATATCGCGCGACGGGTTAAATTCCCACAGGATTTCTATATTCACTAGCTGATCATACCGATGGAAGATAATGATAATGATGGATGTTGCCGTTGCCGGATTATTGTTTTATTTGATGAAAGAGATGAAGAAGCCCGAAGAGACAAAGAGCTCCTTCTTCTCTGTGCTTTTTAGGCCCTTCGGTTCAATGCAAACTTAACATAGCCTAAATCTACCTATGTTTGTGTTGATTAAAATTGGAAAACAAATGGAAAATTTGCTACTAGGAAAGCGCGCATCGTGTGTCTACCCCCCAGCCCCGATACCGCGCGGGTGGGGACTCATTTAAACTGTATATCTATAGATTTACCTATTGTTTTTTTTTCTTTGTTCTCATTCTGGGCGATCTTAGAAGGCTGTGGACCCTCTGATTCTGAGGACTGTACATTTGGACTAAGCGGCCTCTCTTCCTTAGGAGTACTCTGCTCACGAGTCTTCAAAATTATTGTTGGTGGTTTCTCCCTTTCCTTCTCTTTTGGTTGTTCTTTTGTTGTATCCCGATCAGATTTCAATATGACTGGCCTCCTTGGCGCACCGGACTCCTGGATTAAGAAAGCAGGGGGGCTACTCCGAAATTCGAAGTTCGCATCTTACCGTCTCGCTCGCTCTCGTAATAAATGCTATTAGCGTGAGCGGAACGGCACGATACGAAGTTCGAATTTTGCACTTCGTAGTATAAGGCCAGTGATAAAGATGGGAAATGGAAAGAGGCGAAAATAATTAAATAATGAATACCTTTGAAAGAAAAATCTTCTTTTTCTTATCAGCCATCTCGCTGTTAGTTTTATTTATTAGAGGTTAGTGTGAGATATTAATGTAGGTTTGATAAAGCTGTTATTTATTTATGAGGAAACAAATTCAGCGACACAAATCCCAAATTCCACAGTACATGACATGACCTCACTGACACTTGTGACGCTTGTGTTGTGTTTGTGTGACACTTCCTTCATTCCCTTCACTTGTGACAGTGACAGTCAGTCAGTTAGTGATGCGGTGCCAAGAATATTAAATAAAAAACTGGATATTGCATGCCGAACATTCCTTTGAAGCCAGAAAAAATGACCTTGAATTACGTCACGCCGATCTTGCATCTCTTTCTTTAGGGTGTCCATAATTAAGCATACATTAGGAATATCCCGCGGAATTTGACATACTTTAATACAACATATTGATTTTGTAATTTATTAAATTCAACCAATTTCAATTCAATTCAATTTTTAGGGTTCTGTACCTCAAAAAGAAAAAACGGAACCCTTATAGGATCACTTTGTTGTCCGTTCGTCCGTCTGTCAAGACCCTTTTTCTCAGGAACACGTGGAGGTATCAAGCTGAAATTTAAATCAAATACTCAAGTCTACTGAACTGTCCCTTGGAGCTCTGAAAAATCAAACTTCTAACCCAACGCAATCAAAAGATACCTACAGCCATTTGCCGCAAATTTTCGAGACTCGCAAGGGATACTTCCCGTGAACTTAGAATCTTGAAATTTGGTACGAAGCAAGGTCTTATATCACAGATAAAGGAAAAATTGCAAGCATAAATTGCAAGCAGAAAGCATAAATTTTTTTTGTCTGTCTGTCTATATCCCACACTGCGCACATTTTGCTTAGGAACAGGGGTCTGCTAAGACTGGATGTTCATAGATACATATAAATTTGTACGGAACCCTCGGTGCGCAAGTCCGACTCGCACTTGGCCGGTTTTGTTATTAAATTTTTATTCAACCGTTTTATCATGAAAGTGAGCATCCATCCTCACAAACTCAAGTAAAAGGTACCAATTTTTTTGTCAGTCGTCAATATAAGGTCCATTTCTGGTTGCATTTCTATGCCACTCTGCAGTTACTCGGCCTTACTGATATCCGGCAAAAGGTTACCTTTTACCTGAGGACGCTACAAATACTTACTGCAAAACATAAGGGAAGTATTATTTGTCAATGGAAAAAAATAATAAAATACTAGGACGTTATAACAGTTTCTTTATTTTCTACACATGTGAGAATAATATTGTTTTGTACTGAGTAGGCGTCCCGGCCTTTCTGGGTCATAGTCATAATCTTCAGGCTTAAAATGCAAGCTGCAAATTGTCAAACGCTCTACACCTTTCCCTTTATCGGTACAATCGACAGCCAATTTTGCCTCCTTCTTTCATCTTTTGGAAAACTGCAATGTAAAATATTATTCATGTTAATTGTAAAGACACAAACAATAAACATGTTATTATATACTGTGATATGAATTATGAAGATAGAAACCGTACCAAGTTGATAGATTTAGCTCCATTCAATACGAATAAATACCATGCATGAAAAGGGATTGGTCACCCTAGTTGTAAAACCACACATTCTTCAATTTTTCATTTAAGGTCATGTTTAACTCCAAATAAACAAAATATACTTCTAACTTAACATTATAAACCTATTCGTGGGGTTTTTGAATAAAAACTAACAAAGCTTAGAAGCAAAATATAGGAAAATTGATTGCCACTAAGATTTATGAACATTTTCGTAAAATAAGTACTCACCTGTGAAGTTTTATGTCGGATTTCGGCCTCCAATTACTCCTACAATGCTTTACTATGCAATACATAGCGCATAACCCAAGTAAATCGACGAAAAACGTTTATTTAACGTAAAAATCCTCTGAAATTGGTGAATGACTTCTGACAATTCTGACGTGATTCTGACATATCGGCCATTTAGTGCTGCCATAGTACGCAGGAGGTGCATACCGGTGAAATGAGGATTATGACTGGGGTCTTTTTTTTGTATAATACAAAGAAAACTAAGTAAATTTTATTGCAGAAAGTTTTATAAGAAAAATATAAATTTCTGTTGAAATTAGCTTAAAGTAAATTAATTAGGTGATGCCGGATAATGCGTATTTCTAAAAAAAATAAGGTTTTTTTATAAATAACCTGGCAATATATCACAGTGTTGAAAAGAGATAGAACATAGGAGCAAAGGTGAATGAACCTGGCTTCAACTCATAGTTCGGCAGGCAACATCCAGTTTTTTTATGTAATATTCTTGTGCGGTGCGGTTAAAATACACAGAAATAGGAAACAACTGGAAATGCGGTATTCTACTATAGATACATTTGTTATACAAATATGTGTGAAATCGACATAAAAACCAAAAAACACACATGGTCTTATCACTGCATAATGTGATTATAACAGACTGAAGTGTACGATGTGTGGGAAAAATTCGTCGCTAACTTCTAGACCAGTGATGGTGTAGGGGTAAGCACACAGCACGGAACGCTGAGGACCTGGGTTCGATTCCCAGCCTTGGTCTTTTTTCTGGGGTTTTTTCTGTGCATCTATATTTCAGTTTGTATTTAGTTTGAAATATATGGTTTCACGGGATTACCGTAAAAGTAATATAAAAAAATGAAGTTGAAAAAAATAAACTAACTAAACTGTTGGGCGGAAAAATTTGAAAAAATTCAGAATGGTAGTAAATATATCAAATTTACTATGAAAATTATAGCGGCTAACATTGCTTGGAAATTATTTGTAGTTGTTGTAAGAGTAAATAGTAGCCTAAGGTATAAAACATGCCTAAACTTAGATGAGGAACCATTCATTAATTTCGTATGTGTACGGAAGTACACATACGAAATCCTTAGAAAAACATTACTTGATTTTTTCGTAATGGCTACGGAACCCTACCTTGGGCGTGTCCGACACGCTCTTGGCCGGTTTTTTATTTATTTAGTTTGGGTAATGCTAAAGAATCTTAGTTCATACTGCCTTATCTTACAAGGGGAAGTAGTTTCGAAAGTGTCCAGCTTAGCTTTAGCGGTAAATAAGTTCCAAATCCCTCCAAAGGCACTAGAATTGTAAGAGTGTCTGAAATTAATGCGCTTCCTATAAATTTTACCCACTTACTAGCTGTAGCGCCGCCTATGCCTATGGTATGGCTGTAAAGCTAAAAACATTCTTACTGTGCCGTTGACGTCTTTTCAATTTGATTGAATTTATCATAGTTCAAGTCAGTCCTTGGACCGCAGCGCGGGGCGTGCGCGCGATGGCGGCAGTGTGCCGCACAGTGTGTGTCACCGTGAATTTGATTTAGTGTTATAGAGCGCGCTGGCCATGCTCAGTCACCGTCACACGCACGCCCCGCGCTGCGGTCTGAGGAGGCTTAGCGAATAGAGTGTTTTAAATTATAACACTAACAGGATGAAAACTGACTCGCTGCTCCACACTTGGTGCTGTATAGGCTTGATACTTTTTGCCCATCCACAGAAAGGAATAATTTGAAAAATGTTTAATGACGTTGACAGCTGTCAAGATTTGTCAAAAGCAATCAAGTCAGTGAAGGTAGTTAGTGTCCATCGAACTCATCAAAGATTTTCGTCGATCATCTGTTAACAAAATGGACGTATCAACAAGTTTTGCTAGATTATTATCTTTTATTTTACTTTTAGTGATCTTATCGGTAAACGCTGAAGATGTGTGTGTTAAAAGAAGTGCTTGTAGCTGTGTATTTCCTAATGGCACCGGGATAGATCTTTCTCCATCTGCAAAGAATTCAGTTTATACATCGGCTAACACTTACGAGTTCAAAAAGAATGAAACGCAACTAGACATGAGCGTTTACTTTTTTCATCCTTGTTACGACGTGACATTAGCGGCTGATATGGTAAAACCTGTGGCGAATAACACTTGCACGAGCTACTTGTCGGTATGATATATTGTTGTTTTCCTTTGTCAAGTAATAAAAATAGACTACTGTGTGGAAATAGAATGATTGGAGTTGTAGCAACGTATTATATCTTGAAAATTACAATTTGTTATGCATGCAGGTTGCAGTATTACACATTATTGACGGTGTTTCAGTTTCACTGTTTTTTTTTCAGGTATGCAGACACAAGTTCTCGATGATAATTAACAATAATATCACAAATAATTTTGTAAAAAATGGTGAAGCTTATGATTATATGGGCAGTGCAAATTTTTCAGAATTTGCATCTAATGGAAGTTACATTAAGTATATTAACGGGCCATCGTAAGTATATTGTAATAAGCTCGACAAAGTCATTATACAAGTTAGCTATGAAGTATCTTTTTTTTTGTACTTATTTTTACAGTAAATTTTTTTAAATATATGATTTCACGGGATGACCGTAAAAGTAATAAAAAAATGAAGTTGAAAAAATAAGTACAAAAAAAAGATACTTCATAGCTAACTTGTTTAAAGTTGCACAGTAGCGCCATCTCTTGTCCAGGTGAGCGGTTAGTTCCGAAGGAGTGTTAAAATCTCTCGATGAGGGTGTAACATAGATGTGCGCTTGTCACTGCATAAGGTGATGATTTAGCAGATTGAAATGTATGATGTATAGGAAAGATTCGTGTCTAATCTCTAGACCAGTGGTGGTGTAGGGGTATGGCACGCGGCACGGAATGCTGAGGACCTGGGTTCGATTCCCAGCATTGGTCTTTTTTCTGGGGTTTTTTCTGTGCATCTATATTTCAGTTTGTATTTAGTACGAAATATATGATTTCACGGGATGACCGTAAAAGTAATAAAAAAATGAAGTTGAAAAAATAAGTACAAAAAAAAGATACTTCATAGCTAACTTGTTTAAAGTTGCACAGTAGCGCCATCTCTTGTCCAGGTGAGCGGTTAGTTCCGAAGGAGTGTTAAAATCTCTCGATGAGGGTGTAACATAGATGTGCGCTTGTCACTGCATAAGGTGATGATTTAGCAGATTGAAATGTATGATGTATAGGAAAGATTCGTGTCTAATCTCTAGACCAGTGGTGGTGTAGGGGTATGGCACGCGGCACGGAATGCTGAGGACCTGGGTTCGATTCCCAGCATTGGTCTTTTTTCTGGGGTTTTTTCTGTGCATCTATATTTCAGTTTGTATTTAGTACGAAATATAAAGTCATTATAATTTCACGATTAACCGGATGTAGTTTAACAAAAATGATCCGACCCTCAACAAGTCGCTTTTTGATTTTGGATCTAGTTTCAGTACCAACAAAAGAGAAATTAAAGAAGAAAATCTCAGTAGTTTGGATCCTTTTTGTTAAACTACTTCCTAGTCCTCTACTGCTGATGCAAATTTACGTAATTTTTTTGATTGTTTTATGATTCTCCTTTTTTATTGGATTATATCAGTTTAGCTGTTAATATATTGTCCTACAAAAGTCTAATTTTATTTTGATTCCATCAAATACCACCAGATATCTAGTGCTTCAGTGAAATACAATTATGGATAAAATCAAAAACACTTAAAATCTTTTTTCATTAACATCCATTATTTCCTCTGATATGTTTAAAAACTTAACCATGTCTGCTTCATTTGAGTGAAACTAGTTTTTAACCACAACTGATTAAGTCACATCTCAATTTACATAACCAGTTTAAACAAGTCAATGTGCTACAATTTACATTTTTAAAGCCATTGGAAATGTTTATCTTTTTATGAATTTTTATGGCATACTGGCTGTTTTGTTTTAAAACTTTATTTACCGTTTCATAGTAGGCATATTTAAATATTTTTTGTTTGAAGTAATCAAAGCTGACCTGCTTTAGATAAAATTATTAATAGTATAAAGTGTTGAGTTTTTTTTTTGTATTTGATTAACACCACTTTTTTTCAAAAAATATTTGATTAGTATTATAAGCGTTTTCTTCTAAAAAACTCTTCATGCAAGAATATTTTTTTGAAGAACAGGCCTACAGAGTTAAATTATCTAAATTATGGTTTTGCCATGCTGTAGTTGTGAGTGGGTTGTACTTACCACATTCATGTCCTATATAAAAATCTTGTGCCACGGTATTTGCTCTTGAACTCCTCCGAAACGGCTTAACCAATTTTTACAAATCTTTTCTATATTTGGTAGGTCCGAGAATAGGTTGTAGGCTATTTTTAGGGTTCCGTACCCAAAAGGGTAAATTGGGACCCTATTACTGTGACTTTGCTGTCCGTCCGTTTTTACATCCGTCTGTTAAATAATTTTGATTAATTTTATTTCAAGTAAAAGATTTTGATCAAGAAATTTTATTAGAACTTACTGAACTACATAAACTAAATAACTTAAATTTCTTTGAGCAAACAAACAAACCTTCCTTGTTCCTTTTTTCCTTGTTACAAAAATATCACAACATTCACACAATCTCGATTTATCCGCCTTATCTTTATCACGTCTATTAAGTGCTTATTCATTAAACTGAATGCACAAAGGTTTGATAAATATTTTTATGTGCTGGGAATATAATGTCAAATGATTTTAATTTTCAGATCCTCATATGTGAATTTGGTCTGCGCTGAAACTGATGATGAGTTCTATATAAAAGATTTATCTGAGCCTAATGAAATTGTAAGTATATTCATCATCATCATCATCATCATCTCAGCCTACAATATGAGGGCAGGTCCAAAAGTTTCTGGCCTAACAAAGAAAAGAAGTACATATATTCACAAAACTTCTTATATTTTTTGATATAGTCTCCCTCTATTTCAATGCACTTTCCAGATTGAATTGAAATAAAGGAAGACTATAGGTATCGAAAAATAAAAGAAGTTTTGTAAATATGTGATTCTTTTCTTTGTTAGGCCGGAAACTTTTGGACCTGCCCTCGTATATGTACGTCCCACTGCGGGGCACAGGTCTTCTATCAGAATGTGTGTGTAGTTCTCTCGCGAGTCCAGTATGGATTGGGAACTTCACACACACCACTGAATTTCTTCTCAGGATTGTTCAGGTTTCTTCACAATGTAGTCCTTCACCGTAAAGCTCATGGTAAATTTGAAATGTAATTTCCAGAACTTTCCATTTACCCAGGCTCTAATCCACAACCCTCTGCATGAAAGGAAATACAATACCAATAATAAGCCAGGTATAAAATGAATAGTATTAATGCAGGCACCATAGCTAACCCCCTGTTTCACCATCCATTGATCAAATTTATTTGACGGATAAATGTGATGCCGTCTCTGTTTGTTTTGTTTGAATAGACAGAGAGGGCATCACATTTATCCGTCAGTTAAAATTAATCAATGGGTGGTGAAACAGCCCCTAAATACGGCAAATTAATAATATGTAAAAATAAAATCATGGAATGTAGAGGATTTTACCTACTTAAAGGGCTTTTGTTTATTTACAATTCCATACCGTAGTACAAAGTAGAAAGGTCTTTGTCATACAAGAATAACTATTGAATAGTCCTTGGGTACAAAGACTCAATATGTTATGCTAAAATAGCATACATACATAAATAAGTGTTACAAATTCACTATTTTATTAATAGAATATGTAAGTGTAAGCAACATTACCACAATAATCTGTCCGTAATAGTTTCAAGATCTGAGGCTGTATTGTCTAACATGCGGCTATTTCTTTCTCTGAAACGGTATAAGATGGTGACAGAAAGAGATGGTGAAAGCGATTTCATGCGCCCGCGAGTTAGACAATATATGGCCTTGGGTGCTGATAAAATACCTGCAAAATACCGGTAAATTTATGCATCTTTAATACTGGTATTTTTCGCACCAATTTCAAGCCCTATTTAGATCTATTTTGTAATTGATGATAATACATGGTGTTTTTCTTACAGGAACTTCAATTTTTCTCAAGAAACGCTTGCTTGAGGCAAATAGACTCAAATCGGTCGGTAGGATCTACCTTGTTGATAATATTCTTCTGTTTCGTCATTTTCTACTTGGTCCTTGGAATTGGTACTAAAAAGTTTTTGATGGGAGCCACCGGTGTAGAAGTCATACCAAACTTAATGTTCTGGACGGAGTTACCGCTTCTTGTTAAGGTGAGCATTATTGAAGAGCTGCTTTTTTAGCTGGAGCTACAATATTAATTTTGTTGGAAGCAAAGTGTCAAAAAATAAAATAAGTAGTTTGTAAGTAAATACATAAATAGTTGACTTTTCCTCAATGGCTCATGTCTTTCACAGTATGGCTTGTTTATTATTATTAATCATAAAAAATTATCCTTATCTACCGTCACTTGTACCTAATCTGTAACATATCGAAAAACTGTGAAAAATGTTTTGTTTTGCAAGTATTCAATATACAATGTTCTTATACAGTCAGCCGTTCATATGCGGAATGTTAGGTAAATAAATAGTGGTAAATCGTTTACCTGCGGGTAGAGGGCACTTTGGACGTTATAAAAAGTGAATTTGGGTTTAGCAAAAGTACCACCATTTTCAGAATTTTTGGACTTGTTGATATTCTTCAAAAACAATTTTTTTTATTGTTATTTTTTCTCAATATTACTGAATATAAGTGTTAAGAAATAAGAATCACCACTTATTTGTAACTACTTACTTTGAGTTTGTAAAAAAATAGGAAACTTTATTTTTGACGTTTTGATCTTACATTGAGCTGAACTTTGACCTATTGCGGTGAAAAAATTGCACTAATATTTAATAGCCAATAACATTAAAACATGCCGGTTTAAAGGTAATTAAAAAATACATAAACATTGTCTAGTCTTAATATGAAAACATAGAAAAAATCAATAAGGTGGTTGCAAAGGGCAGAGTTTTGTTAACCTGTTTTCATAGTGAGTAATTTGAAATTGTTTTGGGTAAAATGATAAATCATATATTTTTCTTACGGTCTGTTGCTGTTAGCATCTGATAGATATAATAGCTTACCGGAAAGAGAACGAAATTCTAGATGGGCCGCTCAGGAAAGGGAGTACGTATTGAATCGTTTTAAAAAAATGTACATGCATTAAAAAAAAATGTACAGGCTTAATAAAAACAAAATCACGATTGCGTCCTTCGTATAACGAAAGTTATTCATGCAAACTATATGTGTAACGTTCGTAACACAAAGGAATCTATTAAGTTTTAAGTTTTAAGTATTAAGTTTTGTTTTAATTAAAGCCTTTAATTGTTTATTTTTTTAAAACGACTAACTTAGCATGTCAAAGGGTACTCCTATTCAGTCGATATTTCCGACGCGCTGTGCAATATTTACAATGTTAACTTTATGTCTTCATTGCTTATTCCAGGATGGTTGGGCTTTCCTGATCAGTGGCTTCAGACTGCCTTCGCGCGGCCCAGGTCCCACCACTGCGTCCGACCCAAACAGCTACGACAGCATATAACAACAGCGGGACGACTCGCTCTTCGAAGGACAGCTGGTCCTTATCGACTAGCCTCCACTAAACGGTTGATACCTTACACTATGAAGCGGATTTTCTTTTAATAACACCTCTGTGAATTCAAGCTATCGATTTCCATTACTAATACAAATGATTTATTCAGTGTAAAGTGTTACTACGAAGTAGGCGCGTTTTTCATCATGACAATAACTCGATGCGGGTGCGGCAAGGTTTAACGCAAACTACAAACTTAGTGTTGATCGGCTCACTGGAATTTTCCTGGAGTTTTTCTGTATATAAAAATTGCAAAGGAAAAAAATCGGGTGCAAGTGTATTAAATTACAACGGGCAACCAAATGTACGCCTCTAAACTCAAATGGTTGATGCAAAAGGCGTTAACTACGTATGCTTCATTTGTGAGGAAAAATAGGCTCATAACAAAGTACAGTGGTGTGATTAATTGATTCAGGCGTTAATTTGCGGAAGTCTATATATTACAGGGTTATTTGTAATTCACTGACATTCTCTTAACCCTGAATTCCTATCACTCAAACAAATGTTTTTTGTTTTACGACTTTTTAAAATGAAGCACTTTTTTTCCCATACAAATACACAGAGTATCGTAAAAATAAGAGGTAATCTCAAATTTTCAAAATGTTATTACACCAAAAATATTAAGTTATGACAAAAGCCGTAAAACAAAAAACATTTGTTTAAGTGGTAGGAGTTTAGGGTTAAAAGGATGCTAGTGAATTACAAATAACCCTGTATAGTTTGTCAGTGATAAATCTACTACTACTAGTTTTTCTTGTGTATTGGTATATATGGAATATGTATTTCCGAATCTTAGCCAATTGTAATATTTTGTATTTAAATATATTTGTTTGTTCGTGCAATAATTACTGCGCTTAGTCGTTACATCTCATGAATGCTCTTTAGTATTTCGTGTATATCTTAACACGCTAAGCGGCCAGTACGCTTATTGCCAATAGCGAACGCTTACAATCGCATTCACTATATCTTTCTGTCAAATGGTATAAGTTGGTGACAGAAAGATGCCTTACGAATGCCGAAGGTAAAAAAAAAAGTCGTGCATTCTAGTCTCAACAGTTTCATATAAATCCAATGATACAGATTTAAAAAAAAATACAAAAAGAAAGCCTTAAATTGGGTACGGATCCGGTACAACGCATCCGAAGGGTTAATGACGATGATGGTGCGTTAGACAATACGTCCTCAAGGCAACGACCGACGTAAACAGCGATGGCTAAAATTCTTAACGTGACTTCGTCCGTACGCCTCGTGCGCGTAGTAGGTCAGTTCACATGAACTCGAATGATCGTGACGGTCACGATTGACCGCAAATCGCGTGCGAGTCGCACCTGGGGAAGTTCGTATCATCAACATATTAAGAGCTACGTGCACTCGTGAGTTGAAACTACTTAAACAGTAAAATTTAGCATCTTTAAGTGCCAATGTCACTGTATAGTCACCGACAGCTCGAGTGGCAGCGGGCAGGTTACATCGCTCGTAGAACTGATGGCCGATGGGGCCAAATGTTTCTCAAATGGCGTTCACGGAATATTTGCGGTATCTAATGGTCCTTAAAATGGAATATTAAGTCGTGTGCCTATGTCAGCGAGATTAATAATGATAATCTATTTTTTTCTTTGCTAATCCAAACATGTTAAGTTGATTATGAAGACCAAAAAAGACTACGTCAAAAATATTGCAAATCTAAAATTTATTTTCGACTCTGATTATAATGAGCTTCTGAACCTTTTTTGATAGAGTTGATCAGCTTTTATTTGGCTTTCGTCCGTAATTTATAAAAAAGACAATTGTAATATTGTAAAATTAATCATAATCTCATTTTGAATCTTATCAAAACTCAATTTGAATCAGTAAAGGAAGTCTATAATTATTGTCTAGTAGTTTTATAACGAATCGGCGCAGAAGTTCACCCGCCCGTGAAATATTGCAGAGTAATTATAATACAGTTGTAGGTACTCATTGATTAGGTACACTTAGAATGTTTTATAATTATTAGGCGTCAATCACAGTACATATTTTGTATGCAACGGCAATGAAAATTACGTTTCATACTTTTTATGTGACTATGTTATAAACATTCAAGAGTGGATGAACTTTGCATTTCCAGCCATTAGCGTATCTTATAGTTATTATATTGTTTTAATAAATTACTTCACTATTCTGTCACACATCAAAGCGATCAAATACCATAGTCTACTTATATACAAAACATTGTAAGATTCGTTAAGCTTAGTGTATTTATGACTCTTGAGAGAAAATTACTCGAATGGAAATGTTAATTTATAATATCAGAATGTTTACAGAATATATTATGTAAGAATAACTTATAAGGCTGATAATTAGGCACCTGTGTCAATACCATGTTATGCAAAATAAATAATAATATATGTATTAACATTTGTTCGACAACCATACTTTCTGAGTACATTAATCTGCCTTTTGGATTTTACAATTTTAAATGAAACTTATTTTTATGATGTTTTGTTTTTTAGCTAGATTATCAGTAAATTAATAACTTTATCGTTCAATAACCGTCGAGCGATAACCTGTGTTAATGAGTTATATTACAGTACGGCCAAGGACTTTAATTCATGAGCCACCATGGAACCATTTCACAGTAAACGTCATAGTGACATCGCATTAATTAACAAGGAAAATCGTAATGACTTTTCCTTTGAAAAGGTTCCATAGCGGCTCATGAATTCAAGTCCTTGACTGTACATTATAGTTAAATTAGTGCCAAGTTGTTGAATAGTTTGTTTGCTTCTGTATATTGTGATGTAAATTTAATTGTCGAGGCTTTCAATTTAAAATAAATATGTCATAATATTTACCTACTAAGCTTAGGAACTCTTGGAAGTCATATACTTATTTTGAATTTTTACCCGTTATACTATAAACATAATTATGTACTATTTTCAGGCCTGTATACAATTGTACGTTTACATATCTAAATATTTTTCAATACATTTCCCGTAAAATTCTTAGACCAATATCTTAATGAAATAAATTCTATAAATTAATTAAACTACTTTCTGACTTTTCAATGTACGGTTAAGTGTACTAATGTAGTATATAATTTAAGAATTAACATTTTAAAGTATAATTTTTTGATACAGAAGAAATTTATTCAATAGAGCAAGCGCAGCAACTCATTGCGAATAAAGCTTCTTTCTGTATCATAAAAATATAGTCCATCTGTATCAGCATTATTTTAAAGTTAGCTCTTCACTTTGATTGTACCATTCGTGCATCACCGCCATTCATGTGAAAAACATAAATATGTAGTGCTTTTCAATTGCTCAAATGATTTTGCTAACAAGAATTATAAAGTAAAAAGCATCATGCAAGAACGTTGTATCCAAGTTTGAGTGTTGTTTTGAGTGTGGTTGTGACTTTGCACTTATTGTTTATAATCCATCCGCTATTTAAAAGTTAAGTTACACCATCCAAAACAACGAATTACAAAAAATATCGATTTTAAACACTTATGTAATAAATTGTACATATTGTGTTGTACCTGTCAGGGATGGACCGTAGTTTGTGGGGTGAGTACTACTTGGGGGTCTACCTAATTAATCAACTAATTGAGATTTTCTCAAAAACTGTTTTTGTTAATGGTATACTAGGTCTCCAATGGGGGTCGGGGGGGCCTCGATGCACTGGGCTGTAGTCCAAAAAGCCCTTCTGTAGTGCCGCCCCGGGTACAGTCGAAGGCATATTTATACAGCCGTCGCGTCAAAAACATCTAAGCACCAACCTTATGGTTAGTGTTATAGAGTTGTATAGAGATTTTTGACGCCTTGGTAACGTACATTATATTTATAACCTTGACTGTACCTGTGTTCCTGGATCTTTTGACATCACTGAATATCGAATGCACATGATTGCTTTACTTATTTTTCCGCACTGTTTGCACAAGTATTTAAGTATCACCGATTGTTATGAATGTCCACGATAAAGTCTTGTTCATTCCGTTCATCACTAGTCATACGCCGTCACACTCGTTAAGTTTTTGTTTAGCAACACGTATTTGTTGGTATCTACATAATGCATAATGTTTACATTCAGGTAGTTAGTTATCCCATAATATTTTTTTATGATTTTATTCGTACCTCATCAAAATTATATCACACGTTTGTCGAATTTTAAGGGCAATAAAAGGTAAATGCGATAATCTACTTGAGTTTTCTTTTAAAAATTACCAGACTTCGTATGTGGGTAGGAGATCGTAAGCTATGAATATTTATTTCATGAATCTGTTCATAAGCACAGGTTGAGAGCGGAGAAAAGATATCTTAGTAACCTACTAATATATCTTTTTTCCGCTTTCAACCGCTTAATTAACGCAACATTCTTTCTTCCGATTAACCTCCATATTCAAGAAAAGTTCGAAACTAAATGAATAGATTGTCTTTGTCTAGTAAAAGAAACTTGACAATGCCATATGGAGACAAAACAAATGTTGGGTTTTAAAGCGTAGTGGGCCCGCGTGGTAGGTAACTACGGTCCAAGCCCTCTAATTCTAATAGGAGGCCTGTGCCCTGCAGTGGGACGGAAATAGGCTGGAATGTTGATGATGACTTACAGTTCTGATGACTTACTTACAAAGCGCTGAGTAAATTGGGAATGTCTAAAAAATTACCAGTGGTTTTTATATTTTTTTTTGTATAGAAATGTCAATTATAAGAAACTAATTTCAATATTTTGTCATTTAGTTCTCTACTTTTTTGAAAATTAATTATTAAAACTAATTTAGTTGATGACGTCAGATTATAATTGAGGGCTCCCACAATGCCAAATTTCTAAATCTATCTAAATGCGTACGATAAGGTAACCCCTTTAATTATTTTTTGCGTAGTGGTACACTATACACTGTGTCACTTTACTGGCACTGACAAAGTGCTAGATGTCAGACAGCGGCTCCAAATCAAACTCCGTAGTATAATCCACGCGTAAATTGTGAAGAATTCTAACCACACAGAATAAAGTACGACTTGAACCGGTCACGCAATTTACACCAATGTCAAATGAAGGTCATTGCTTATTTGTTATATAATAAATTCATTACATAATATTAAAATTAAATAACTACAGAAAACGATTTAAAAAGCATTTATCTCGAAATGGTTTTCGATTTTCTATACATTGCAAAAAAATAGACATCCCCAATTCTGTATAGACGTTTAAGTACTTACAGGTCGATTCACAAGAGCTGGCACGAATGGATTGAATGAAAGTAATGTCGTTTTGACACTTGTAGGAAAATGCCTGATGCAAGTAATTTTCATAATTGTGTGAAGTGTATTCAAATAGGTAACACACAGATACTCTCATTCATTCATTCGATCCATTCGTGCCAGCTATTGTGAATCGATTTGTAAGTAAGTATTTGGTGTACCTACCTACTAAAACGTTGTATTTTTTTTACGTGTACCTACCTACCTACATCTATCACAATCATAATCTCCGTTTATACTTAGGTACGCGATGATTTTTAATCGGTCGTCAGGAATAAATTTTTCCAGATCAGCATTCGGTGGCGACCACGTTTAAGTCGCACTTACATGAAAAAAATCTTATTTTTTTAAATAAGTACTTAATAATTATTTGGAAAATCACTTTTTAATTAATATTATTGTCACCCTACACATTTTAGTCTATGAGCCAAAAACCTCTTTGACAAGTCAGTTTCAACAAACTTTGATGTCATACCTGTCAAATTCTCCGCTATAGCCAGGGGGGGCACACTTACATATATCACACTTTTCATGCGACTACAGCGATCTCTGGTGTTTTTTAAAGAACTAAATTAGCGGCCATCTTGGTTGACTTGTCAAACTTGTCAGTTGTCATTCATCGGCCATGGCCATGGCGTATCAAATTGTACGGTCAAGGACTTTAATTGATAGGCCACTTGCCAATGTTCGTATTTTAGCCGTATAGTGCAAATCGGGTTTAGCCGCTTATACTTCGTATATGCTGATTTGAATTAGACGGCTAAAATACGAATAGTGGCAATTAGCCTATCAATTAAAATTACGCGTAATTATAGCTGTACATCGCTACCAACATATACATATAGATAGGTATACATCTATAGATACGTCACATTAGTTCTTGACAAGCCGTAGGGCGGCAGCACCTTCCATACATGCATATTTGACCATAGAGTTGCCACTCTTGTTCATATAATATTACAATACTCTTTGGCTATAGCGATGACGAAATTACTCAATTTCAACAAATGTAGGATGACCATACATTCGGTGGATGAAGTTGAACGAATTTTTAACAATAACTTTATTAAAAATTAAACCGCTGCTTAATCTGCTTGAAAACTCATCAGTTTGAAATCTATTTTGGCTAAGGATTAATACTTATTTTTGAACTCCTGATCACCGATTAAAAATCACCTTGTATACATAACCGCCCGGCCGCGACTTCGCGCGTTTGGCGGCGCGGCAAGCGTTTTATCAGTTCATTGCGTGTGCCGCCAGGTAACCACTGTACGGCGAGCGTCTCGGCCGCGCAATGAACACAGAAAACGCTTGCCGCGCCGCCAAACGCGCGAAGTCGTGGCCGGGCGGTAAATGCCAAATTTGCCGCCCTAGGCTCCAGCCTACTCAGCCTGCTGATAAATCGACCACTGTGTGCATGTATGTTACGTAAACTCTTTATGGCACAAAAATAAAGAAACAATAATCGTTGAGATACATGTACATTGTACATACATAGGACTTAGATTATTTATACACTAGATAGAGTGTCAGTAGCAAACACTGCGATACAAAACGTCCAAAAACCGATTTGACAGCTTCATCTTACGATCGCGTTACGTCATTGAGACTGAAGGGGGCCAATGACATATTATAAGCCAATCGTTGGCTTATATTTAATGCTGGTTGCCCACGATTTAAAATATAAATAGTTTTTTTTACCTACAAAGTTCTCTCAGAACAGATAGAAAAGAGCGAAAAACCTTCGATTTTTAGGGTTCCCTAGTCCTGTCATCTGTTTGTGTCTATCTGTCCATCAGTGGCTTTCTTAGAGTTTATAATTATATTCTGATCCACTCAAAGGTTGACTAGTAGATATCTCTTAAAGGTATAAGTTTAACGTTTGTTAATCGATCTCAGTGGTTGTGAATAGTGTAAGTATACATGCATAATAACCTCGCGGACACAGTGGTAAAATAAAATCTTGAAAAATAATTTTTCCTAAGCCCATTGTATGAGATATCGTTGGATATGCTTTAAAAAAAGGTTTGCTAAGATTTTTTTTCGATTTAGGGATCCCTTTGCAAAATGTTTAGTTTAAAAGTACAATTTTTTGTTAGTCAAGTGTCCTTTATACATACCTACCGACTACTAAACTATATAATAGGTTTATTAGCCTACTCAACTGTGATCAGTTTAGTAGGCTTTACAAGTTAACAAGGAATACCTAGTCGAAAAAAACGTAATATTGCTGCATTTTAGTACGGAACCCAAAACTGCGCGTGGCCCGACACGCACTTGGTCAGTTTTTCATAAAGGTTTGTACGTTTAGGTATAGGCCTAGATTCTAAGACGAGAATTAGGGCAGGATTTAAGTGACGGCCTGATAAAGGCATTAGGGTGTTTCATTTTTCAAAATTTTTGATTTTTCTTTGACTTTGCTCGAATTCTTGGTTCCACTCATATGTAAAGTTCATACGCCAAAAATCAGTAAAATCGATTATCATCTAAAGGTTGCACAGTTTGATGACTTTTATGTCAAGTAATTAATATCGGGGTGTATTAGAGGATAGCAAAATTTTCAAGTTTAAAATCTGAATCTGAATCTGAATCTTAAATCTGAACTGGAGGGTTATAAGTGATTTAAATGTGTCGTTTAAAAGATTGAAGCATATTTTAACGTAAATAATAATATGAATTGTCAACGACGAATTCGGTTACTCGAGAGGTTTCCTTGTGATATTTTGTTAGGAGCTGGACTTCCTTCCAAGGAACATGTGCTGTTGAAACTCTTTTGGACGCCACTAAGTAGACAAGTATTAAACTGCAAGAAGTGTGGAAGAAGGCTAATATATATGTCAAGACAGTAACTATTTCAGCTAACATTTAATAACTTTATAAGGACTTACCATAATTTGTTAACGTTTTCCTTACAAATTATCTGAAAGCGTAAAAGACAAGACAAAGTGGATGCTTATAAAATTTAGCATTATAAATTGATTAAAGAAATCAACATGACAGTGACCTTGGACCAAGAATGCCCTTCATTAAGTTTTCATCAAGTCATGAAGACGATGAAAATAATTCTATTCTCTGTACCACCAGCAAAAATGTCACGTCCTATTTATAAGTAAACTAAAATCTCGATTGGACACTCATAGCTGCATAGGACCGTGAACAACTCTCCACTCGGCAAGCTAGTACTTCGTTTATTACAGCTGTTGCCTTGGCCACGATGTCTCAGATGTTTCTATATCGCCGTCTACTATTCATCGAGTTCGGGTGACCAAAAGAAGCGAAATGGCTTAAAAAATTTAAGCATCATCTACCTTTACTCTAACATTGAAACAGTAAATTGTTGCCATCAATCGTATCCTGTAAGATTCTAGAAGATAGAGTAACTATTCTTTATTTAATGATTCGATCAGAGACGAATAGCAGAAACAAGTATGCAACAGAAAATGCGTGGTCAAGCGAACCAAAGATGAGGTTGTAACTTGTGTAGCCTAAGTAGTAAATTATTTATTGAGCACTTAATGTTCTATTTTATGCTTAATTTAATTTTCTTTCACTTAAAAACGATGTGTGACTACCATATTGTGCTATTTTGAAATAAAAGTAATTACTTCTTTTTTTGATTCTTATTTAGAGCTGTTCATTCTGTGCAACCTCTAAACATGGTCCAATCCACTTGAAATTTGGAAAATATTCTATTAACATAAGCTAGAACCGGAAGCTGAGCAAAGTCAGAAAAAATATCTCAAAAATTTTATTCACCTACAAAAGTGAAACACCCTAAAAGGCATAGAAATGCATAGGTGAAATGAATAAAATAAGTATAAATTCACAAATATAATAATTTATTTATTTAATTGATTTGGTTATTACGTGACTATGAAGCTAGCTATGTGGAGCACGATGACAATACTTTTAGATTTTGAAACCCATCTGTGAAAAAAGTAACATAAAATATAGGTACGATTCCATCATAATAATTGAAGAGGGTACGATGCGCACCATTTGTCCATACAAACGTAGTCCCCTGTTTCCTCCCTGGATAATGGCTTTAGAGCCAAATTTTTTTTACTGTGTAATCTGTATCTACCATAGCTATGCCCCTATGTTTCGTTTTTTTCCATATTTCAATTAACAAAAACTGAAAAAATTGCCCAATTTCAACGTCATTTTCAGACACTCATCAGAAAAGAATCCCTCCTATAAACAAAAAAAGGAAAACATAGGGGCATAGCTTAATCTGTCCTCTAATTATTTATGAAAAAAATAAATTTATTGATCCAGTTTTCGAGAAGAAAACAGGGGACTACGAAATGCTGTTTTGATCAATTTTACGCGCCTAAGTATTAACGGTCTGAGGTGCAGTTGTCCCGCTCTCGCTGTACTGACACGGAGGGGTTCGGGCGAGACAGCGACATTTCATTAAAATACCTATTTCTCAAAATTCTCTCAGCCATCGTACCAATACCTACATTAGGTACATTTTGTTCTGCTTTGATTGTTATTATACTATTTATTAAGTACTAGCCGATGCCTGCGGCGTCGCCCCCACTGAAGTAGATTAAAACATGTTTTTCCGAGGGAATGAGATATTTTCCCGTGGTAAAACGTAGCCTATGTCACTCTCCAGTCCTTCAACTATGTCCATACAAAAAATCACGGACATCCGTCGCTCAGTTTCGACGTGAAAGAAGGACAAACAAACAACCAAACACACTTTCACATTTGTAATACTTACTAGCTACTACCCGCGACTCCGTCTGCAAAGAATTCGTTTATCGCTATCCCGTTGGAACTATGCAATTTTCCGGAACAAAAAGTATCCTATATGTTAATCCAGGTTATAAACTATAATGTGTGCCAAATTTCATCACAATCTGTCAAACCGTTTTAGCGTGAAGAAGTAACAAACATACACACTCACAATCTTTCTCCTTTATAATATTAGTGTGATTAGTGTGATTAGTACCTATGGAAGTATGGAATTTCAGATACCCATATTTAACCCAATGGTAATTTACAGTATTTTGCGAGCTTGACGTGTTGAGTGAGATTAAAATTTCCTTTTTCAAAAAAGGTGACTAGACATGTTCTTTCCGTGTACCCGTCTATATTAACTTATGAAATGTCAATTGCAATCAGTGACCTAGGTAAGTATAGGTAATTATAGTAATTACCTTCGGAGCGTTTTCAGTTAAGCATTTAAACATGTGCGCCGCTCTGTCACAACCCTTCTCGCCATCTTTCACAGTCTCGTCATTAACTGAAAAAATAAAATAAAGTCAAAATATGTAGGTAATGTAATGAATCTATAACACAAGCTATGCTTAGCTTACTTTGGGACTAGGTCAATTGGTGTGAATTGTCCCGTGATATTTATTTATTTATTTTATTAATAATCCTGCATTTACTACACCTATGTATAGTCTTTTTATGTAGGTGAGTTGGTAATGCAGCTCAGATAGGAAGTGACCAATTTGGGAATTTTGACAAACAATTTTTTCAATTAAAAACGTAAGCGAATATGGGGATTTTCATTTTAAAAGTTACAAAATATATATTTTTAAATGAGGAAATTTTGGAAGTTTTTTATACCTACAGAATCTAGAGTGCTATTGATTTTGAAGATATAAAAATATCCCTAACTTTCCATATGTAGGTACATTTTTTTGTGTCCGTTTCGTAAAGAGTCATATGACTATAATACGAGTCAAAAATAAGGACATTTTCTTTATAAAAATGAATAGTACCTATACTCTTGATTGATTCAGAGTAAACACCATAATTTCCTCATCTAAAAAAAAGTAAATTACGCTTTTTACAATGAAAATGCTCTTCTGTCTGACCTTCGACCAGTGAGGTCGGTGATCCTGGGCATGAATATCGAGCAAGTCACGGGACCACGCCAGTGCTGACTATTAATATTATTAGAACTTACCCGATTTGCATACATCGAATAACTTCTTAGAGTTCTCAATCATAGTGTCGTCGTCGACATGAGCCTTTTTGACCATCGCCTCGGCTGAGGGTACGTCGAACATTCCTTTGGCATCCATCTGTTACAAAGACACAGTGAAGCAGCATTATCGGTATCCGAAGAATCGACCGCATTAAAATACTGGGCTGCGCTCAAAGAATCGTATTGCTGACGTGGGCGTAAAGACGGCTATGTTAGGACTGAGCTGGACATGTCTATCGAATGAACCCTGAACGTTGGGCCAAACTTGCAACGGAATGGGTGGGACAACGTAGATATCACGTGGGATGGGATGGCGGGAGCACGCGTTTTATAGGCGAGAGAGCAGCATTCGAGGAGAGGTCTTTACCCAGCAGTGGGACGCAAAACATTAGGTACCTACATACCTACGCCTGCTGTATTTCGTCGTGGAGATTAAGACAGCTGGTGAAATTATCGACGCACAAGATATTCTATCATAGCGTTCTATTATAGGCAGGCAACACAAACCTCTGGTGCACCTACAACACTATGAGTGATAATGCTCACTTACCATCATTTGACCCTAATGCTCATTTGCTACACCATGTCAAAAAAGTTTGTAAACAAGTAGGTAAATTCTATACCTAGTCTATTTCTTTCTTTCGGACGATACAAGACAGTGATAGAATGAGGAAAATAAGGCTTCAGAATTCTTACCCATTCAGCTTTCCGATAAACACAAGCCATCAGGCACCGCGCGTTCTCACTGTCCGGCAGTTTGTGCTTCTGCATCATCACCATTTCGTCCGGGGTAATGTTCCAGTCCCTGCTGCATTGGATGCCCAACTTCATGAAGTAGGCTTTCACTTCAGCCTCGGTTTTACCCTGGGCAAAATAGAAATGATGAATTAATATCCAACAACAACAAAAACAAACAACAATAATATAGGGTAAGAGCCCAACGTGAAATTCTGTACATATCTGTTATCTGTTCTTTGATCGAAATGTTAGTTACTTAAATAATAGGTTACGAGTAGGTACACATAGCCTTTGTCTAGCAAAATTTTACTTTTTTATAATTATCTACACCGAGTCCATGGCAAAGACTGTTGCCAAAAAACTTGGTATCCTAAGTCCAAAGCAGTTATTAAAGTAAAACAGTAATTTATCGATGTATTTTGCAAGTAAATAAAGGTAGTACTTACATAGGAAACCCCTATAGCACAACAGCATAACATAAATTGAAATAATTTTGACATCACTGAAATAACAAACGCAGACTGTATTTTTAGCGATTTTTTTAAATTTATATATGTTTTCAGACCGGATATTTAAATGAGAGGCATCCGGTAGCTAGAAAGCGATCAACTGATAGACTTTATCTGTCTAATTTATCTATCTATCTAATACCTTTAAACGAGCAAATCTTGTATATATATCTTTATATATACAATTCAACTGTACGTGTGTTTGTCACTGAACTCCTCCTAAACGGCTGGACCGATTTGAATGTTTTTTTTGTATGCGTTTGGGTGGCGCCCTGGATAGTTTAGATTCACAAATCAGCCCGGCAGATGGCGCTGCAGTCGGTATCTAGGTTCATGCAGGACAACGTCTGTCGGGTCCACTAGTACTTCTATAATTTATAATCAGAATCTCAGAAACGGCTCCAACGATTTCGATGAAATTTGGTATGTGGGGGTTTTCGGGGATGAAAAATTAATCTAGCTTGGTCTTATCTCTGGGAAAACGCTTGGTACCGAGTTTCAGCCCGAGCGGAGCTCGGTCGCCCAGGTACTAAACTTAATTACTTCGAAATTTTATGGTTACCTGTCATTACAATTATAAATTCATTATAAATAATTTTAGTACGTCCAGGGATGATCGCAGCTGTATAATAACTTGCTGAAATGAAGGTGCATGCATGCACTTTGTAGGTACCTACGTTGAATGTTTGGCAACTAAGATAACTGAGTAGACTAAAGGAAGGATATTTTAGGTAATTTTTAGGCGCACGTTCTTCTAAAGCCGAAGTTTGTTTATTCAATTGTTTATTTAATGTTTGCTAATTAAACTTATATCGAGAGAAATTCCCAAAATTTAATTACAATACAATTTTATGGTTAATTCTTGTGTCATAACGGAACTTTTTAATTTCTGTCGTTTTGTATGGCTAACTACGATTTAACGTGGTCAAAGTTTTTGGTCTCCAACCAATTGCCAATTATTTATCTGAATGTAATCCGACTATTCCTCAATTAAACTAGAGACCGTGTTGTCTAATGCGTCTTGATAAATATAAATTAAAATTTTTAAAAACACCCAACGCAATTATATCATACGCATGTTTGAAAATAAATTAAATGCCCATTGTGCGTCTAAGATCCCTTCCGGATCTAACAAAAGAGCTGATAACTTTGGAAGTTTGGAACGGCTGATTTTGATGAAACGTATCTAAGAACCATCGCCAAGAAACCTACTTTCTAATTAAAAAAAACCGCATTCAAATCGGTTCACCCGTTTAAGAGCTATGATGTCACAGACAGACACACAGACAGTCAGACACACACACACACACACACACACACACACACACACACACACACACACATAGCGGTCAAACTTATAACACCCCTCTTTTTGTGTCGGGGGTCAAAAAGGAAGTCCTTTGCATAATTTTAAGTTCCTAGTCCTAGAAGTGCGTTGATATCTCAGCCATTAAAGTCATTTTTTTCTTTAGGAAAAATAATTCCCAAACGTTTATTGTCATTACCAAGCAAGACTTGACATTAGATTAGTATAGTAGCGGAATGAAAAGGTTCGTCACTTTTCGACTCTATGTCAACCAGTTAAGGTCAACGACTGTACATAATATTTCGACGGTTAAAAGGCAAAACGCATGTAGCGACACTTTTTAGTCAAAATGAGTTATATACATATTTGAAATCAGCGATTTTTTCTCCGTCGTTTGAGCCGGGTTTCATGCAAAGTTCAAAAATTGTCGCTTGACGCGTTTTGCCTTTTAACCGTCGTTATCATTTCAGACGTTTAGACCCTTATTTGGGATCTCTATCCAGGCAGATGTTATGCCTGGGGACCGAAGTCTGATGGATGAAAGTTGGTAGTTGTATTTATGCAGCTGATTTGAGAATCTTCGATAGCGCGATCCAGGATGTAGTAACTAGTTCCTCATTTGATGACTAGATGGCGCTAGGTGTAGCTAACCCTTGGTCATAATGGTCATTTAGCCTTATTAGGTAAGCGACGACGACCGTATTTGTGCTTACCAAAATATCAGTGACCTTGCACTCGTCCATCATTGTTCTTGTATGACATTAGTTCCGCATGGCTGAGTCAGCATTGAAGGTAATTTTGCCGGTAATGATGTGAGTTGATTTATGTACCTACACGGAAATAGTTGTTTCTAAACCTGGTTGGGCTATTATGATGCTATAAAGATCAGAGTGCTGGAGCGTCGGTGATAGGTACGGTCATTATCATCATCCCAGCGTATATGTACGTCTCACTGCAGGGCACAGGCCTCCTCTCAGAATGAGAGGGCTTGGGCCGTAGTTCCCACGCGGGCCCTGTGCGGATTGGGAACTTCACACACACCATTGAATTTCTTCTCAGGTGTATGTAGGTTTCCTCACAATGTGTTCCTTCACCGTAAAGCTCATGGTAAATTACAAATGTAATTTCGCACATAAATTCCGAAATTTCAGAGGTGCGAGCCAGGATTTGAACCCACGACCCTCTGCTTGAGAGGCCATAGGTCAAACCACTAGGCACCACGGCTTTTTTACGGTAGGTACGGTCGGCTGCAAAGAAAAGGTACCCCTCCGCAGTGTAGTTACCGCCGTTACAGACGGCGACGGGGGTACCTTTTTTCTGCAGCTGATTGTAGGTACAGTCAACAGCAAAAGTGGATGAGAGCTTATGTAAGTTCTACTGACGGGCTTCAGCTATTAGATCTCATGTCCGCCCAGTTCGTATTGGTAACTATGGAATTGTTGCCAGGTGCATGCAGGTTTTCTCAGGATGTTTTCGTTCACCGAAAAGTTCACTGTAAATCTATACAAATATTATAAAGCTGAAGAGTTTGTTTGTTTGTTTGCTTGAACGCGCTAATCTCAGGAACTACTGGTCCGATTTGAAAAATTCTTTCAGTGTTAGATAGCCCATTAATCGGGGACAGAAGTCCAATGGATGTAAGTTGTGGTTTATGTAGCTTAGTTTAGAAACTATGATAGCGCGATGTAGGATGCAGTAGTTAGTTCCTTATTTAATGACTAGATGGCACTAGGAGTAGCTACACAAAGCTAGGGAATTAATACACACAAGTTTACAGTATAAACGAAATTTATTTTAAATAATTCTTATTCAGCTGAATTTTGTGGTTCATATTTCAGATGGTCCATATAATTAGGGAAAATAGAAGATTTCGGGATTATGATTGTAGATGCATTTCGTCACGTGGAAGGAGGCTTCGCAGATGTCCTTGTACTGGTCCGCTGAAATAAGATTATATACATTACGTAATGTAAGTGTAGGGAGGAAAACGAGTTTGAGAGTTACATGATAGCAAGATAGCACTGCCATTAATGGACCGGCTGTGGAAGACCAGGCAGGATGAAGGCACATCAAAATTTGTGTTCTTTTTAAAATAGTAGTTTGTACAACAAGAGCTTAAAACGAGCCATTTTACCCGAGACGTTCATGTAGTCACGAGCCGAGCCGGTACGGCGAGGGTGGATAGACAGGTCGATGGTAAAATGGGTTTAATGCTCGACTTTTACACTCTGCTTTTCACTTCTAGTGCAAGGAAATTAAACAGAAACATTGGAAAAAAATTACAAGCTCTTATTTTTCATGCTCTGCAATTTCTATACCTAATTTCAGTGATCGAACTCTGGGAGCAAAACTTTAACAAAACTTGTAAAGCTGACATTAAGGAGAATTTAGAACCAAGAAAAATAAGAATATTATTGGCAGATTAGTGTTCAATTTAACTCTATACCGAAATCTCAGATTTTCAGTAGTTAATTAATATTTTCATGTCTGTAAGCACTGTTTCATGCCCGCTTGGCAAGTTTTGTTAAAGTTTTGCTCCCAGAGTTCCGATCACTGCTAATTATGAACCTACTAGACGGGCCTAGTTTTATTCATTTCGTAATATAAAACACCACTATGATGTATGAGTCTGATTCCATGGAAGATGGGTCGGGTGCTGGTTTGGGATGCCACTTGTTCAGACATGCTGGCCCCTTCCCATCTCCATGGGACTTGCAACAGACCTGGTGCAGCTTCAGAAGCGGCTGAAAAGGCGAAAGGACTGAAATACAGGGGTCTAGGCAGCGAATACGATTTTGTCCCATTCGGTGTCGAGACCCTTGGTCCGTGGGGTCCTAGCGCTTTAAAGCTCTTTAAGGAAATTTCTAAGAGGTTAATCGACGTCACAGGGGACCGAAGAGCTGGCAGCTTCCTCGGACAAAGAATTAGCTTAGCTATTCAAAGAGGAAACGCTGCCAGCATCTTCGGCACCTTGCCTAAGGGGACTAGCTTTCAGAATATGTTTTAGTTGTAATTATCATTATTTTATATTTTTGTTTTCTTTTTTCTTATTGTTCATATTTTTTTTAGTCTAGGATAGTTGTACATACGTATATAATATAAGTATTGTGTTGTAAATAAATTTTATTTTAAATTTAATTAAAAACACCACTTATACATATAAAGAAAAAACACGAAACTTACAATTATAAATTTCTACCTATACCTACTGTTTTATTTGTGACTGTTTGCGCCTGATTGCCTTGGTATCAGACGAAGATTTTACTTTATGCACTAGAGCATCAAAAACCATTTTATGCACCATTCTCTCGACATAAAGAACAACTTTACGAGCATGAGAAGTGATAAAGCATTTTTAATATCGACGGTTAAAAGGCAAAACGCATGAAGCGACACTTTTTGTCAAAATGAGTTATATACTATATTTGAAATCAGCGAATTTTTCTCCGTCGTTTGAGCCGGGTTTCATGTAAAGTTCAAAAAATGTCGCTTTATGCGTTTTGCCTTTTAACCGTCGATATGCGCTGTGCATAAATGTCACTTACGAACTTTCCTGCAAGCCGTCAAAGCTGCTTTAGCCGGTTCCTTGATTTCTTCAGGTAGCAGTAAGTCCGCTTGCTTCAAGGCAGCTTCGAAGTTTAGCTTCCCATTCTTTACCTATTACGCACAGATTATAAAGGTAAAGGAGAAAAAAAAATAAAAATAAAATTAAACATGAAACTACCGTGAGACTCACTCATAGTGAAAATAAACGGATCACTCACGTCTTAAAACGCAGTGCACGTTTGGCAGCCGCCGTGACGTGCGACTCCGAGAGGAAGGGCTACGGATTAGCCCGAAACATGTCGAGTTAAACTCGTTTTAAGACGTGAGTGATCCGTTTATTTTCACTAAAAATAAAATTAGTAAGGAATGATGGTAGATGGTTCATTACATTCTTGAGTGCGGCGTGTACGATTCCATATTTGTCGATCAGAGGCCGTATTGTCCAACGCGCGGGCGCTTGCCTTTGCTTTCTCCATCTCTTTCTGTCACCTCACCATATCTTATACTGTTTGAATGAAAGAAATCGTGATTGCGAAAGCAAGCTTTAGAGGATAAGCCTGCCGGAATGAATGACGTACTACGAAACGTTCCTTCCGTTCACGCTAATACCTAGTATTAAAAAGAAGAGTAAAAGTTATGACGCGAAACGAACTTCGAATTTCATGCCCTGCTGATAACTCAAACCCTTGGAAATTCATATGTCCCATAGCTTTAGTTGTTGAATTAAGATATCAATTATGTGAGATTAAATCGATACATATTTTTGCACTTAACCGTACATTATTGTCATTATTATGCTAGGTTGACAATTAGGTTAGATCGTATTTTAACTAAACTTCATTTTTTTTTCATCAGAAGGTAGGTAAGCGATCTTGACGTGTCTTTTTATTGAAAAACCCTTTTGAAAAATAAATCACGGCAAATAAATAAATTAATAATAAATAAATATTACGGGACAATCTTACACAAATCGACCTAGTCCCAAACTAAGCAAAGCTTGTACTAGGGGTACTAGACGACGATAAACATACTTATATAGATAAATAAATACTTAAATACATAGAAAACATCCATAACTCAGGAACAAATATTCGTGCTCATCACACAAATAAATGCCCTTACCGGGATTCGAACCCAGGACCTCTTGCTTCGTAGGCAGGGTCACTACCAACTAGGCTAAAGCGGTCGTTATAAATAACAATAAATAAATATGTAACAATTAACAAGGAAATATGTTCATTTATATTCTTTTGATTTCCTAAGTAACAGTTACATTTTGTAGCAATTGATATGCTACAAATTTATTAGTGTAACCTTTTTATTGGTATTGTGTCTCGTGGTTGGTCTGGCTGATTTGGCTGTCAGCTTGAATTTAAAAAGAAGGGGAGCTTGACAGGGGCAGAGAGATTTGGGACGTGACGTGGATGACAGAAAAAATAGGACAGCTCTCGAGAAAAATAATCTTGGTGCCTGGTATTCATGATATCATAAATTACTACGTGGTTTGTAGTGGTTTCCCCATTTTTATAATATTGCGCTACAATTTTTTAAAAGCGTTTTTCAATAAATAGACATATCAAGATTGTTTACCTTATTTCTAATGCTAAAAAAACGAAGTATTCATCCAGATGGGGGTTTACAGAAAAAAATGTACCCGTTTTGCCTTAAATATCCTTAATTTTCCATATAAAATTTATTAGTCAGTTTTGTGACGGTCCATACAACATGTATGGTTAACTGCGTCACAAAACTGACAGTTAAAAGTGGGACACTTTTTTTATTGCTTAAATCGATAGCGCTTGTGATTCTGAGTAGAAATAACCCAAAATTTGTTAGGTTTTAAAAATGCCCAGATACACGACCCAACTGTTAAGCTGTTTGAATTTTTTTAAGTGTAAGTGTTTTTTTTTTAGTGTGAGAGTAAGATAAGAGTATGTACTTTTAGGGTATAACTACTTATAGTTGATAACTAAAATGATTCGAATAGATAGCGGAATGATATCAATGAATATTTACTTGTTTAGTTATTAAAAAGCTCAATAACTTACTGCGTTAGCCATCTTCATGACGCAGGCCATATAGCACATGACTTCTTTCTCTTCGATGAACACGCCATCTTTGATAGGGTCTATTTTTTCTGAATACATATTATTGAAATAAAAAGTGAGAAAAATAATTAAGTATTTATTTTTGTAAATAAAACTTCTCTACCAGGTACTTCTACTATACTTAAGGCCGCAACAAACCGGGAGCGCGGGGCGCCGACGGAGCGTGCCCAGCGCGGTCAATAACACTGAATCAAATACGGTGTGCCGCGCTGCCGGAGTGTGTCACCGTATATTTCATTCAGTGTTATAGAACGCGCTGGGCTCGCGCCGTCGGCGCCTCGCACTCCCGGTTTGTGTTGGTCTTTAGTAAAAGCATTAACAACACTGGCATATATTTTAAGTGGATTCTTACCGTCTTCGACATTGTTTTTTGGTTGGCAACTTTTTCTGATCATTTTCCCGGTATTCCTTATCTGCTTCATAGTCATCTGTTGCGAATTAAATAATTAATGAACAAACATTTCTATTGATCATGATTTACCTTTTTGTTTTTAAAATACGTGGAACACAAGGGACTCTTACTTATGAAAATTAGAAGAATATGGTATGTAGAGGTAGAGATATGAAATTAATTGTTTCTCTTATTTGAAGCCTTTAAAAACTACTTAGCGCTATAATAACCACAGATTACCGCTACCACCATGTTAATGTTCCTGCGATCTCATTTCTGTCCAGAGGCTGTGGTGCTTCGTCATTTTAGGGAAGCGAAGGAAAAAACCCTAAATAGCTATGTAGTGATTTATACTTAATTGAATTTTACAGCGCTTTGGTTTTTAATGCTGTAAATTTGATTTCAAGCTCTAACTTAATATTTAACTAAGAATTACAATAAAGACTGGGTATTTTAAATTAGATACTAGCAATAAACGTATAGCTCACCGCTTCACAAAATGCCGTAATTAACAAAAATTTTACAATTACAAATAACACCATAATTTGATTTCGCTGAGGAGACCGCTCAAGATTGTCATGGCGAATTTACGGACACCACAGTTCTTACGGACGCTTTATATCACATTAGATAATTGTTAAGCGACACGTAGGATATCTAACACTTCGTTATAAAGTGACCATAATTCAAGTTTTTTGCGAACTCAATTTATTTTAAACAGACCCTACTAAAGTAGACACTGTAGTATAAATTAATCACTACAGTCATTGTTAGATCTGTTGACGAATAGTTCTGAAAAAGTCAGGTTTTCCTTAGATACTGTGAAATTAGTGTCACGGTGCTAAACACGTGGATGGATTGTTGTTAGGTATATCTAATTGGTCGATAAATCCCCTCTTCCTTGATAGGGGTTAAAATGCAAGTAGAAACTTTTTACAGCTACTTTCACGTTCAATATTTTTATGAGGCTTAAATTTATTTAAAAAAAAAATGTGCTTTTAAGCACTTTCTAAATGCTTGTTTTCCTATTTATCGTAAAAAGTAAGCCGTCGTTTAAAATAATTCCATTGCATTTTTTCCACTGTATTTTTTTTGGGACACGCACTGTGGTACGAGCGCGCCGCATCCTGTCTGGCAAAAGATTATCTGATGATTTTACAAGTTTTTAAGTTGAAATGTTCATATGTATTTGTTTAATTTGTCTTAAAATCTTGTAAGTAAAATTTTATCTAGTTTTAGTAATCGGGTCGACTATAAATTTTACACGAATATGTGGTTTGGAAATCCAATTAACAAAGGTGTCGTCAGCAATAAAACTGTACATATAAAATGATTTATCTAATAAACAAAAAAAATTACAAACGCTTGGCCACCCTCTTCACACCATTAATGAGACCAATCCTTAGGTAATTACTAATTACTAATTGTTACCTGTCATCTCATGCTTCCTCATTCGCCAACCTTTGAACTCCGAGATGTCGTGAATTTGTACTGAAAAGTTAAAATGATCGTGTAGGAAATGCAAACTCTTGTTGTTGAAGCTGGTGATAGGTGTATTTATAAGGTCCGTCCGGATTGATACCACCTTACACACTAATCCTGCCGCCAAGCAACAGTTAAGAGTAAGATAACCGGCAAAATCACCATTACAACTTGATTCACAAAAGCCATTATGTATCTTAACACTCGTGGCGGGCGTTTTCACTTACTATCAGATCAACTACTTGCTCGTTTTCCACACTAAATCAAGAAAAAAATAACAAGTTTCTCGTCTGTCCGTTATTCTAGCTGCGAGTTATTTTAGGTCCCTTGTAAGACACAAGGACGTAATTAAAAATCATAGCAAAGTAGGTAGTAACACGTGAACTTTTATTATTATTTTTTTTTCCATACCTCTAGTTCCCATCATTACAGTAGAAATAAATAAGTTATCATAATATCTACAACAATGCTCGCTTTGCATGTGTGAATCTAACGATATGAAAAATATGGAAAAAAACTGCAGCGTAAGTCTATGACCCAGGCGTTCTCGAGAAATCTTAAGTATAGCTAATGAGTAGTAATAATGAGCAATCTTTTCGTCAAAAACTCTCCTCTATTATCAATCTGTCACATTGCGAGTAGTACAAACAAACGTCTGAATATAAATAGCAACAACTTAGCATATTTTTTTCAAGTTGCTGTTGGTAATCGTAATAAATATGCGAGCATTGGAATTTTGTTTTTTCATCTGGTTTATCTTTAGTTTTTTGTTCTCCAATGTTGCTCACGCGGTAAGCTTGCTTGAATATAAATTAGAATCTATTTAGTTTTTTTAGTGGGCTGGAATCTTTTGTTAGCAAGTTGCCAATGACTAGCAATGTGTCACGTACGAAAGCGATTTCATGTTTATATTAGCACTTTTTACAAGTTGTTTTAACTTGTGAAGCTGTCCGTTTCAAATATTGCGGCTTTCAATAGTAGGGTTGCCTTGTAATTTGGTGTATGTATACGTATATTATGTGAATGACATTGCAATGCAAGACAAGCACAGTCGGCAAAAAATATCGTCAGTAAAAAATATTGTATCTAAAATTAAAATTTTAAATCACTTAAAAAATATTTAGTCTCACATAATGACAAGTTAGGTAACTATCTAGGTAGAGGTATGTGTATAGATCTACAAAAATATTAGACAAGTAAAATAATGTGACCAACCAAAAATTGAATGTGTACAATACTTAATATGTTTAAGAGCCACCTTTTTGTGTTATTAAGTATTTTGTGTGAGGATTGAGTTGCATTTGATATGGGATTCGCAGTCGTTTTTAAATGTTAATAAAAAAGATATGGTTAAATTAATAAAATTATACTCTAAGTCATGCAGCTTTAGTTGTCTTTTTTGTAATAAGTGTATTAATAGGACTTAAACAAACACATACAATGAAAATCGTGTGAAAATACTTAACAAACGGTTCCTAAAATGAGGAATCAAGAACAAAACTACGATTTGAATTACCTCTATCATTTACCGCGTTTCTAACTGACTTCAAAAAAGGAGGAGGTTCTATGTTAGACTGTATGTATTTTTTGTACCAACAGATGACGAGGCAGCAACTGAAAAATTCTGGAAAATTGATGAAAAAATCGTGCATGCCAAAAAATGATGTGACTGAAGGTATTTTATTACTAATTATTATTTTTGAATAATTTATTGAATCAGGCGTTACTTTGCGGAGGTCCATATTAATGAACTAAAAAAAAACAATTACTTTGCTCACCCGCGACCTTACAATAGTTACGTTTATGCAAGAAATGTGCGTTCATGCAGTTCCTCCACCTCCACACTGTACGAACACACACAAATCACATAAACCCAACCATCACCACCACCAAGCTACACTGACGCGTTTCGAACTCAACCAGAGCTCATCTTCAGAGTTACCACAACCGTTTTAACTTGTCACTGTAACTTCTCAAGTACCCACTTTATTTTTCTTATTCTCAAACTACCCCACAAAAATTAACTTTTATTGACATATTTAAAACTACCTTGAATTTTTTGTTTATTTATTTATAAGGCATATTTAATTAATACTAACTGTTCAAATTCGACCCAAGCCGCAGTAAAGGAGAAGATACTAAATTTACCTGTTCATTATTGTGTGGAGGTGGAGGAACTGCATGAACGCACATTTCTTGCATAAACGTAACTATTGTAAGGTCGCGGGTGAGCAAAGTAATTGTTTTAGTTCATTATTATTTTTGAGTTAATCAACAGTTAAGTAGCATTGAAAATTCACAATCAATTTACTAACTAGGTACTTACAATATTTTGAATTGATTGTATTTTTTCAGAGCAAATTGGTCAAATAGAGCAAGGGAAATTCATAGAGGAAAGAAATGTCATGTGTTATATTGCTTGTGTTTACACCATGACACAAGTGGTGAGTGCGAAAAATGAGTAGCTTAATTTCAAACCCAGATATATTATGTCCTCTCTTAGGAGATTATCACCGGTGGGATTATCTAGATACCTTATACACCTTTTCTTTAATACCTACCAAAATCTTAAAATTCTCAGAGATGGACTTATCGGAGTTTGAAATTATACGTAAGTTACTCGCTCATACATATATGTATAAATAATAATAACTAATACTCATAGAGAAAACATACGGATCACTCACGTCTATGATCGAGTTTAGCTCGACATGTTTCGGATTAATCCGTAGCCCTTCTTCCCAGAGCCACATGCCACGGCACACGACAGCGAAGAAGAAAAAGAAAAATGAAGGAAAGAAGAAGGGCTAGGGATTACGGCTCTTTCACACGGCAACGTCCCGTTTTTTGCGGGTTCGGTGTTTTGCAGGATCCTGTTTAGTAGTATACGTGCTACTGTGGTAATATTCACACGAGCATTCGGTTTGCAGGATCCCGCAAAAATCCGATCCGTTCGAAATGTGCTGTACGGTTTTGCCACTACAAACAGGACGACTGGATCCAGTAAAAAACGGGATCCAGTTTAGTTACGTACATAGTTTAATGGAAGTGTTCACACTAACATCCTGCATACGGTTCTGCTCGGCTCTGTTAATGCTATCCCGTAAAACAGGATGCAAACTTCCGTGTGAACACCAGTATGATTTTTGCGGGATCCAGTAAAAAACCGATCCTGCAAAACGGGACGTCCGTGTGAAAGAGCCGCCCGAAACTGTATTTAACGATAATCCCACAGAATCCATGTGAAATCCGAAAATCCTAATTGGTCCGTCTGCAGATATGAAATTTGGGACGGGTGTTCGTCATAAAACCTAAATGAAGCCAACGGCGTAATTTTTAGCGATTTTAATGGGAATACAGTAAAATCCTCGAATTTCAATTCTATTGCTACATGTACCTTCCTAATGGATTCGCGAGCGAAGCCAATAATCCGGGAGCCGACTGCAAGAAACCCTACCTTATAAAAAAATAGTAAATACCTACTCTGTAGGGGTAGCTGACTTTTAGTAGCTTCAAATGCTCTTGGTCGGCCGCGGCTTAACTTGGCAAATTTTGCGCAAATGAAAAAAAAAGTGGTGCAAAAAAAAACCTCATAGAAAAATAGAATGAAACTTGTATTGATAGGATAGGGACCTTTTGAGGACGGTAAAAAAAGTGGTCGGCCAAATCCTGTGTTGGCAGGTTCTTGTGTCCGACTGTACCACAAATTCGAATTCAAATTCAAAATTCACCTGTGCCACAAGTTAAGCCGCGGCCGACCAAGAGCAGTTGAAGCTACTAAAAGTCAGCTACCCCTACAGAGTAGGTATTTTCTATTTTTTTATAAGGTAGGGTTTCTTGCAGTCGGCTCCCGGACTACAAGTTTAGGATAGATAGACAGAGGTTCAGACATTAATGCCGGCGACTATAATTAATTATTTTACAATGACCGCCTTAGCCTAGTTGGTAGTGACCCTGCCTACGAAGCAAGAGGTCCTGGGTTCAAATCCCGGTAAGGGCATTTATTTGTGTGATGAGCACGAATATTTGTTCCTAAGTTATGGATGTTTTCTATGTATTTAAGTATTTATTTATCTATATAAGTATGTTTATCGTCGTCTAGTACCCATAGTACAAGCTTTGCTTAGTTTGGGACTAGGTCGATTTGTGTAAGATAGTCCCCTAATATATATTTTTTTTAACAATAAACTTAATTATAAAACTTTAGTTTTGATTATAAATTAAAGCTATTCTTTAGGTGAAAAACAACAAGCTGAGCTACGAAGCAGTGATAAAACAAGTCGATATGATGTTTCCTCCCGACATGAGAGATGCTGTGAAGGCTTCGGCTGAAAAATGCAAGGATATTTGTAAGTTTAACAACCGCTTTAGCCTTGTTGGTAGTGACCCTGCCTACGAAGCAAGAGGTCCTGGGTTCGAATCCCGGTAAGGGCATTTATTTGTGTGATGAGCACGAATATTTGTTCCTGAGTTATGGATGTTTTCTATGTATTTAAGTATTTATTTATCTACATAAGTATGTTTATTGTCGTCTAGTACCCATAGTACAAGCTTTGCTTAGTTTGGGACTAGGTCGATTTGTGTAAGATTGTCCCCTAATATATTTTTTTTTAAGTTTTTACGAGTTTTCATTTGTCTCGTAACGTTTGTATGTTCGGGTCAAATCTTGCATTTCGAAGCCACTTCAAGTGATCGGATTAACTTTAAATTTGTAGTTTAGATGTCAATTGACAGTGCAAAAGGACAATCCACAAAAAAGAATACTTAACTTACTTACGTACTTATCAGTTGCAATTCTTTTAAGAGTACAGAGGCCGTATTGTCTAACGTTCGAACGCTTGCTTTCGCATTCACTATTTCTTTCTGCCAAACGGTATAAGATGTTGACAGAAAGAGATGATGAAAGCGATGCCAAGCATCCGCGCGTCAGACAATAAGTTTACTGATCAAGATAAAAAACGAAAATGCTAATTTCTTAAATTATAATCGATGGGAAAAACATTTTATTTGGAGGTACATAAAATAAACAAGATCATTACATTCCTATATTTATTTTTATATTAGTTATTAAAAGCAGGATGACAAGGTGCCATGGTGTCCCAGGAAACACATTTCCCTAACATTCGTTTATCTAACCTCCCTACGACAAGTACGACAAGTACATAGTAGACAAACGTGTTGTAGGTATATAACCACGTACTTACCTATACACCATGTGCTTTTAGATATTGCATTTAAAATGCAGATCGGGGACCATTTTTTTGTAATCACATCACTCGAAAATTCCATTTCAAAATGATAAAATCTTTATACAGGGTTATTTGTAATTCACTGACATCCTCTTAACCCTGAATTCCTATCACTCAAACAATTTTTTTTTGTTTTACGACTTTTTAAAATGAAGCACTTTTTTTCCCATACAAATACACAGAGTATCGTAAAAATAAGGGGTAATCTCAAATTTTCAAAACGTTATTACACCTAAAATATTAAGTTATGACAAAAGCCGTAAAACAAAAAACATTTGTTTAAGTGGTAGGAGTTTAGGGTTAAAAGGATGCTAGTGAATTACAAATAACCCTGTATTGATATAAAACTACAGTTTAAATTGAATTTTCGACAAGTTGACTCGATTTTCTACCACTCTTAAAAAAAAAAATTTAAATTTTTAAATTTTAAGCTGTTTATTTCAAGCACAGAACATTTTATAAAACATGCAAAACGAGTCCTTAATCCTAATTTTAAGGATTCTAATAGTATTTCAAATTCAGCGCAATTTTTGTTTTGTGTGAAGTCAAAAATCATAATCATTAACATGAGATATTAGAGATAGGTATAAAGGTAGTAGAAATAAAATAAAGATAATCGTTGATTAATTTATAATTGCCTGTTTCTTTTGTTGCAGCTAAGAAATACAAAGACATATGTGAAGCGTCCTACTGGACTGCAAAGTGCATGTATGAATTTGATCCTAAGAATTTCGTTTTCCCTTGATGATTATGAAATTATAATGAAATAAAGAATTAACTACAATAAAAAGTGCATTATCTGTAACAATACCTTATTAAAAAGTTAAGAGAGAATAAAATGAAATAACATTTACATAAAAATACCATACCGAAACATACCAAAAAAGGTAAAGGAATTGAGAAGGTAATTTCGCGAAAGATTTCTATTGAGGCAAGTTTATTTCTCTAACGAACTCTAAAAGTCATAGTAGCCAAACTTATGTAAATTTTAAAGTTAATTTCGATTCACTGTTTACAGTTTTTAACGTATTAAAATGAATTTTTCGTTACCTCTGTCGACCGCTAGAACGTCAATAGTAGTGTCACTAGGATACGCGGGTGTGTTTTTCCACAGCAGACGGCAACCATGGACATTGACTGCAAAAATATTGAATGTTTTCATAACACGAGTCCCAGCCAACGATGTCGAATTCATAAACAGCTTATTACTTCTATCAGTTTAAACGTTTAATACCATAGTATCCTTGTAAGCCGCATTTACTTAACCTGCAATTTGTGATAAAAAATTAACGGTTGAACTAAAAGTGATAACATACCATTATATTTCGGGGTATAAAATGATGAACCGAAGTAACTTTATGATTTAGTTTTAATTTTAAGTTTGCAAAGAGTATTCAAGCGATTGGATTTTATCTTTTTATGTATGGTAACGTTCAAGATGAATATTTTAAGTTTAATGGTGGTCGCAGTATGTTGCCATTCGGCTTATGGAGTGAGTGAATCAGTCTCATTATTTATATAGTTTTTGTGCTCATTTAACTTAAGTAGATTACTTTAAAGTTAAAAGACATCAGTTTTTACTACGCTAAGTTATCTATCACCTGCGAGATCAAAAGCGTTTTTCTACAAGCTTTTATTTAGCTTGCCATGGTGGTTTGTTGTTTGTTGGTTAGGTAGGTATCTAGGTATATGTGGTTCAAATCTCACAGATTCTATTTGAGCAACTTCTAGTGATCAGATTGATTTGAAATTTGGACTATGCAAGTACAATTAGTAAATAAACTTGAAAGTTTTTTTTACCAAAAATTGGTTTCTATAGCAGTTTTTATTGTAAAAGTTTTTTCTCAGATGACACGAGCACAACTGAAGAAAACAATGACGATCATGAAGAAGCAATGTATGCCGAAAGCCGGAGTGGCTGAAGGTAAGGTTTTAAATTATTGTTCATACTCACCCTAAGTCGTGGTAGCCTAGTGGTTTGACCCATGACCTCTCAAGCAGGGAGTCGTGGGTTCGAGCCCGGGTTCGCACCTCTGAGTTTGTCGAAATTAATGTGCAAAATTACATTTTTACCATGAGCTTTACGGTGAAGGAAAAAACTGGTGTAGGTGGAGGTCTCCGCCCACACCTGCGAAGAAAGTGAATGGTGTGTGTGAAGTTCTCAATCCGCACTGGGCCTGCGTCGGAACCACGACCCAAGCCCTCTCATTCTGAAAGGATACATGTGCCCTGCAGTGGGACTTAAGCTGCGTACTGACTGCGCGCACTCGGGTACGCGTACCCGGGCTTGCGTGTCCTGGAACGCCATGTCCGTACGTCATGTACGCGTACAGTGTACGTGTACGTGTACAATACGTGTACGTGTACGTGTACAGTGTACGCGTACATGGCGTTCCAGGACACGTAAGCCCGGGTACGCGTACCCGAGTGCGCGCAGTCCGTACGCAGCTGTATATTGACTGCGATGGTGACGATGATTCACTTTAAGTACTCTGGGCTACGATGATTTCAACAACTTGTTAAAAATTGGCACTGCAATTGGCATTGATCACTTTTTTACAATGTGGTCTAATTCCAAAACCATTTCGAGGAATAGGTTTATTAAATCATTTTATAACATTGTAGTAAAAAAATATTAAACGATCGTGTGTATTTTTGCAAAATAATGTTTGACCTTTGTTTGACCTTTCTGTGGGCATTAACTTTGAAATTCTTTGCAACAAGAAAAAAAAAGCCGTCCGTCTAGTTTCTCTATAGGTACTATTCTCTGTCACTTCGACGTAGTTATCATCTGTCAGTTTAAGGATACTATTTTGAAAAACATTCTTCGCGTTTTTCATATTTTAATAATGGATTTATACAGGAAGTGTTTCATTCCTACTTGTGGAAATGATTCTGTCAATAGCCCAAACAAATTAACTGTTTGCATTAGAGAAGATTTACAAGAGAAGTGGTGCCGCAAAGTTAATTCGAAGTTTACAAGGTGTACTTATTGTTTTGAGGATCATTTTAATGTAAGTATGGATTAAATCCGCCAAAGAACTTTCAAGGGAACACTTCTGACCATTTTATTTTATACATACAAAAAATACTATAGCCGTAAATCGTTTTTTTTTACCTATTCTCTTGCAAGAATCGGCAACTTTAGTGATATTGTTATTGTAATGTAAAGTGACATTGTCAGATGACAACTAACCATCGATTGTGACACATTTTTTTTGTCATTATGTCTGTGGTTTATACACAGATTCAGCCGCGGCATGTAATTTACGAGAAGTCGTATCTCAAATTTTCAATAAATTATAAAAAAATATTGGAGTAATGAATTGCTGAAATATTCAAATTAGTTTCTTAAAATGCTCTATATTTTCGATAAAAAAAATAAAAAGGGGGGTTAGAAAAAATGATCAATCCCAATTATCATTCCTCTTATAATGTAAGATGTTCACGCAGTCCGTTGACAGCGATAATAATTCTCCATTGCGTGACTCATCGCTCAATTTTTTCTTGTATCACTAGAACATCATCATCACCCAAAAGACGTTCATTATTGAACAAAGGTCTCCCTCTTAACACGCCACAATGAGCGACTCACCGTATGCATTCACCGATTGTCTCAATTCTTGTAATGTCGTCACGGACAGGGTCGTGGGTTCGAACCCAGACTTGCACTTCTGACTTTTTCGGAATTTATGTGAAATAAAATTTGAAATTTACCATGAGTTTTACGGTGAAGGAGAACATTGTGCGAAAATCAGCAACACCTGAGAAGAAATTCAATGGCGTATGTGAATTTCCCAATCCGCACTGGGCCCGCGTGGGAAATACGGCCCAAGCCCTCTCATTCTGAGAGCCTGTGCCCTGCAGTAAGTCGTATATAGACGACTAGGATGATGATGATGATGATGATGAACGCACGACCTATTAAATCAAACCCCTCATGCTTTAAGGGTTTGAATTATCAGATCGTGCATAATAGGAATGTTGACACCACCAATCAACTGACGTACTTTTTATGAGCTGTCAAAACACAATTCTCCCATATATTTTGAATAACAATAGCAACTTATGTCGTCACCTTGTTCGCCAACTCAATCAACCAACTATTTGTTTAAAAGCAACATAAAATCTAATTTGCTTTTAATCGAAGATTAATCTGGGTTTCAGGGCTAAAATAAAGCGTTTTTTTTCTGGAGTCGTGTCTTTGAATTATTTTTAATGTCGTCAACATCCCTACTGTCGTTAATTTAGGGTCCACAATTACGAGGTCGTATTTTAACCGCACCCAATGACGCTTTTGAATACCTAAAGGCCACCACAGGCCAAACGCAAAACGCGCCGTGCTGCCAGGGTGTGTCGGCGTATATGATTCAGTGTTATACAACGTGCTGTGCCCGCTACGTCAGCGACGCGCGCACGCCCGGCGCTGCGGTCTGTGGTGGCCTTAAGGGTAACAGTATATTTTTTTCAGATAAAATTGCTAGAATTGAACAAGGCGTGTTTCCCGAGGAACGTAATGTAATGTGCTACGTGGCGTGCATATACAAAACAATTCAAGTGGTAAGTTAATAAAAAAAATAGTCGTAGCATTTTATGTACCTATAGCATTCTCACGAAACTCCTTCAAATGTAATTTCGCGCATAAATTTCGAAAAACAAAGAAGTGCGAGCCCGGGCTCGAACCAACGACCCTCTGTTTGAACGGCCATAGGTCAAATCACTAGGCTGCCACGATGGTTTTATGTTAGACTATTTGCGGCGCATTCTTCTAGGTAATGTTGGTCCTTCCGAAAGCGCTGGTAGGTAGTTTTATAAAAGTGACATGTAAAAGAGCCCCTTGCGGCCTACTTGCGGAATAAACGTTTTGATTTATTATTTTATTTTTGATTTCATGTTTTTAATTTTTTTTATGCTAAATCATCCTACACAACTGACGTAAACGGGAATTATCAGAAAAAAGTGTACCATGTACTTTTTTTAAAAACCTAACATATTTTTGGTTATTTCTACTCAGAATCACAAGCACTATCGATTTAAGCAATAAAAAAAGTGTCCCTCTTTTAATTGTCAGTTTTGTGACGCAGTTAACCATACTCACGTTGTATGGACCGTCACAAAACTGACTAATAAATTTTGTATGGAAAATTAAGGATAATTAAGGCAAAACGGCTACATTTTTTTCTGAAAACCCCCAAGCAATAATGTGAAAAATATCCCAATCAGATTAAGTGGACCTAGTCATAGTCATCAAACTTACCTACATACTATCTATTGGGTTTCTACCACTCCTGCTGGCTCGTGCTGAGTCACCGACTTCAAACAGATTCATCATCATCATTCAGCCGAAAGACGTCCACTGCACTGCTGGACATAGGCCTCCCCCAAGGCTCGCCAAACAGATTAGTAGAAAGATTTTTTTTATTTTTTTTGTTTTTTGTCGGTTCAATTTTTATTTCATATTTTTTTTGCCTTTTAGTTTTGATTTTTTTTGAAGGCGGTTTTATTTTTTATTTAAAATTTATTTTATTTTTTGCTTTTTTTGTCGTCTTTGTTTAAAAATGAGTAGGATAAAATCGTTTCACTTCAAAATAAGTTTGTTAAAAATTATATTTTTAATAAATGCTTTTTTGCTGACTGTACATGCCCCTGGTTACCAAAGTACTCATCAAGACGAATCAAATGAGACCAAACTTGATGGTGTTTTGTCGTTTTATTACAGAGTTCTTATGGTCACTTTCCAGCTCCATCGTCAAACCCTGGTTACCATCAAGAATCTAAGAATTCGTCAATACGAATCAAATGAGCCCAAAGTCGATGCGGTCGTATCATTTTATTACAGAGTTTCTATGGCCACCTTCTAGCTCTATCATCAGTTCAGCTTGATGTCATAATAATTTTGTATTATTATCCGATTTACACATGTTTGCAAAATTTTAGCTCAATCGGAAACCGCAAAGTAGGTGAAACTTAACTTGCAAGATTTGGCCCGTTGAGTAGTTCCGTTCGTCATCTGTGGTCTTCTTCATCAGATCCAGTTTACCAAATGACCTTTTCTGAATGAAAATGCTTGACTTGATGCTAAAAATGCCAAAATTGTCCTAGGTGTACCTATAAAATTTGAGGGTTTCCCTCGATTTCCCTAGGATCCCATCATCAGATCTTGACTTGGTGCCAATGGGACCACCTCAGAAGTATATTCTTTCAAACTAAAAAAGAATTTAAAAAAACGGTCCACAATTGGAGGAGATATCGATAAACATACATTTAATGCGGATAGTATAAAAAATAGTTATAGCCTAGGATCCGCTAAACAACGACCTTTACCGAGCTGGTTAATGGATGAAAAGTATTTTATATATGAAATTAAATATATTGCAATATGCAAGTGGGTTGACCAAAAAATTTCACTCCAGAATATGATTTTTTTTATATTTTATCGTTTCGGTTAATAGACAAATGACGTAGGTATACCAATCAAAGGTATAAAGCCTATAGAATATGCAAACGTTAGGTTGACTAACCATACCAGTGCAAATATCGATTTACCTGTTTTACCTGTTAAAGTTCAAAAGTTCCATTCCGTTCCGTTCCGGGCAAAAGTTATGACCGGAAAAAATAGTCAACCTAACGTTTGCATAATTCTATAGGCTTCATACTTTTGATTGGTAGGTATTGCACTGTAAAAAAAATACTGGACTGAAATTTTTTAGTCAACCCAGTTGCAATATATTTATCAACATATGTATTTAATTTCATATAAAATACTTTTCATCCATTAACCAGCTCGGTGAAGGTCGTTATTTAGCGGATCCTAGGATATTAAATTATGGGAGAAATACTAGCAATCATAAACAAAGTTGACGTTCACACATTGGAGTGTGTGGCTCTAAGTGAAGGCGATAACGGTACGCAATATAGGTGTGCTAGAAATTATTCGTGACGGCTACGGAACCCTATCCTGGGCGTGTCCGACACACTCCTTTCTGGTTTTTTTTCTACCATAATGAATATCGGTTCAATATCCCAGACAGCAACATGTATTTAATCAATAGTTACTTACTAAGTATATTTAGAAGCGTGGTGAGATGGTAATGTATTTTTTACGCTAATAACCTACTGTTGAATACATTTATACACATACGAATGTCTATAGTTGTTTATTTAATGAACCTCCAAGTATGCATGACGTGCGTCATAATCATAACGATGACAAAAAGTCCTAAAATTAGTTTCGTCCAAATAAATGTTTGAAGTCCAATCTGATCGCTTTTTTATACGAACCTCGAATTAATTATCCTGTGAACCTATCTTTGTTAAAACAGGTTCGTATATAAAGCTATGTTTACACAGTGCAAGAAAACTTTATCAATTGTTGTATGTGTTTATAGTACCTATGTTATAAGTGATCTCACGAACCTGTTTTTACAAACAACAGAAGAAGACAAGTTAAACTTTAGCATTTTTTAAATTTCTTTAATCATTTAAAAAAATCAGGCTTAGTTACACACCCTATTAAATTATCAGACTTGTTTATTTCATCACTCCTCGACCTTAAATATAAAACTATAAAAGAATTAAACTTGCTTAAAGAATATGGTTCGAGCAAAAAAAGTACCTATAAGTACCTATGTATTTAAAAATTCAAAGAGCGGATTAACCCCAACATACATTCTTAATTCTTTAGCCAGAATCCGAATGAATCTAATATGTCTATGATAGATAATTCCATGTGTAAACAGGGTTTTAGAAGCATACATGCTGCTCTTGCTTATTAGATATTATACATTATATACCTATTACGAAAAAAAATATGTACTTTGACTGTCGGAGCAAAATCCGTCGGTTTAACAGGGCTAAAGTTCATCATAACATAAACATTCCAAAGTACCTACTAAGTCCAACTCTAGTCCAGCGTTCAATGTTCAATGTCGCCTGATAAAAACTTAAGGCAAAACCATACTGCGGAAATACGTCAAACTGATGGGTTTTTGTAGTTAATGTTTTATTATTTAATTTTATTAGTAGGTAAGGCAAAAAGAGCTTTTTCATGTTGTAGGTATATTGGTGATTCAGGCGAAGTTATTAGGACTAACCCTAATCAACATATTATTATGTAGTTAATTATAGGCTAGCGTTTTGGAGCAGTAATTAGTGAGATTAGTGTTTAGTTTTTAATTTTCCTAATTCGCTAGTACGTAACTATGTATTATTAGGAGGAGGTAGGTAATATTTATGATGAAAATATTATTTTTTAATATTGCTTTTCCTAAAAATTACAGGTCAAGAATAACAAGCTGAATAAAGAGTTGATATCGAAACAAATCGACATTATGTATCCCCCAGAGATGAAAGATGCCGTTAAAAAATCTGTAGCGAAATGCGTCGATATTCGTAAGTACAAAAATCATTAACATAGGTCGTTTTGTCGTAGTGACGACACGTAAACGTAATGCGTCGATCCTGACTAGAATGCTAGAGGTGTCACAAGGAGCTGCGACCAACAGCCACTGTAAAATATTGTCAATTTACATGAATAGATTTAGTTGGGATTCATTGGACATCTCAGATATCAATATTTTTTATGTGAACTTGACCAATTTTTCTATATTCATATTTTGTAGAACACAGATAGGTATAATAATGCCATTACAAGTCGACCAAGATTAAGAAAAAAACGTTTTTTTTTTCAGAGGATAACTATAGCGACGAATGCGAACGTGTGTTCTACGCCACCAAATGTTTATACGAAGACAACCCACCGAATTTCATATTTCCATGATAATCTACATCATTGCCCTTTTTTATGTTCTTCGTAAAGAATTATTAATTTACGTTATTTGCAACTTAATTTATTGTAATATGAGATATTTAATTGAATAAAATAAATTAGCAAAGTACAATAATGTTTTTGTTTAATTAAACGGATGGACTACATCTTTGATTCACCTAGGGCAAATACAGATGGTCTGCATTCCAACTACAACATAACTGCCGACCGCCTATAGATACATTTTCGATTGCAGTTCGACTGTCGGGAAAACTGCATGCAAACATTGAAATGTCGGCAGTTGAAGTTACGTAGCAGTTTGTAAGCAGTCTGATTGTAAGGGCATTTAAACAGTAAACGGTAGGTATACTAAATGTTTAAATGAAATAGAGAGCTACTTGACATATTATTAATTTACATCTCGATTGTTACAAGTGTCAGAAACAAGTAAAGATGTAGGTATTTATTGTTTCACTTGGCCGTGAAACTTCTGTGCATCGATATAATACCTAGGTGAGAAAAGGCGGTCTCTGCTTTGTAAAAGGAAGTGTTTAATTTAATTTAAATAATCCGTTATTACCTACTAAATATACAGAATGTTACTAATAACATCTTTGCTAGCAATTAAGCGTTTAAATGGCTTTATATAAAACGCAACAAGCTAAAGTCTCGAGAATCTTGTGTTCAATATTTATCCAAAGATATTTTGTACCTGACTTTGCTTTAGAAACATGTACGAGTATTTCACCTGTGTTGTTTTGTGCATGATATTTTTCGTCTCGGATACTGCAGCGGTAAGAATATTTAATTACCTACTTATTACTTACTTGACTTTACTGGAATCTTTGTAATTAAAAAAATATTGAAATATTGAATTTATTTTTTCTTTAGATGAATAGACAGCAATTGAAAAATTCAGGAAAACTTCTAAAGAAAACTTGCATGCCAAAGCACGATGTCACTGAGGGTAAATATATTCAAATAATGAAATCCCGAAATAACTATAACGAGTTTTATATTATATTATATGTTTTTATTTTTTCTTCCGTTTTGTGTTTATTAAAAATTAAACAATAATATTATCTTCTACAGAGCAGGTAGGAAAGATAGACCAAGGAAATTTTTTGGAAGAGAAGAATGTTATGTGCTATGTTGCTTGCATTTATTCAGTCGGGGGAGCGGTAAGTACATTAAAAGGACCTGAAATTAATAAACTCACGGTCCAAATCAAGAAAATGATCTAACTTGTTTGGATTTTTTCGAGACACCATATTCAAGGGTGAGTTGCGACGGCGTAACCCACACTGATCATCACGCGACGTGCAAGTAATTTGACGGTTTCTGACTTAAGTATAATTGTGAGTTGAATAGTTTAATTTTCAGTATTTTTTAGGTGAAAAATAATAAAATTGTACACGAGGCTATGATTAAACAAGTGGACATGATGTTTCCGGCCGAGATGAAGGACCCTGTAAAAGCGGCCGTAGAGAAATGCAAAGGCGTCGGTAAGAGACCATAATTATCTCTACGTAGGTATTAGACTATCAAAATTATCGCTTAGTGACCATATTATCACAGATTTTAAAACATCCGGGAATACATTTCAGAATTTTTAGGATATTGCAATACTCGTCAATAATGTTGTGATACGGATCGTGCCAATACATGAAGCTATAATCTTATTTAAATTTTGATCACTGGACTCAGAGCCATCTTAGGGCATGCCCACCTTTTCTTGAACACGAATCTATCCACTATGCTCTACGATTTGTATCACTAGTATAGCAAATTGGACATTTTCCTCAAATTTGCTCTAAGAGTTTTAGCATTAGAGCAAATTGAACTGTTTTTCTCCACCCTTTAAACATGAAACTACCGTGAGTCTCACTCACAGTGAAAATAAACGGATCACCTTAATGCGAGTTTAACTCGACATGTTTCGGGCTAATCCGTAGCTCTTCTTCCCGGAGTCACACGTCACTGTGGCTGCCAAACGCGCACTGCGCGCTACCGCCCTGGTCGCGTAGTGTTTTTCTCCAATTTGCTATACTAGTTTTAACGATAGAGCTAATTGGAGGAAAACAATACGATTTGCCCTACTAGTTGGAAAGCTAGAGCAAACCCAACTTTTTCTCTCCCGATTTGCTCTATCTACTAGTTAATGAAATAAATAGAAAATTTAACTATAAAATAAATAGAAACGGCTCTAGCTTTCCAACTAGTAGGGCAAATTGAACTATTTTCCTCCAATTTGCTCTACCAGTTTTAGGGATAGAGCAACTTGGAGGAAAATGTCTTATTTGCTATACTAGTAGATACAAATCGTAGAGCATAGTGGATAGATTCTTGAACACACAACGAATATGGGGTCCCATTGGAAAGTACTAAAGTGAATTTTATTGACTCTTAGCTGTTGCCCGCGACTCGATCGAGGGATCGAAGAAGAAGCAAAACTACATGAAACTTTTATAAAAACAATTTTTGTTATTTTTTTTCAGCCAAAAAATATAAAGACATCTGTGAAGCTTGCTTTTATACTGCCAAGTGTCTGTACGAGACGGATCCAGCCAATTTCATGTTTCCCTGATTGACGAAGGGATTTTTTTTACACGATAAATCTTACCGTAACCCTATAACAATAGGAGGATATTTTCATTATTATTCAACACATTTAGTAAAAAAAATGAGAGGTTTATAATATTTTCCTGTTAATGTCTAAGTGTTGTATTCATTGTGTTACTGTATTAAAACCATTGTCTAAAATCCCGAAGTTGTATTATTTAGAAAGTTTTAAGTAATAATTATGTCGAATCTCAATTTACCTAAACTTACAAGACCTTTCCAATCTTGCAAATATACGATAGCATTTCCTATTTAAACAATACAATACAATACAAATATTCTTTAATAGTGGCGTTTCGACGCCGCAACGGGTCTCTAGTATTCTTTATTACCAAAAAAGTACAGAAAAAATTAATAACAATAAAAGTTCGGGCAGACAATAACAGGCCTAAAACCTATTTAAAGCTGAGATGCTAAAAGAGTTTTGCACTAAGATGCATAAGCGCGTAATTAGTAACAAAAATAACATGAAAGAGGTATGTTAATTGATACAGTAAGCTGTATAAACACAGGGAAATCTAATCTAATTGCATATTAGTTTTGTTGATTTGTGGAATTATCATCTTGATGAGTATAGCTTCAGTAAACACACGGTTTCGTACTCTAATCAGGGAAAATTAGTTTCCTTTAAATGGCAAAGAGGAGACATACGGCGGTTTGTTCAGGTAATGTAGCAGACGTGTGTGGTCATGGGACGAAGGGATTGGTTTTTCCTGATGGTGGTTGTGGTTTCAGTCCATGAGATACATGCTGTAAGTTTGTTTCGTTTTATCTACATCAATTCACTCATCTCTGTCTAAATATAAACGACCCACCGCAGGGCAATGGCTTCCTTTCAGAAAGAGTGGGCTTGGGTTGTAGTTCCCACGCGGGCCCAGTGCGATTGGGACGCACCATTGAATTTTTCCTTTTGAAAAACTCAGAGGTGCCTGGGCTCGAACCCAAGACCCTCTGCCTGAGAGACCGTAGGTCAAATCACTAAGCCACTACCACTTTTATCTCTGTCTATTATTCAATGTATGGGAGAGAAAACACCGGACTTGGAAAATGGGTATGACTCTTATACTAATACTAGCTTTTGCCCGCGGCTTCGCTCGCGTGTACTAGGAGTATTCCAAAGAACCAAGATATCAAGCAAGCAAGCATACAAGCAAGCAAGCAAGCAGGTCCACAATTGACTGAGAAATCGGTGAACATACCTACATAAAAAAAATCATAAAGTAGAATGCATAACCTCCTCCTTTTTTAGAAGTCGGTTAAAGTGCCCTTTGCGGCCTACTTACAGTACTTATGAATTTTGAAATTTTAGCTTTCTACAACCAGTGAAACGCAAAATCCCGTTTTTTCCCGTTCCCGTAAGAATTTCGGGAAATGTTTTCTTAATGCTCCCCTACACTCCCCAAGGAACCCACTTGCCAAATTTCAGCTTTCTATGACCAGTAAAACGAAAAAGCCCGTTTTTCCCGTTCCCGTGGGAATTTTGGAAAGTCCTCTCTCAATGCTCCTCGACACTCCCCAAACAACCTACATGCCGAATTTCAGCTTTCTACAACCAGTAAAACGAAAATTCCCGTTTTTTCCCGTTCCCGTTGGAATTTGGAAAAATCCTCTCTCAATGCTCCTCTACACTCTCGAAGCAACCTACATACCGAATTTCAGCTTTCTACGACCAGTAAAACGAAAAATCCTGTTTTTTCCCGTTCCCGTGGGAATTTTGGAAAGTCCTCTCTCAATCCAGCTCTACACTCCCCAAGGAACACACTTTCCAAATTTCAGCTTTCTATGACCAGTAAAACGAAAAATCCCGTTTTTCCCGTTCCCGTGGGGATTTTAGAAAGTCCTCTCTTAATGCTCCTCTTCACTCCCCAAACGACCTACATGCCGAATTTCAGTTTTCTACGACCAGTAAAACGAAAAATCCCGTTTTTTCCCCTTCCCGTGGGAATATGGGAAAGTCCTCTCTCAATACTCATCTACACTCCCCAAGCAACCTAAATGCCGAATTTCAACTTTCTACGACCTGTAAAACGAAAAATCCTGTTTTTCCCGTTCCCGTAGGAATTTTGGAAAGTCCTCAATCAATCCAGCTCAACACTCCTCAAACAACCTACATTCCGAATTTTAGCTTTCTACGATCAGTAAAACGAAAAATCCCGTTTTTTCCCGTTCCCGTGGGAATATGGGAAAGTCCTCTCTCAATGCTCATCTACACTTCCCAAGCAACCTACGTGCCGAATTTCAGCTTTCTACGACCAGTAAAACGAAAAATCCTGTTTTTTCCCGTTCCCGTGGGAATTTTGGAAAGTCCTCTCTCAATCCAGCTCTACACTCCCCAAGGAACACACTTTCCAAATTTCAGCTTTCTATGACCAGTAAAACGAAAAATCCCGTTTTTCCCGTTCCCGTGGGGATTTAAGAAAGTCCTCTCTTAATGCTCCTCTTCACTCCCCAAACGACCTACATGCCGAATTTCAGTTTTCTACGACCAGTAAAACGAAAAATCCTGTTTTTCCCGTTCCCGTAGGAATTTATAATTACCTACATCTATGCCAAATTTGAAGAGTCTAGTAATTATAGTTCATAGGATCCCGTTGAACTGAATATATAAATCCCGTTTTTTCCTTATCCCGTGGGAATTTTGAAAAATCCTGAAATCAATGTTTTAAATAATGTAATATCTACTTGTGTATCAAATTTGAAGAGTCTAGTTATTATAGTTACTGAGATAGGGTCACTCGGAATCGAATATATAAATTCCGTTTTTTCCCTTTCCCGTGGGAATTCCCAAAAATCCTTCTTTAGTGGATGCCGACATTGTATAAGGTATCTATGTGCAAAATTTCAAGTCTCTAGGTCCAGTGGTTTGGGCTGTGCGTTGATATATCAACAGTCATTTAGTTTATTTAGATATTTCAACCCCATCGCACCCCATCCAGGGAGATGGTATTTTACGTCTGCCACGTCGGATTTTAAAACCGTTGTTGTTTTCATAACCAGCGACCCGATAAACCATAGAAACAACACCCGTTGATTTTCAGACTTTGTTACCCCTTTCCCCCCTCTTAGGGGTTGAATTCTCAAAAAACCTGAAACACGTGTTTACTCATTTATCATTAGGAGTATTTCTGTGAAGTTTCGAATAAAATAGTCGAACTAATCTTGTTTCCCCATACAAACTTTGAACCCCCTTTTTACCCCCTTAGGGAGTGAATTTTGAAAAATCCTTTCTTAGTGCACCCCTAGACCTTATAAGAAACCTACATGCCAAATTTGGAATCTCTAGGCCCAGTGGTTTGGGCTGTGCGTTGATATGTCAGTCAGTCAGTCAGTCAGTCAGTCAGTCAGTTTCTTCTTTTATATATTAAGAAACCCCCTTTTTACCCCCTTAGGGAGTGAATTTTGAAAAATCCTTTCTTAGTGCACCCCTAGACCTTATAAGGAACCTACATGCCAAATTTGGAATCTCTAGGCCCAGTGGTTTGGGCTGTGCGTTGATATGTCAGTCAGTCAGTCAGTTTCTTCTTTTATATATTAAGATAAGAGTCATACCCATTTTTTTGGTCGCATCTCTCTTGTGGAGATGGTAATAAAAGTTAAAGGTCTATAGCCAACGCACAGAAATATATCTTTCTGTGAGCCAACGCTTGGCCAACTTTCGGCCCATTTAAATAAATATTAACTTTGCTGACTCGGAGTAGCTAATTTTATGTCCACAGGAGAGACAACTTTTATTGTGTCTTATGCTGTGTAGGGTAAATCGCCAATAACTGGCCCCCTCTTACTGAAAATGAACTCTGTTCCCCTACAAACAGAATTCAATTTAGTATAACGTGGCCAGTTAATGAAGGGTAACCTTATACTATTTATGGATGAATAGAGTTCATTTTTTTTAGTACAAGGTGGCCAGTTATTGAACGGTGGCCAGTTTTTGGCGATTTACCCTATGCCTATGACCCATAATTAGATCGGTGTACCTATTGATTTTGTTCGAGTCTTAAATCATCTCCATTCGTGGTAGCTTAACGTTGTCTTGACGCTTTATAAATTGATGTTATTAAGAAAGCATTATCAAAATATTGAAAATAAAACGCAATGGATGAAATAATTATGAGCAATATAATAGTATCCAGTGAACGTTTTCTGTCATATTGCTAATGACAACTAAATAATCAGCTGGCAGCGTTTGTGGGTTAGCTTCCAATCATCACAGGTAACTATTGTAGGCCTATTGGTTGGTGCTAGAGAGAGCATTTTAATAGGTAGTTTATAGGTATAGGTACTCGCTGTTGCGAGCGACTCTGTCTGCGAAGAATTCGTTTCTCACTATCCCGCAGGAATTAGGCAATAAGTACCTATAACAAAAAAGTATTCAGTATTTTAATCCAGGTTATAAACTATCTGTGTGCCAAATTTTAGAAATTTTAGAATCCGTCAGACCGTTTGAGTGTGAAAGAATCACAAACATCCACACACCCATCCATTCATACAAACTTTTACGTTGATAATATGAGAGGGATTTAATATGTAATTTTATAGTTTAATATGTTTAACAAGTGTTTATTAATTTCAGTTGACTAGACAACAATTGAAAAAGTCGTCGCAAATGTTTAAAAAGAAGTGTATGACAAAAATTGACGTCACAGAAGGTAAGAAGGATGTTCCAGACTAAACGCGTAGTTTTTATGGGAATTAGATTAGTATTTAAAGAGCCTTTAAATATTTCGTCTTTCTCAAGTATCTGAACACTCTCCTTCAGCATCACCCCTTAAAATAATCAGTACTTCCATTGCATTGCATTGTCATAGATACGCGGTGAGTGTTGACACTCTCTTAGCAGTGGATGAGTTAAATTTCCTCGTCTCGAGTAGCATAGGTAAGGTCTGATGTAAAGATCCGACCAAATTGACTTATGCACATTACGGTTATATATAAAGTAATATGTTATTTCTCTCTCTATCACACTGATACTTATATTTCTAGTTATCTCTTTCCGTTGATGAGACATTTAAATCCATAAAGTCTGACCTGACAATATATTTAATAAATCTGACGCTTTTACAGATATGATCGGAGATATAGACAAAGGAAAGTTTATCGAAGACAAGAACGTTATGTGTTACATCGCATGTGTTTATCAAATGGCACAAGTTGTAAGTGTTATAGCAAAATTGGGTTGTATACTTGGCAAGTGAGATATACTAATTATTATGATCAAGAAATTTTGTTATTATTATTTGCTTTTACAATTTACAAATTATTTATTTACGCATGTAGTCTTATGTATGTATGTAGCTATTAGTGTGCAGTTTATTTATTTATCTATCTAAACAGCGATCTGGGTGTCACTAACGGTACTGGCTGAAAATCAGCGCTGGGGTGCTTTAAACGCCTCAGCATTATGCTGAGCCAGTGTCCGATTTGCAACCGCAATGACACATTCTATCTTTAGCTTTAGTATTGCCTTTTGTTTTGTAAAATATTGATGATGTGTCTTGTGATGTTGTAAATAAATGTATTTTCTTTCTTTCTTTCTTTCTTTCTTTCTTTCTTTCAAAATTAAATTAAATATAAAATATATACCTGGTTCTGTGCTAAATGTAAAATGTTCCTATTTCAGATAAAAAATAACAAATTGAGCTATGAAGCATCTATTAAGCAGGTCGATTTGATGTATCCTGCAGAGATGAAGGATGCTGTGAAAAAATCTATAGATAACTGTAAAGATGTATGTGAGTATCGGAAACGTCTATGGTTCTTTTACTAAGTTCAAATAGCATGTCGTTTCTTCCATCTAAATAATGTTTAGATTCACATCTGTCTACCAAAATGAGGTCCAAAAATTTTATCCAAAAATTTTAGGAAAATCTTTGAAAATTTTGCCAGATGTTATTCATGAATATGAGAACAAAACTCTTTTTAATGCTTTAATAAAAAATAAAAAAATATATGTATTTTGTTTTAACATATACATATACGTACAAAACATAATATCTTTAAATAATTTAACACTAAAGTCATAAATAAAATAAAACAAAACTAAACTAAAACTAGATAAAATTAACAAAAGGTTCCCCCCGTGGCATGGACCCGAAGACACTGGCAGCATTACCTTTAATAATGCACTTAATGCTTTCAGTAATAACGGCAGTATCTATCATGTTTTTTTTCGTTCAGTTTTCTTAGATGGTGCCGAATGAAGATCTATGAAAATTCCAGACAAAACCTTGACATATTTAAAAGCAATATATTTGTTTGCAACGTATCCAATAAGATCTCATTTAGGCCGTATAAACTTGAAAATTAATTCACCGCTTGTTGTAAAAACCGTGAAATTTATAAACATGGACAATCTGTAAGATTGCAAGCTTAATGCCAATGTTTTTTACAATAACAGGGATTCTGATTAAAAACGTTTAGGTATTCACATAGTGGCATTTGGTATACTGAATATAATATATGTAAAATCTTACCTTGTATAGTTTTGCGTATGGCTTCGCTCCGAAAGCATAGTGGTAGGTAATGACATCTTTTTTAGGGTTCCGTAGTCAACTAGGAACCCTTATAGTTTCGCCATGTCTGTCCGTCTGTCTGTCTGTCTGTCTGTCTGTCTGTCTGTCCGTCCGCGGCTAAGCTCAAAGACTGTTAGTACTAGAAAGCTGTAATTTGGCATGAATATATATATCAGTCACGCCGACAAAGTGATTAAATAAAAAAAACTAAAATAAATTTTTTTAGGGTACCTCCCATAGACGTAAAGTGGGGGTGATTTTTTTTTTCTCGACTAACCCTATAGTGTGGGGTATCGTTGGATAGGTCTTTTAAAACCATTGCGGGGTTGCTAACATGATTTTTCTATTCAGTGATCTGTTTGCGAAATATTCAACTTTAAATTGAAAATTTTCATTAAAATCGACCGTCCCCCCCTCTAAAATCTAAACTGTTGGGTGGAAACATTTGGAAAAATTCAGAATGGTAGTAAATATATTATATTTACAAGGAAAATTATAGAGGCTAAAATTGCTTGGGAATTATTTGTAGTTTAAGAGTAAATAGTAGCCTAAGGTATAAAACATACCTAAACTTGGAAGATTCCGTACACATACGAAATCCATTGAAAAATATTACTTGATTTTTTCGTAATGGCTACGGAACCCTATCTTGGGCGTGTCCGACACGCTCTTGGCCGGTTTTTTAACGATAATTTTAAATACTATCGGGCCATAGGTACCTACACATTTTTGTATTCATCCTCTCCTGTGGACATGGCAAACATTAAGAGTCTATAACCAATAACAAGTTTGGTATGAAGTATCTTTAGTTAGTTCCGAAGGAATGTTGACGTCTCTCGATGAGAGCTTAACATAGAAAGGCTATTCGATTGTGGAATTCCTTACCGATTGACTTACGACGGGCAAAATCTCTGTCAATCTTTAATTTAAAGTCTGTTAAAGTACGAATTTGCACCTATTATCGACTTGCTTAAAAATATTTTGATACCCGTTTGTATGTAACATGCAAAGTTTCATTAAATTAATCGGGGATATTTCATCCAGTTCAAATTAAATTTTGACATTACGCACGTTTTTGACACGTGATACTTTGAACATCGGTTATATGTATTGACATATTTATCAATTTTAATTAAATTAAGTCACTGGCGGGAATGTTGCGGTTTTTAACTTGTTTGTGACCTACTTTATGTTTATTGCAGCCAAGAAATACAAAGACCTGTGCGAAGCGTCATACTGGACAGCGAAATGTATTTACGAAGACGATCCGAAGAACTTCGTGTTTGCGTAAAATGTTAGACAATAAACATTTATTTTAGTATGTCGTCAGTTTTTTTCCTTAAAGTCTTCAACGAATTTGAAAAAAATAAATATTAAGATTCAAAGAGACGATGTCGAAAGACTGAGCAGAATGCATAATATTTGCAATAAAACGTTAGGGAATTGCCTATCTTTTTTGCCTGTTTTGGTACATGTCGCGCCATTTGAATCGAGAACCACGGTGCATTCAAAATATTGATTTGAACATTGGTCACAGTGACCTCCTTGGAAGTTATTTGGCGTACATAATTTAAACATCTGGGTGACCGAGCTTCGCTCGACGTTTTTGGTTTGCAGTAGACTAACTTATAAAGAAAAATTTTATCCAAATCGTAAGGGCCGCTAGCACGGTTTACCGTTAAAAAAAAATCGTTAGCCATGAGTCCACAAACGTTAAAATTTGACACTATTTAACTGGGTTACCAGTTAACTCGGAGTTGTAATAGTTACTCTAGTCCGTGCAAGTTCGCCTAAGAACACTTACCGGGAAACTAATGATATAAAACAATACGCCGTTTAAAGAAATAGAAAGAACGAAAGAAAGAAGAAAATATTTATTCGTGACGAAATAAAGATTTTATTTAAATGAAATAAAAATGCGCATGTCACGAAATGGTCCCAAATCAGCAAACTACCGGTCTTGCGAACGGCGTTGATCTTCCTAGAATTTGTGATAATCGCTCGCTGTGAAAAAAATCGCTGTAACAGAAACGATATAGGTAACTTACCTACAAATGAAAAATCGGAATAATCACGATTTGCTTTTCCATACCAACATAATAACTAATAACTTGCCATGACAGAAACATACCATGTCATCTTCTACTCATGCACCTAATTACCTAGCCAGGAAAAAACGTGACCTACGATTATGTCTAGGCTGATCACAGTGCATTGTTTCTTAGATCTAGGAGATATCAAACGTGTTATCATGCAACTACTACATCCTAAGTTTTAAAAATATGGATGTAGATTTTGTCTCGGCATTAAGTGCATACGATCAGCCGAATCCCGGGAAGTATTGGACGCCCGGCCGGACTGAGACCTACGAATTGAGGAATTGGTGTTACGGGGTGGTTAGGACGCGCCCTAAACGACCTAGTCGGCGTGACACATTGCAATAATGAGCGAGTGCTCATATTAACCCTAAAACAAAAACATGCACTCTTTAGTTAGGTAATCTTACTTACTAAGTTTGATGTACATACATATGTGACATCTGCACATGGTGCGTTGGCCTCAGAACGAATAAACCTATTCTTAGCCGGTTCGAACCAGGACAAGCACCTTAGAGTTTTTGAAAATCATGTGCGAAAATACGTTTCAAATGTAACTGGTCCTGGACCTTGAGTCTTTTGGTGAAAAAAAAACTTCTTGAGGAAACCTGTATATCAACAACTCAAACGTGTGAAGATTCGAATCCGCACTGGGCCTGCGTTGAGACTACAGCCTTATCCCTCTCTTTGAGAAGAGGCTGTACCATTGTCTGTGGCTGTGTCGGACGTATATATAGGCCGATGATGATGATGATTATTTCCCCGTATATCGGTGCCTGGTGACTTGTAGACCAACTAAAACCACAAAATGTTGTCACATTCTGCACAGGTACGGTTTGTGGTTACGGGTACCACAGCTACCTATTGTTGTCGAATGACTTCAAACCGATATATGCAGTTAAAAATAACAATGAATCAATGTATTGTTTGTAACGTGACATTAATTGATTTAATCGAAAATAATGTTTTTAAACATATTAATTATGGTAATACCTATAAATATGAAATATTGATACCTAAATACCTACGGGAATACTGCTAATAATGCCCATGATTTGTAGGAAACACATTTCTTCAAGAACGCTGTTTATATTCTGACTTATGTCACAGACAACATAGAAACACATCAAAGGCCATATTGTCGAACAAGCGGGCGCTTGCTATCGCTTTTACTATTCCGATTTCGCTATTCCGAAAAACACAGAGGTGCGAGCCCGAGTTCGCGAACCCACGACCCTTTGCTTGAAAGGTCAAACCACTAGGCCACCACGGCTTTACGCACCGTCTGAGTAAAGAATACGTATAAAATCAACTTCGAGAAAGAGGTTAATCGATGAATCCGATTCAGCTGGGCAGCGTTCGGGAAGCTCCGCAATAATAATATCTTGTCATCCAATACCGCAGTGTCTCACGTTAAAAGTTTTTGACCAGTGTGTGTTGCCAGTGATGGATGACATAATGGCACTGAGATGTGGCCGCTAACGATGGGCCTCATAATCATAATAAAGCTCAAGGTCACTCAGAGGGCGATGGAGAGGAACATGCTCGGAGTTTCTCTGCGGGATCGCATTAGAAATGTTGAAATCCGCGCAAGAACTAAAGTCACCTACATTACATAGCTCGCAGAATCGCCAGCCAGGCTCAAGTGGCAGTGGCAGGGCTCATCGCTAGTAGAACTGATATCCGATGGGGCCGAAAAGAAAGAGTAGCGCCCACGGACCGGAAGACGCGGTGTGGGTAGGCTTCCAGCAAGATGGAGCAACGACCTGGTTAAGGTTGCGGGAACGCGTTGGATGCGGAAGGTGCAGGACCGATTTGTTTGGCGAGCCTAGGGGGGACTATGTTTTTTTGCAGCAGTCGACGTTTTTTTGAAATTCTTTGCTGAAATGATGATGATGATGACGTATACCTAAATTGAACTAGGTAGCTTTACGTAGATAAATCCATAACGTAGCGCGTTGCCAAAAGTAGTTTATGAATATTTATTAACATTCTTAACGTGTATAATTACAACAAAACATTACATTAGTAACATCGGAACAAAACGTCACGGACCAAAGTCATTTAATACCTATTTCTGAGGTTTTAATTATAAGTTGGTGCAAAAAGATTAGTTGGTAAATGTGATTTAAAAAGTTTTTAATTTGGAGAGGATTATCGGTAAAAGCTACGGTTGCGTATGAGGTTGTGTTACTTTTCACGCTAAAAAAAAACAATAATTTAGATAGCTGGATCTTGAGTTCACGGTTAGCTTTCCGTTCGAACCAACCTTGAGAAATAACTAAGAATGGGTTCGAAACATGTAAGGCATACCTCGACTACTACTACGTGAGTGACCCGTGTTTCTTATTTTAGTATTTGGCCTATGTTTCACGTTAGTTTTAATTCTCAGGAATACCACCTGACACAAAAAGAGGGGTGTTATAAGTTTGACCGCTCTGTGTGTCTGTCGGTCTGTCTGTATTTCTGTGTGTGTCTGTGGCACCATAGCTCTTAAAAGAGTGAACCGATTTAGATGCAGTTTTTTTATTCGAACGCGGGTTTCTTGGCGATAGATAGTTCTTAGACATGTTTCATTAAAATTGGTTCAGCCGTTTCAAAGTTTTCAGCTCTTTTGTTAGCTGCAGAAGGGATCTTAGACGCATAATGGGCATTTACTTTATTTTCAAACAATTATGTGTGACCTAATTGCGTTGGAGTTTTTAATATTTTAATTTATAGTTATTTATTCTATTGTTCCCACGGGATCGGAACAGACGGATTTAAAATCGCGTAATCTCAACTGATAGGTCTATGAAATTTTGGATACCAATCATATCCTTGATGATAGCTCTTCATATCCCGATGTTTTTGGTAATAGCAACGGACATTTAGGAAAATGTCTAATAAAAAAAAACAATTCAATTCCAGACCTAATCTTGACGCGAGCGAAGTCGGCAGGTATAAAGGCTAGTATAATAATGGGGATGTTGACACCACCAATCAACTGACGTTCTTTTTATGAGCTGTCAAAACACAATCTCCCATAGAGTTTGAATAATAATAGCGACATATGACGTCATTGTTCGCATACTCAATCAACTAACTATTTATTTGTTTTAAAGCAACAAAAAATCTAATTTTGCATTTAATCGAAAATTAATCTGACTTTCAGGGCTGAAATAAAGCGTTTTTTTACTGGAGTTGTGTCTTAAATTTTTTTTTAATGGTGTCAACATCCCTATTATGATTACGTCTCTACCAAAAATTTATGAACCGATAGCGTAATTTTAAAAACGGGAAGCGACGGCGACGCTCATTTGTTTACGTTAGTAAAGAAAATCTGTGACTAAATTGCTTTTCCTGAATTTGGTTTATCTATTGTTTAGCCGCTCGGCTGTGATTAACGCGTCAACAGCGCCTTCCGTTTGGACAGACTCTGTACTAAATGGTTAATGACTTCGTAGATTTGGCCACCTTGTGTTTTCCTTGTAGAGTTGTGTAGACAAAAAAAAACGCTACACGGGATTATATAAAATGCTGGCACGACGGGGTCTGGCCACAATTCACTCATCCTTCGCTGAGTTCGGGTATCAAATTATTAGCTAAAAGTTTTAGTACTTTCAAAATGGCTTATTACTTGAACATTGTGTTGATTGTGGCTTTCTTCGCTGCATCGCTGGACAATTGCTCCGTAAGTGTTTTATACTATTAAAAAAAGTATTTTATTTAAAAAAAGTATTTTATTTTTTAGCAGCAAGGATCTTAAACAATGAAATAAAATGCAGGCTAATTTGAAGTAAAGCCCTAAATACAATCCACAAATTTTTTTTCTCCATTACAGCCCAAGAGCTTATTATTATGAGAAGTACATAGTTCCTTATATAGTATATAGGTTCAAGTTTATGTTCAAGAAAAAGGTTACTATCTCAAATCGATATTTCGTTTATACAGAATTTTTTTTCGCTACATTTTGCTTCATTACAGAAGTAATGATTTTTAGCGATAACTATGTTTATTAACTCCGCAATTAGATACTGATAACCGAACGATTTTGTTTATATCATCAACCCATAAAAACTCGAAAATTTAGATTTGAATACGAAATCGTATCTTGTGTGTCCTCTACATTTTATAAAAACGAGTTATGTGACTTAACCTTTACGATATCGAAAAACTGCAGAAAGTAGTTGACATAATTGGGTTAGTTCAACCCTAATAAAAACCGTTAGGGGCCGTTTTCTTAAAATGATATCCTTGAGGGTTGACATGTTGTTGCTTATTGTTATTTTTATCCATTTATTATTATTATTATTGTAATTGGGTCAATCAACTTTTTTTTGTAAACGATTTTCTGCTACTTTCTATGAAAACCGAAATAATTAAAAAACTGATTATTTTTCCTTATTTAAAGTATATTTATCAAAACCCTAGATTTTTGTAGTCAATAATGGTGTAATTGCCATATTTATTTTATTTTGTTTAGCTTCTATTTCGTGGGTGACCCAGGGGACAATGTTATCCCCGAAATTTGTATGTAAATAGTGGTATTTCCCCTGGGTGACCGGATTTTTTCATAGAAATACTTATTTTTTTTGGTTTTCACATACGCACTATGATAAACAGTTTATCTAATTACTGCAAAATTATGGTTTCACTAACCAGAGATTACTGAGTTACTTGTAAAGGAGTAAATAGAAATTTACAAAAAAAAGTTGATTGACCCAATTAACATCTTTCATGACTGTTTTGTAACTTGCCTTGTTCGTAATTCTTTTCTTACCTATTTGAAAAAATGAAAGATAACCATTTTTTTACTACCAATTTTCCACCTCATGTAATGGTCAGTTCCTCAAAATAACTAATAAATAAATAGTAAATAAATATTAGGGGACAATCTTACACAAATCGACCTAGTCCCAAACTAAGCACAGCTTGTACTATGGGTACTAGACGACGATAAACATACTTATATAGATAAATAAATACTTAAATACATAGAAAACATCCATAACTCAGGAACAAATATTCGTGCTCATCACACAAATAAATGCCCTTACCGGGATTCGAACCCAGGACCTCTTGCTTCGTAGGCAGGGTCACTACCAACTAGGCTAAGGCGGTCGCCAAACTATTATTATAACTAATAAAGTAGTAGAGTAATATCTTGGTCGACGCTACTATACTACACATACCTAAGTATTCTGACTATAATTTGTGGTATTCAAGGCATTGACAGATGAGAAGAAAGCTGAAATCAAGGAGAAACTTAAAGTTCACATTGCGGAATGTGGACCACAGTACGGCATCACAACTGAAATCTTGAAAGAATTCAAAGCCCAGAACAAGCAGCCCGACGACACAAACAAATGCTTCTTTGCGTGCATGTTCAAGAAGATCGGCTTGGTAAGTTAAAAAATATATAAGTTTAGAGTTTTTTTTATGTTTTTCATCCCATCGTCAACCTAAACTAGGCCGTCTATATGTGCATTAACCCAATTGAAAAACGTGCCAAATCCTAATGACGCTACAAGCTAAATAGCGAGCAAGCTAAATCGCTGCAAAATAAAAATTCGCCCTTAAGTCTGTCCCCTTGTCTAATTTATTCTTCAATATTTTCGACCGATCAATTTCAATAACTGATTTTCAATATTTTTTCTAAAACATGGTTGTGGCAATGTAACATTATGTTCCTTATTTTAGCTGGACAGCAAAGGCCTGTTCTCTGAGGACGTCGCTATCCAAAAAGTAGCCCAGTTTGCTGAAGAGTCTAAATTGGAAGATGCAAAGGCGGCAGCTAAAGCTTGCAAAACTGGTATGTATCAAATAAGGCCGAATAAATATTACATTAAAAATTATAAGTTTTTATAAGTAAAAAGCTTTAATTACAACCATTGACAAAACAGTCCTAGAAATTGAATATTACGCTTTTAGGTAGGAAATAATTCTGGCAATCATCCGAGGTTAGGACATAATAACGTTTACGGAAGTGCGGCGCTGGCGGTAGCGTATAGTATACGGTATACCTGATCTTTTAGCCAGATCTATTAAGAGAGACCATTCGATTGTTTAGATTATTCTTAAGTAAGAATATGTTAGTGTATTCCTGTAGGTATAGAGCGTGCCTTTCGCGATGGTCGCTTAGTGCACAGCATAGGCAAGTGAGCCGTGAGCCACTCTTTTTGGCAAAAACTTTTTTACTTAATTTACAACATAAGGTTTTTATATTGACATTAGTTATTATTGACTATAGTTTCTTTGTCATCCAGCCTTACATGTATGTAAACTTCAAATCAATCTGACCACTGAAAGTGGGTCAATTTGACTCGCAGGATTTGAAATTAGTAACAGCCAAGTTAAAAAAACCGGCCAAGAGCGTGTCGGACACGCACAAGGTAGGTTCCGTAGCCATTAAAAAAAATCAAGTTATATTTTTCTAAGGATTTCGTATGTGTACGGAATCATCCAAGTTTAGGTATGTTTTATACCTTAGGCTACTATTTACTCTTAAACTACAAATAATGTCCAAGCAATCTTAGCCGCTATAATTTTCCTAGTAAATTTGATATATTTACTACCATTCTGATTTTTTTTTAATTTTTCCACCTAACAGTTTAGATTTTAGAGGGGGGGACGCTCGATTTTAATGAAAATTTTCACTTTAAAGTTGAATATTTCGCAAACAGATCACTGAATAGAAAAATCATGTTAGCAACCCCGCAATGGTTTTAAAAGACCTATCCAACGATACCCCACACTATAGGATAAGTCGAGAAAAAAAAATCACCCCCCTTTACGTCTATGGGAGGTACCCTAAAAAAAATTTATTTTTTATTTTTTATTTTACCACTTTGTTGGCGTGACTGATATGTATATTCATGCCAAATTACAGCTTTCTAGTACTAACGATCTCTGAGCTTAGCCGCGGACAGACAGACAGACAGACAGACAGACGGACAGACATGGCGAAACTATAAGGGTTCCTAGTTGACTACGGAACCCTAATAAAAACTTGCAAAACACAAAAATACGGTTTTTACTCATGTAGTTCCAACTTGGATACTAAGTTTAGGTGTTGGCTGTAAGGTAGTATAAGAGTTCGTTTGTTACAGTGAACGAACAGGCTGTGAGCGACGGTGAAGCTGGATGCGACAGGGCCAAGCTGCTGTTTGCCTGCATCAAGGAACAGAAAGAACTGGTAAGCTGATATTTATATTATGTCTTACGAAAAATAGGTAAATTGACAGCGCCTCTAGCGACAGGTATCAGCAACTTCTTCAACACTTCAACGCGAACGCGTTTGAAACGTGAATTACGAAAAAAAACTTAAACTGCTGTAAAAAAAATCTAGACTCAGTTTGAAGCGTATTAAAATAGTTTCAAAATGTAAGAAACTATCAAGTATAAAACTAAACTAGCTTTAACGATTTACCCACACCACACTTAAACATTTGAAGGGTACAGTCAGCAACAAAAATATGAATACACCCAAAGTACCAAAAATATGCATCCACGACTCTATTACCAGGGCATAAAGGCGTGTATACATATTTTTGGTACTTTAAGTGTATTCATATTTTTGTTGCTGACTGTACAAGGAAACAACTTGACTTGTTACATTTAAAAAATAAATGAGATTTCAATCTCAAAATTTAGAGCTCGCAAAGTACCATTGGATTGAATATGGATATTTTTCATCTCTCATAGTCGGAAACTGAGGCAAATCATATGTCCAACACACGGAAGCCAAACCCAACCCAACCTTTACCCAACTGTAGAAATAAATGAAATAAAGACATTGGATGTAAATGGAACTCATACGTATTCAGCATTCGTACCTATACGGCATATTCATGGTGTCATTATTGAGTTCTATTTCTTAATTAGTTGCCTAGTACCTATAACACAAGCTTTCCTTAGCTTACTTTGGGACTAGGTCAATTGGTGCGAATTATCCCGTGATATTTATTAATTTATTTATATTACAAATTTTAATAATGCTACTCTCTTTTTGTTTCAGTACGGATTCGCGGTTTAAGCTGACCAGGTGCTGAGTGTTGAACTGAAAAGATGTATTTCCTCTTATACTTATAACATAATGACGTTTGAATTTGTAATTTTAGTTTGTTGAGAATAAATAATGTGATTCGCACTTGAGTTCTATTTATTTTTAGGTCATAAATTTTCTTGCTGAGTACATTTCTGCAGTTACAATAAAACGTTGAAGGCACTTTTGAAAGATAACGTCTAGCAAAACCAATGGATGGTAGTGAGAGCATGTAGTTACCTTTGAGGGCTCGATAGTTTGATACCTCATCATGATCATCATTCATCATTTCAGCCGAAAGACGTCCACTACTGAACATAGGCCTCCCCCAAGGTTCACCAAACACACCGATCCTGCGCCATCCGCGTTAGCCAAGTCGTCGCTCCATCTTGTTGGAGGCCTACCTACACTGCGTCTTCCAGTTCGAGTTTGATACCTGCTTAATTTAAATAACTTTTTTCCAGTATTAATCGACAGTATTTAATAAAAACATGTTAAATCAACCAATAGATTATAATTATACCTAGAGATTTTTCTAGCATCAACAACTTGTGGTTGGTGTTTGACTAACATCGATTCGATTTAGTATTCTTGTTCTATATTTTCAAACGTGTCTCATTGATATAAGCCACTTATAAGACATTGATAAACTAAGTATTACAAGGAAAAGTATTCGTTCGTGCTAGAAAAATCTCTAGGTATAATTATAATATACAACGTATGCGTGAAACATAAAATCTCTAGGTATAATTGTAATACACAACGTATGCGTGAAAACATAAAATTTCAAATCATCACCATTTCAGCCGTAGGAGGTCCACTGCTGGACATAGGCCTCCCTCATTGATACCCAATCATTGCGGTTGGAAGCGGCTTGCATCCCCCGTGAACAATGCACTGGGTTAAAGTCAAAACCAACTATTTCAACAAATACCTAGTAGACATTTGGTTTTGCCTTTATCTGGACTGCGGCCTTTACCAAATCATCCGTCTATTTCGTTGGGATCACCAACCAGAACTTTCAAATGGATTGAGAAAAATCGTGAATCTTGTGCAAGCTTTTATTTAACTTGTACCTAATATATGCTTGTTTTGTGTGTTGGTGCGAGTTAAATCTTGCAAGTCGAAGTTCATCCACTTCCAGTGTTCGAGTTGACTTACTGGGAAGTAGTTCAGTATTACCAAATTTCAAATCACAATGCAAGTATTTAGTCAGCCAAAAGCTTGAAAGTATTTAATTTCTTATTTGAAATTAAGATTTAAAATAAAATACAAACTAAGATTTCACATATTTTTTTCTTTTAAGTAAGTTTTATAAAATGAGTATAGAATTAAGGATGTCTGAAAGTTTTGCAACATACAAGACAGTGTTTTCGTTTAAACGGAGAACGGTATTAGTTTTGTCTTGAAGAAATCACTGTTTTCAAAGTTTAAAGACAAGGTGTTCCACTGATAATCTTACCGATAAAAACCGGAGTTAACAACCTAGAGGTAGCCTTTGAGTCTACTTCTTAAGGCGATATTTCGAATTCTTTGTAAGTATGCAAACAAATATAGACTTAAAGTACGACACTTACCTACGTCCCGTAATCTAAAAAAAACTAATCTTATGTAATAGATATTATCAATGATGCCGTCTCGGTGTGTTTCGATTAAACTGAGATGGTTATCACAAATAACTATCACATTAATTGATGAAAATTAACAGAGAGCGGTGAGACACGCCTTTGGGAGTAAAAAAATACTAGGGCGTTACTTTCTACAAATTACTTATCACTTTTTTGATGTAAATTACATTGGACACAACAAATATTTCAAATAGTGAAATTAAACGGATCACTCACGTCCTAAAACGAGTTTAACTACGGCTACGGATTAGCCCGAAACGTGTCGAGTTAAACTCGTATTAAGACTTGAGTGATCCGTTTATCTCACTATGAGTGAGTCTCACGGTAGTTTCATGTTTAAAATATTTCAAATGTAAAATTTTGATTCCTTTATCGTCCGTTTACTATTCTTTACTTATTGTGTACCCTAGTAGGGAAGCAGGTAGGTACATTTAACACAGTGAGTATACGAGGTTCAGTATATTACAACTCATATCAAGAGCAGTATGAATTAAGTTAGTTGGCCCTTGCAAAGTGTAACCAAATTAATCTTAATGATTAATTAATTGATCCTATTCCCTGCTTGTACAAATGACAGCGTATTATGTCATCATCAAACAACAACATACAACACCACAATAGACTCTACCAGTGGTTCAAAGATTTGACTGACTTCAATACCTTATCTTAATCGAGTGAAACAAATGGTTTTTATTAAATCTTCTTTTCAAATGTAACTTTTGTTCTTATTGTCATTAACCGACTTCAAGGAGGAGTTTCACATTTTATCGGACATTTCTTTTTGAAAGCGTAAATTTTCAGTTACATTAAAATTGAGCACAATATATTAAAATCAGTGCTTTTTAAAGCCTAAAAATAAATAATCGAAGTATGAAAAAGTATATCGAAATGTTTAGCTTTTAAAGAAAAGCTTGATAACATTGATATGTTTATTGTGATAATAAGTGTACCTTTTTTGTCTTTTCCTTTTTTATAGACCCGTAGTCAAAGTAACCTAAGTCTATATCGATTGCATTTTTTTCGATCTCTACCTATTGATATGTTTATTGTACACCACAAAGAAAACAAGTCCAACATACATAAGTTTTTGTAAATATTTCGGTTTAATACATAATATATCCAAATCACGTATCTGTACTAAATTTCAAATGAAACCGATCACTAGGTATGGGTGAAATGCGACATTTTTTATTACAAACTAGGGTAAGTGTACCAGTGAATGAACACTTAAGGAAATTTTCGACTTTGAAAATTAATTTTAGGCAGTTGGGCATAGTTTATTTAACATATTACTTTTTGTTTAGCACAACCAACTACTTTAGTTGGCTAACATCATCATTATTCAATCAACAGTATTACTGCACAATTTGAAGATATATTACTATTTAAGGGAAAAAATGGAAAATCACCAGTGAATGAACGCAAAATTCTAGTGAATGAACAAATGAAACCAGTGAATGAACAACTTTGAAAATGATGTTTTATTATACTATAAATATACAAAAGCGAAGTTATATTGACACAACTACATTCACTATACTTAGTTGGTCGATTCCATGTTCTAAAATAATGAAAATACAAAAATAAGAGAATTGTTCATTCACTAGATCTTGGAAACTAGTAAATGAACTAGCTATAAGTGACATAGTTCATTCACTTTAAAACTTGAACCAGTTAATGAACCTATATTTTACGTTTGTTCCAATACTGGCCTTTCGGTAGATAATAAATATATTTGGATCAATGTCACTGAAAACGAAATCTTAATATGACTACTAGAAGGAAAGATATTGCACAAATAGAAAATCCTGCAGTCCCAGTGAATGAAAACCCCCGTTCATTCACTTGATTTAGGCGATTTTGAGTTACAGTAAAAAAAAACTGGATTAAAAGGTATTGTTTATAAAAAAATTACATTAAACTATATATGAATAGCACTAACAGGTCTTTAAAGCTTAAAAAACATACCCAATGAATGATAGATGGCGGGGACAAATGCAGTAACACATCAGAAGTATAGTAGCTTTCCTTCTTCCTTAATACTGCTCCATAGAATAAATGTACAACATCCGTACGTCCACTTTACATCGTCGCCATTTCAAAACTGTTGCTTAGGAGTCAAAGCAAATTTACCAGAACCTAACAAGTAAAGGTGCTAGTCGAAAAAAAAATACGAGACGTGATAGAAACGTACCAAATTCTTATTATTTCAAAAAAATGTTCGTTTTGTTCATTCACTGGTACTGTTCATTCACTGGTACGCTTACCCTACCTAATTTACCTTCACTTGTCCCGTTGTCTGCGTGTCATCAAATCATGCAAGTTAAATTTATTAAGCCGTGGTGGCCTAGTTAGTGGTTTGACCTATGGTCTCTAAAGCAGAGGGTCGTGGGTTCGAGTCCGGGCTTGCACCTCTGAATTTCGGAATTTATGTGCCAAATTTCATTTGTAATTTTATTTACCGTGAGCTTTACGGTGAAGGAAAACATCGTGAGGAAACCTGCATAAACTTGAGAAGAAATTCAATGTTGTATGTGAAGTTCCCAATCCGCACTGGGCCCGCGTGGGAACTACGGCCCTAGCCCTCTCATTCTGAGAGGAGGCCTGTGCCCTGCAGTGGGACGTATATAGGCTGGGATGATGATGATGAAATTTGACCCACTTCTCGATTTCCGATTGAGCTGGAATTTCGCATGCATGTGAAAGTCGGATGACAATACAATATTATTATGACATGGAGCTGATCTGATGATGGAGCTGGAAGGTGGCCATAGGTCTGTAATAAAACGACACGACCGCATCTAATTGGTTTCGTTTGATTTGCCTTGACGAGTACTTTGGTCCTAAATGGTAACCACAGGCAAAAAATACAGTCAGCAAAAAAACAGCAGCAGCAGCGTCAGCATAATATTATAAAATTGAATTTTTAGCAAAAACTTTTTTTTATTGATTTTTGATAGAAGCTGAAAAATTCATAAGTGCGAGCTCGGGCTTAAACCTACGACCCTCTGTTTAAGAGGCTATAAGTCAAATCATTAGGCTACCATGTCACGTTAAATAAAAAGCTTACAATCCACATTATAGATGCACTGTCAGGCACTGTGTTGTGATGTTACACGAGGGCAGGATGCGGCAGCAGCGTTAACAAGCTGGAATAAAAATCAAACCATCATCAAAATTATCTGCTTCTTCATAATAGCGCTGCGAGCATTATCCTACTCCGTGCTGTAAAGCAGAATAATTGTTCATTACAAATGACTTAATAATAAGTATAATAACCGTGGTATATAAAATGTGGTTAACGCCGACGGAGCACAGTGGGTCGAGTCTACTTGGAAAGGGAAGCTTTTGCGTTACCAATCAAAATAATAGTTTTAAAGAATGGCAAAATTAAGAGTATTGCTATTGGTCGCAGTGGTGTGCGTTGTTTTGAAAAAAAGTCACGTAAATATTTAACTTTTCTCTTTTTACTCAATTAATAATTAAGACTATAATATGTAATGTAATTTTATACGTGGCACGAGGTAGGATATAGGTGTCTTACAGAAATTATCTTTATTTGAGCCAAAAAAGACTCCCTAAAGTTAAAGGAAATAGAAAAAGACACGGTGTAGCACCCAAAATAATATGGGAGGACAAAACATAAATGAGAATTTAGGGATCCATTTGTTTCCCATAAATTTAAAAGTCATAACGTAACGTTTGTCATAATTTTGTTATTCATATTTTCTTCATGTCGAAGCCGTAAATTTTTCAGAAAATGTTAAATGGTCATATTGTAGAACTCTATTGACTAAGTTCGTTTTATAATAATTCTGAACAATTAATGGATTCAGAGAATAAATAATCATGATTAACTAGCTGTTGCCCGCGACTCCGTCTGCGAATAATATAGCCTACGCCTACGACCTATTCTCAGACCTACCGAATACAGAAAAAAAGTTTCATAAAAATCGGTCGAGCCGTTTCGGAGGAGTTTGATAACAAACACCGTGACACGAGATTTTTATATTTTTATATTGTGTATATTATATTGTGAACACAAGCAATTATTTTGCACAGACGCGACCTAATGATAGTTATATTTATGCAAGAAATGTGTGTTCATACAGTTCTTCCACCTCCACACTAAGAACACACACAAATCACACAAACCCAACTATCAACACCACCAAACTACACTGACGTGTTTCGAACTCAACCAGAGCTCATCCTCGGAGTATCGCAACCGTTAACAAAAGAGTGTAGTTTGTGTCAGTGTAGTTCGGTGGTGTTGACAGTTGGATTTGTGTGATTTGTGTGTGTTCTTAGTGTGGAGGTGGAGGTGGAGGAACTGCATGAACACACATTTCTTGCATAAAAGTGACTATCATAAGATCGCGGGTGAGCAAAGTAATTGTTACAGTTCATTGATATGGACCTCCGCAAAGTAACGCTTATTGCAATAAATTATTTGAGCCGATATGGAACCGAGAATTGAATCCGGTGTTTCTTCAAGGCGGTGACAGAAGAAGAGCACAAGGAGATGCATCAGATCATGATGCCGATCATCGCCGAGTGCAGCGAGCACCACGGCATTAAGCCCGATGACATCATCGCCGTGAAGGAATCCAAGGAAATTGATGGGATGGACTCGTGTCTGATTGATTGTGTGTTCAAGAAGCTGGCCATTGTGAGTTCATATTAAAATTTTCGTACCTACACTTTGAATATGAGCAATTGATTATAGTACTTTTCGTTTTTAACCGACTTCAAAAAAAGGAGGAGGTTCTCAATTCGGTTGTATGTTCTTTTTTTTTTTTTTAACGTGTGTTACCTCAGAACTCCGTCATTTATGAACCGATTTGGAAAATTCTTTCGTTGTTTGAAAGCATATGCTTCAAGGTTGGTCCCGTTGTTACCGGAATCCAGTTCTGATGATGGGATCCATGAGGAATTGAAGGAACTCTTCAAAAGTTCAAGGGAAATGTAAAGCGATTTTAGTATTTTCAGTGACAAATCGAGCATTTGCATTCATAAAGTGTCATTTGGTAAACTAGATCTGATGAAGAAGACCGCAGATGGCCAACGGAACTCCTCAACGGGTCAAATCTTGCAAGTTGAATTTGACTCACTTCCCGGTTTCTGATTGATTTCATATTTTACATGCATGTGTAAATCAGGTGACAATGCAATATTATTGTGACATGGAGCTAATCTGATGATGGAGTTGGAAGGTGGCCATAGAAACTCTGTAATAAAACAACACAACCCCGTCGAGTTTGGGTTCATTTGAAACGTCTTGACGAGCACTTTGATCCCAGATGGTAACCAGGGTCTGATGATGGAGCTGGAAGGTGGCCAAAGTTACTCCATAAAGTAACGGCACTTACCCCATCGAGTACGGACTCATTTGACTCGTCTCAACGAGTACTTTGGTCCTAGATGGTAACCAGGGTCTGACAATGAAGTTGGATGGTGACCATAAGAACTCCGTAGTAAAACGACATAACCCCATCAAGTTTGGTCTCGTTTGATTCGTCTTGATAAGTACTTTGGTAACCAGAGGCAAAAAGTACAGTCAGTAAAGAGTGCCAGTCCAGGCCATTAGCAACAACTAAAAAGAAAAAAATAAAAATTTTTAAATAAAAAATAAAACCGCCTTCAAAAAACACCCAAAAAAAACTTGGAAATAAAAAAAATTTAAATAAAAAATAAAACCTCCTTCAAAAAACCCCCAAAAAAACATAAAATAATAATTGATTGAACCGACCACAATAAGCATGAAAATATCTTTCTACTAATCTGTTTGAAGTTGGTGCCTCAGCACGAGCCAGCAGGAGTGGACCTAGTAATCTAACTTACCTACATACCTATTATAGGGCTTCTACACTCCTGCTGGCTCGTGCTGAGGCACCAACTTCAAACAGATTAGTAGAAAGATATTTTCATGCTTATTGTGGTCGGTTCAATCAATTATTATTTTATGTTTTTTTGGGGGTTTTTTGAAGGAGGTTTTATTTTTTATTTAAATTTTTCCTTAGTTAACAAAGGTCATTTTCAATTAACCGACTTCAAAATAAGAAGGAGGCTCTCAATTCGGTTGTATGTTCTTTTTTTTTTCATATAAATAAATAAATAAAAAACCGGCCAAGAGTGTGTCGGACACGCCCAAGGTAGGGTTCCGTAGCCATTACGAAAAAATCAAGTAATATTTTTCTAAGAATTTCGTATGTGTACGGAATCATCCAAGTTTAGGTATGTTTTATACCTTAGGCTACTATTTACTCTTAAACTACAAATAATTTCCAAGCAATCTTAGCCGCTATAATTTTCCTAGTAAATTTGATATATTTACTACCATTCTGAATTTTTTCAAATTTTTCCACCCAACAGTTTAGATTTTAGAGGGGGGGGGGGACGGCCGATTTTAATGAAAATTTTCACTTTAAAGTTGAATATTTCGCAAACAGATCACTGAATAGAAAAATCATGTTAGGAACCCCGCAATGGTTTTAAAAGACCTATCCAACGATACCCCACAATATAGGATTAGCCGAGAAAAAAAAATCACCCCCACTTTACGTCTATGGGAGGTACCCAAAAAAAAATTTTTTTTCTTTTTTTGATTCAATCACTGTCGGCGTGACTGATATATATATTCATGCCAAATTACAGCTTTCTAGTACTAACAGTCTCTGAGCTTAGCCGCGGACAGACAGACAGACAGACGGACAGACATGGCGAAACTATAAGGGTTCCTAGTTGACTACGGAACCCTAAAAACCATTTAATGCCACAACATAATCAGGGACAGGAATATCAAAATGTAATGTAATGTTTAATGTGTATTACCTCAGAATTCAGTCATTTATTTAAGTTTAACTATTTGTTCTGTAAGGCCCATACTACACGGGCGGTTCTCCCGCCGCGGGAAACCGCTTGTGAATCGCCACTAGACACAATTTTATATGGAAGTTGTATGGTGCAAAACTACACTGCGCAGCTCCGTTGAGCGGTTTCCCGCGGCGGGAAACCGCCCGTGTAGTATGGGCCTAAGGTAACATCACAACAGGAGCGACAAGCGGGCGACATGTGAAAAACTTAAAGTAAATGACCTTTTGTATGTATTATAGCAGTGCACAGAATTGATATGGAACTTAAGTATTTTTTCAAAATTGTAACGTCAATTTGATTGACACGTAACAGGTCATTTACCTACTTATTTTGAACTCATCTACTAAGTTTACAAAAGCAATAATTTACATGTATTTGTACCAAGTTACTTGGTAAATACCAGGTTTACCGACTAATTGTGGGTGAGCAAGGAAACAATGTAATTGTAATCCAAGACTGATTTTATTGTTACAATTTCTACCTTATATACTAGATGCCTAGTTACTATGTTTATAGCGGACGTGAAGATAGATGTACCTTTTATCATCACGCCGCTATCAACTTAATCTCTTAAGATTGTGCCATAAATCTATTGAGTTTATGGCACGTCCCTAGGCATACCTCTTGAGCCATGTGGCCTCTCGCCACACCAGGTAATAACATAAATATACATTTACATTTACATTCTATTATGGCAAAAGAACCTCAAAGTACGTAGTACCAAAAATATTCAACCAGATTACGTTGCTACGACAAAGTCCTAGATTAAGTAAACCCACGCTAAAGAACAAACTAAAAGAATGTCTTCTTGAATTTTCATAGTTAAGTACCTATACCTACCTACTTATTTATTTGTTTCTTTTCTGAAGCTGTTAGATAGTTTATAGGATGAGTTTAATAGGTTAATTATATGTATAAAAACTGAGCGCGTCTCGCCCTCAAACGTAACAGTTTGGCGAGAATATATATGTAATTCTACTTAAGTTGTTATTAAATTTATAAATAAATTAAAAAAAAAAAAAAAAAAAAAAAAAAAAAAAAAAAAAAAAAAAAAAAATATAATAGAATAGATAATACCTTGCAGGTATAGTAAAAATTTTATAAGCTGGGGGTTTAGAACTGCAGAGCTCATCTGGTAAAGATAACATTGTATTCGTTTGTTCTATTATGGACGCACTACAACGCCGACGATCCACCTGAGTACCGCTTACAATGAGGAAAGGCCTTTCTTAATGAGTTAAGCTTTTGCAATTTCAACCTTGTAACTTAGAGAAGACGGTTACTATTTGTTTGCATTTTTTGTTACTTGTTCTGATTTGTTATTAGCGGTAGGCTTCAACATACGAGAACAATGTTATCTTTACCAAAATGAGTTCTGCAGTCCTAAACCCCCAGCTTATAAAATTTTAACTATACCTATATTATGTACATGCATTGGTATTTGCACCTCAATGATTAGTTATTGCACACTTATCGCCTCTCCTGTTGTGATGTTTGTAAGTTAGTTCTTCTTCATTTAACACAACATTTTGAAACTTGATTTTAATTTAAACAGATAAACGACGATGGTATGTTCGATGTGGAGATATTTAAAGAGAAAATGAACAATATCATGAAAAAGGACGGGGACGCAGGCAAGATTGACGATTTGGGGAAACATTGCGCATCAGGTAAAAAAAAAAAAATTGGCTCATATACAGCGCTGGAAACGAAAGTTGTCTCTCCTGTGGACATAAAATTAGCGACTCCGAGTCAATAAATTTATGACTTATTTAAATGGGCTGAAAGTTGGCCAGGCGTCTCACACGCCGCTGTAGACTAAAAAACCCTTAACTTTTGTCATATCCACAGGAGAAATACAAACAAAACTATGTGTATGTAACCCTTTTACAACCTTCATTTATCATCCATCATATTCATCAACTGGAACATAAGCCTCCCAATTAGAATGCCACAATGAACGACAATTCGTCACCTGCATCCATCGGTTGTTCGCAACTCTCACGATGTCGTCAGCCCACATAGTGGGAGGCCTGCCCACTCCTCGCCTTCCAGTTCATGACTTTAGTTCAGTGGTTCTTAACCGTTTTAGCTGGGACCCAAAGTATAAATATATTTGAAGATCGCAACCCTAATATTTATAAAAAAAAATCAAATCAATGTTAAAAATTTATATTTAAATTGTATAAAATTAATCCTATTTTAAACTTTTGTGATTTTCACTCACAATTACTATACTAAACGGGACTTATCACGCAATAAATATTTATTTATTTACCTCGAGCAGCCGTGGTCTCGAGTCTTGTGACCACGCCTGCTGCTACGTTTAGTATATTAATTAAAATTAATCCTCGTCCAATATCGCCGTAGCTCTCTCCGTAGCTCGTGGCGTGACCCGGAGCGTCTCCAATACGTCAACAGTCAAAAACCACGTCTAAGAGCCATGTACCTGGCAACGCACACTGGCTGAAGATTCTTGTCTTCAGGCACAGCAAAAATTAAATATGCATTGTAGAGCGCAGTGTAGGTACTAAATCATAAATCTAGTATTTACATGCGTCTAAAGGTGATAGTAGACGTTTCACTTGAATATTCACGCGAGTGAATACTTCTTTTTTCTTTCATTCCATGATCACTCGGCCGGCTTAGCTGGAACGACGTAGAAATGACCATTCATCCGTAGTTTCTTTCAATATGGCGTTGTGTTAGTTTTTTTCGTTCATCCGGAGTGGGAATGATTGATGCCGAATGAAAATATCCAACATCGTTGGATCGGTTCACAAATAAATTAATTTGGAATTTTTGTTTCACTTCGAGTGAAAGATGTAAAATAATACAAGAAAATTAAAGAAAAATCACCCGTCTGATATCACCTTAAACCTTGCCTTAAACAAATGTCAACTCTCCATGATTGACATTATTGTCAGATTTCAAAATTTTTACGAGGTTAGGCAGTCCATTGATTTTGCAAAAAACCATTTTCAGTGAACGACAAGGATCCAGACGACAAGTGTGGAAGGTCGAAGGCGCTGTTGACATGCTTGATGCAGCAAAAAGACGTGGTATGAATTTTCACCTGTATAAAAGTTTATTTATTTACTTCAAACAGGGGACGGTTTTAACTTCATATTTGTTTTATTTTAACGAATCTGGAATAAAAATTGGAAACTGGATAAATTTGTCACACACGACGAATGAGGTAGCTCGGTTATTCAATGCTAGTTAAGCGGATTTGCACTATAGGTACCTAAGATATCTAGTTTGGATCACCAGCATACACAGTCAACATACAGTCGAAGAAACTGAACCACGTACCAGGGTGAACCCTTTTCATTGCAAATGTCATGTTAACATTCCATACATCTGCCAAAGAAATCATCGTGAAAACGATTGTGAAAACGTTACACCCTGGTACGCGATTAAGTTTCATTTACTGTACGCTCAACAAAAAGTACGATCAGTGAAAAAAGTTTGTATTTTTATCACAAAATCTTTATTAATCTTTCTTTCAGTTGGGCTTGTAAACCAGAAAAAAATCTACTAAGATTGACAAGAAAAATAAAAATTCAAGTCGCTGTCTGAATATGAGCTGCTCAAGATGACGCTTAATGAAATAAATAATAATTGACCTAAATAAATGAAGTTGCAATGTTACCATGTATTTTTAATACTTTTTGTTCATTAATAGTTAGTTACAAGCCGAGATAGCCTAGTTTGAGCTATTGCCTCTCAAACACAGGGTCGTGGGTTCGAAACCGCGCGCTCGCACCTCTGAATTTTTGGAAATTTATGTGCGAAATTACATTTGAAAATTACCATAAACTTTACGGTGCTGGAAAGCATCGTCAGAAAGCCTGCACGCACTTGCGAAGAGATTCAATGTGTAGAATTCCCAATACGCATTGGGCCGCGTGGCATCTACGGCCAAGCCCCTATCCCAGGCCCTGGTTCTGAGAGGAGGCCTGTACCGTGCAGTGGGACGTATGCTGTCAAACAATGATTTTGTAACTCATGCTTGGAGTGCGATGATCAGTTATAAAATCATTGTTTGTTCGAGGAAAATTCATGGAAAACTAGCTGGTCACCCAAGCTTCGTAAGAGTGTGTAAACTTTTTTATTCATACAAGCCGTGTTTTTTTTTTTTTTTTTTTTTTGCCTTCAGATTGATAGATAATAATCTTTACTCTTCAGAACAAGACATGGCTTAGTAACTAAAGAGTAATAAAATAATAAAACTAACAATTCAGCACTTAAAATTATACCCGAAGCCCCTATCTCGTGGGAGTTTCTAAAACCCCATCTTGGTACATCGCTGTGGTACTCAAGATACCGTAAGATAGGGACACTGACTAACGGAAGGTAACTTTACACTGTTTGAAAACTACATATAGAAGGGTCTAATATCTAATAATAAACGTAGCTGTGGTGGCCTAGTGGTTTGACCTACGACTTCCTAAGCAGAGGGTTATGGGTTAAAATCCCGGTTCGCACCTCTGAGTTTTTCGGAATTTATGTACGAAATTACATTTGAAATTTACCATGCGCTTTACGGTGAAGGAAAACATCGTGAGGAAACCTGTATACACCTGCGAAGAAATTAAATGGAGTTAGTCAGTCAAAACTATGATGTTTAGTTTATTTTATAGGTTTCTGTGGATATTAAATTTCCATTCAGCCAGTAGACTATTGTATTGTATTGTATTGTTGGTCAGACTTTTGTATGTAGACTAATTAAGTTCTATTCGTGATGGCACAGTTTCACCGAAATTTTTTTGAATAATCTAGGTTTTCCATTTATAAAGCTCTAGGTACACAATGAGGAGGAATCTGCGTGAAATCGCGGCAATTTTTGTACTACACAACCAGAAGTATACAAAATATCAATCAAAATTTCACCTACCGTTATGTTGTGTTAGTAACATTTGTCCTGGTGGTTAACTCCATCCAATTTTGCTCCTATAAATCCGATGTTTTGCTAAACTTTTCAATATCTTGCCTTGTAATTTTCTTTAACGTTTTAAATACCTACATTACTTGACAAAGGTGTAATAAAAAATTGATTTTTGGCTGCGCAAAGTAGCACCCTGGGGCTAATCTTACCTGTCATAATCAAAACACAAAGTAATATTAGATTGATTGTATGCGTTTTGCATTAAGAATAATAATCATAACAATATTATTTAATGTTTGAACCATTTTATATGATATACTTACATTTATACGATTCAAAATTATTTTTACATTGTGTTAAGTTGCTTTAACCTTAAATAATAGTGTAGTGTATTGTGTTTGATTGTAATCAAAGTATATATTGTATAGTACCTAGTCAAAGGAGCGAACTAGCCGCTCCTACATTGTGTGAATATCGTTTCGTTCCGCCACCGAAACAAATTTTCTAACAAGTTAGCAAACATATTGTCGATTTAGTTTTAGTCAGTTTTCCTGTTGCCTGGCTTTGCTTGCATATTATTTTTATTTAAACGGTATTATTTGGCTCAGTTCGGAGAATTGAGTGTCCGTTAAATTTTTACTCTACCTACTTTTCTACAGGTAACGTAAGTAAAGACAGCAAATGTATTGATATACAGTTCTGTTTCCGCCAAGGAATCTGATCGCGCCAGATAGGAGAGGCTTATGCCCAACAATGGGACACAAGTATTTGACGTAGATTTTGTAAGGACTCTTTTTTCCCATTGAGCATCAAGCCGTACAAACAGACTGGAGGATAAACACACACAGTAACGGTAAGGATTTTTTGCGAATAACAGCGTACTTCCTGGCACGTTACCGAATGTCATCCCATTCATCTGGCAAGGTAAGCGGGCTCAACTCATTTAGTATATAATCACTTAGCCTGTAAGTTAGTCATCAATACGTATCCATTATCAAGATTGTAAACATTGTGTTAGAGTCATGAGCCGATTCGCTTTTGTTTGTTTAGTAGTTGTAGTGATTGTAGTGGGCAATGTCGCGGTGAGTACAGAGTTACCGTAAATCCTCCTGTATTTTGTGCAAGTGTAAAGTTAAAAATATGTATTATGTGAAATTTTCGTAGTTGGACAGAGAGTCAGAAGTTTGCTTTCCTGGTTCTTTCGCATTAGGCAATAATTGCCACTGTTTCCCATTCGTGTTTTAAGTGTTCTCATTTGGTATTTTACACTCTTTAATGTCAATGGTGGTAGCAAATTCTGTTTCAGTCAACGAAATAACTGTAGTAACATGCTCTTTCTGATAACCGAAAGAGTATTCGTTATAACCATTAACATTAAAGAGACACACAACAAACAATACAGATATCTTAAGAATACCTACCTACCTGAGACTCGAATCGGCAAAAGTGGCAACCAACTAAGGTGTTTAACGAAAGATTCTGTCTACTGATCAAATATTTTTTTTTATACTTTGTATGAAAACTGAAGCCGTGGCGGCCTAGTGGTTTGACTTATAGCCTCTCAAGCAGAGGGTCGTGGGTTCAAATCCCGGCTCGCATCTCTGAGTTTTTCGGAATCTATGTGCGAAATTACATGTGTAATTTACCATGAGCTTTATGGTGAAAACAACGTGAGGAAAACTGCATAGACCTGCGAAGAAATTCAATGGTGTGTGTGAAGTTCCCAATCAGCACTGGGCCCGCGTGGGAACTACGGCCCAAGCCATCTCATTCGGAGAGGAGGCCTGTGCCCTGCAGTGGGACGTATATAGGCTAGGAAGAATATGAAAACTGATCTCTATAACCTTAAACAACCATTGATCATTTCAGGCGTTATCAACGATCCAAAAAACCTTAGTCCAAGCCCAATTTCTCTCAAAAGGACTATTATGTGTGAAAAACAATCCTCTCACGTTGGACGACATCAACACCTTCAAGATGCTGAAGATGCCTGACGGTGAACACGCAAAATGTTTCGCCGCCTGCTTGTTCAAAAATATTGGTATTGTAAGTATAAGAAGTTACCTAAATGATAATTATATTTAGATTCATCTACATATCTACATCTACACTAATATTATAAAAAGGAAAAATTAGTATTTTTGTATGTAACGAATAAACTTTAAAACTATTGGACCGATTTCAAAACAGTACATTTCGATGCTAATGCGGAAAGTATGTCATTACTGCACGAGTGTCGAGATATCTTGCCACGAGCCGAAGGCGAGTGGCAAGACTCGGGACGAGTGAAGAATGACATTTCCGCGCGTGTATCGAACGACGTTTTTTAATACAGTTGCGAAAAAAAAATACAACAGAATAATTTGCGACTTTCTTATTAGGTGTAATAATACAAAACAATCAAACAACATGCATACATCCATACATCCATCCATCCATAGATCCATCCATACATCCATCCATCCATACATCCGTCCATACATCCGTCCATACATCCGTCCATACATCCGTCCATACATCCGTCCATACATCCGGCCATACATCCGTCCATACATCCGTCCATACATCCGTCCATACATCCGTCCATCCATCCATCCATCCGTCCATCCATCCATCCGTCCATCCATACATCCGTCCATCCATCAATCCGTCCATCCATCCATCCATCCATCCATTGGAACAAGTACAAATTTAAAAAAATAGAAAAGTAAATCGCACTAGTTCGCAAAAACGAACTTTGCGCACGCAATACAGCCAAAAAAGGACACTTTTTGAGCAACTGTATTGAAAATTATTTTGCCGTTAGAAAGCTACATTATCACTGAGTGACATAGGCTACTTTTTACCGCAGGAAAATACCTTTTCCTTCGGGAAAATTAATTTATCGCGGGCGGAGCTGTGGACGGAAGGCTACTAGCTTCATAAGATTGCAGTAATTGATTTAATCAGGCAATAGTTCACGAAGCTCCATGTTTAGGAACCTAAACTGGTTATCTTGTTAATCCGCAATCAAATTCGTGGTATTCATTGGATTCAGTAAAATCAGGCCACAACGCCACTGTTAAGTAAATACATCTCTATTTTCAAATCACATTTCCCGGTCCCGTATCTGTCTCATCTACAGCTTTCCAATTAACTAGCAATAAGTATTATAAATTGTAATAATTGTATGTCACTATTATCGGGGCGGTATTCTGCTCATATACAAGGTGACCTTAGCCTCTGGACAAATAATGAAACCATGGATAAGACTGATACTTAGCAATGTCGTAAAATAGTTATTTGCTTAATTAGACAAGAAAACAAAAAAAAAATCCATGAAATCATATCATCGAAATAAACAGGCTCCTCCAAAGTGATACATTGAAAACCGTCATGTAGTTTTTCGTTAAATATTGGACTGATTGTTATGATACTTTGCAGTTTAGTTTTAAATATCTTGCTAAACCAGTAGTATTAGTATTTGTCCAGAGGCTAAGGTCACCCAGTAGATCTACCATAATTCTTGGTTACCATTACGCAGACTCTAGGGAACTACGGCCCAAGCCCTCTCATTCTAAGAGGAGGCTTGTGCCCTGCAGTGGGACGTATATTGGCTGGGATGATGATGATGATGATGGGACTCTTTCGACCATCTGCCATTGACTCATCCTGTCCATCACTAGATGCTACATTGTGTAGTCTTGACTTCCCATGCTAGGCACAACGTCCTATTATGTTCAATGACGATAGAATTGTTGTTTTTAGTTGGATGATATGGGTAAACTGACGTCATCAGGCGCCAGACAGAGCGCCAAGCAGGTATTCGCCAACGATGAGAGCAGTTTGAGCAAAGTTGAGAATATTGTTCAGGAGTGCTCAAAAGGTATGTAATAATGAAAATAAATTTAAAAGAATACTTTTACAGACGTATGACATAACTGCCACTTCTCCATTTGCACCATCTATTTAGAAAAATTTGTACAGTCAAAAGCATTAATATGTATATAGTCATCGCGTGTCATGATAAAGTCACTTTTAACCGACTTCAAAAAAAGGAGGAGGTTATACATATGTTCCACTGTACTAGGGGCGTTCAATAAAAAGTGAGAATGAGTATGTTATAAACAACTTTTACTAAATGTAATTTTATTTTTCGACATAGTCACCTTTTAGCATAATACACTTAGTATATCTTTTTTCTAAACTTAAAATTCCATTTTTAAAAAAGTTCTCATCTTGAGTACTTAAAAAATCTTGTACTGCAGCGACTACCGCGTCGTCGTCTTCAAATTTCTGGCCTCTTAGGTATTGTTTCAATCTCGGAAATAGGTAGAAATCACTGGGAGCGAGATCTGGTGAATACGGAGGATGCTTAAGGATATCGAACCCAGCATCACGAATTGCAGCCATTGCAACGGCGGACTTGTGTGCCGGGGCATTGTCCTGGTGGAACAGCACAACTTTCGAGAGTTTACCTCGCCGTTTTTCGCGGATCTCATTGCGCAATGTTGCTATTTCTTTGGCGTATAAAGTGCCCGTAATAGTGGCTCCATGCTCGAGATACTCAATCATTAATACCCCTTTACCATCCCAAAAAACAGAGCCCATGACCTTACCGGCAGATGGGCTCACCTTGAATTTCTTCGGAGTTGGAGATGATGGCCTTTTCCATGTCATAGAATGCAGTTTCGTTTCAGGGTCGTAATGATGGAGCCATGTTTCGTCCATTGTTATAAATCGCGCCAAAAAAAGTTCCCGGTCTTGCTGCATCAGGTTCAAAGCTTCTTGACAAATCTCTAGTCTAGTTTGTTTTTGCGTGTCAGTAAGCATTCTTGGTACCCAACGCGCAGATACCTTTTTCATACCCAAGCGTTCATGTAAAATATTATGCACGCTCCCCGTTGAAATCTTTACATTTTCAGCAATAAAACGAACCGTGACACGACGATCCGCCAAAACTGAGTTTCGACTTTTTTCACAATTTCTTCAGTTACTGCTGTAGTAGGGCGTCCGGAGCGGGGGTCGTCCATTGTCGATGTTCTTCCACGTCTAAATTCGGTGCACCAACGTGCGACTGTCGAATACGGAGGAGCATTAGACCCTAAAGTGTCCCGCAAATCCAAATTTACTTGGTCCGTAGAAAAATTTTTCAAACACAAGTATTTGATAACGGCGCGCAGTTCAATTTTCTCCATTTTCGCTAACGTACTCAATAGCATTGCAAAGAAATTACCGTATATTTTTTTAAACAAAAGACAGTTAGTTTTTTTTTTCATAGCAATCAGCTAGATAGATTAGCTTTACCGGCCAGTATTTAATTTCGTAATATTAAAAGAGTTTGCATCTCATTCTCACTTTATATTGAACGCCCCTCGTATTATGTGTATTTTTTTTCCTTTTTTTTTGTATTTGATTTTCTCTTCGTATTGCCATTAGTCTTTGAGCTACCGATTACTCGCACATACAAACATATATTAAGGAAAATGTCACCAGCAATGCATGGAAGAACAATTAAAATGGAGAGGGGTTTCGTTTTATTTTACACACGACCATTCATGATTGACGTCCTGACAAAAATTCTAATAAATTTTGTTTCTTTCCAGTCAACGACGAAAAGGTAGAGGATGGTGATAAAGGCTGTGAAAGAGCTGCTCTAGCTTTTGCTTGCCTGACTCAAGTTGGACCTAAGGTACAGTCAACCGTAAAACGTGGCTAACCACTAGTCATTTTCAGTAAAATTATTGTAAAATTGTCTTAGTACTGAAAATGATACTAGTACAGAGTTAAACCTTTCATAACCTGGCTTTCTTGAAGTGTTTTAAAATCTAATTTTGTTTTTCAGTATGGATTAGATCTTCAATTCTAAGAAACCATCCTGTGAAGATTGGATCTTCTACCAAAGGTACAAATCATGACAAAGATATGTTAATTTAAGGAAAAATAAATTATTCCATGCCCTGTTCTATTTATTTCTTTAATTTATTTTTACCTTTTCGATGTTCTTATAATAACTAGACAGCTGAAATAATAATAGATCAGGAGACATATGGTAATGTGCTCATCTGTAATATAAAAGTGAACGGCCAGAACGGGATAAAAAGAAACGAGACAGAGCAGGATGGCGCTCTACAATACCATTTTGACTCGTTTCTCCCAAACAACGCATTATTTCTCTGGAATTTTAAAGCAATTCGATTCTTTGACCTTGGGAATCGCGATAAACTTGAGAAAATATGATATTGGGTGTATACATTTCGTATATTAAGCAAAATAAAATCACAAGTTCGATTTTCAAGCCAAAAGCGAGCGATCTATTTATTATCTATGCCAGTGTTGCCTTTCAGGGAAAAAGAAATCCATTCATTATCCTGCATTGCAGTCTGTAAAGCTCTTTAAGCACTGACCTGCATATTAAAGCATGACAAGTTCCTATTTAGCCCTCGCTATGTTGCGGGTTTTCAGTGGAACTAATTTATTTTAATGGCAATGATTTTTTTGACAACAGACGATGGAAGTCATTGAATGTCACCGATGTAAACAAAACGAAAATAATTGTTCATATTTCAGAATAATAATCGATTTTGCAATCAAAATGCCCAAAAAAGTTCACCCCAATGCAAAAAAAAAATACATTCAATTGGTTGCGGCAGTTACGGTGTTTGTTATCGAACGCCTCCGAAACGGCTTGACCAATTTTTATCAAATTTTTTCTGTATTAAATATATTTGGTATTTTAGACAACAGGTTGTAGGCTATTTTTTATACCCTTATTCTTCGCGGACGGAGTCGCGGGCAACAGCTAGTGATTATAATAATATCTTTGATCTAGCCTAGGACGTAAAAAGAAGATAAAAAATTAAGAAGAAGAATGATGAATGAATGAATGAATGATGAATGAGAATGATGATGGAAAAGATTAAAGATGTATGTACCGTACTGTTAATTTTAGTAAGATAATTTCTAGACATGCGTACGAAAAATACTCTTCAACAACTTAAAACATTAGGAAAAGTAATGTTAGTTCAACAATACATTTATTTTTCTCTTTAGATTTCTTTAACATTCAGGAACCGTTCTGGATCTCGCAGTAAGTAAATTTTCTTCGTCATAATGTACCTATGGATTAGTTTCTTCAGCTATTCAGATGTCGAAACCAAACTGTAAAGGATGAAATTTAGAGATTAGTTTAAAAAAAATGCATCAAAACTAGTACTTACTTAACTATTTCAAACATAGCTTGGGCCTTTTAAGTGTCTTTATTACAATATTAGATAATTTACTTAAGTCGGTCTGTTGAATTCATTTAGTTGTGTCCAAAACATTTTTTTCATCTGCAGGCATCCATAACGTTTTGTTGAAAAAACTGAATCACGTCACGAAGTACCTACTGTAGAACCTTTTTACGGCTAATATTGTCTTGATATACTTTTTGTTCCAAAGCAATAATTTGTGACATTGTTTTTAATAAGGTCCCACAGAGATAATTACATCATCATCATCATCATTTCAGCCGAAAGACGTCCACCGCTAAACATAGTCCTCCCCCAAGGCTCGCCAAACAGATCAATCCTGCTCCATCCGCATCCAAAGCGTTCCCGCAACCTTAACCAAGTCGTTGCCCCATCTTGTTGGAGGCCTACCTACACTGCGTCTTCCGATCCGCGGACGCCACTCGAGAATCTTTTGACCCCATCGGCCATCAGTTCTGCGAACGATGTGCCCTGCCCACTGCCACTTCAGTCTGGCGATTTTTTGGTTCTTTGCGCGGATTTCATCATTTCTAATGCGATCCCGCAGAGAAACTCCGAGCATAGCCCTGTTCTATCAAGCGTGGCATCTTAACCTTCTATAAATCATTATTCTTCTATACTTATATCAACTGTACTATCAATTATTCATTAATTAACTTTTTCAGCCAATTTAGACTATAGTAAAGTTGCTTACAGAGGGTAAAGGTACCACGTTTGAAGGTATCTAGTTTGTTCTCCATTACTAAAGTGTTTAGGTGTTACCTGTGCAGCGTTGTCTAACATACACTTGATGGACAGCACGGCGCGTTCGCAACCCTTTTCACCATCACTGACTGCTTCTGTGTTTACTGCAATTATAAAAGCATTATGTTGATATTTACTTGTTTTTGTTCGCGAAGGTTAGAAAAGTGAGCAATCAAAAAGCTAATAATAGCCTCGATAGTAGTAATGAAAATGGCATAATTCGTCTATCTGTACTTATAAAATAAAAGTAAACTTGGTGTGTTTATTTGTATGCAAAAGATTATCTCTAGAACTAGTAAAATCCTACAAATTCCCTGATAAATATATCCTACTTTTATAAATGCAAAATTCAACGGAATGCAGGCAAGGATATAGGCGATAGCTAGTAGGTAGGTATATTATTTTTGTTAATGTTAAAGACGACAAACATAGAACCTATTTGAAAATGACGAAAAGAACGGCTTAATCATGGGTCTCCATCGTGTGCCCCAATTTTATATGCCACTAGCGGACCCGACAGACGTTGTCCTGCATGGACCTAGATACCGACTGCAGCGCCATCTACCGGGCTGATTTGTGAATCTAAACCATCCAGGGCGCCACCCAAACGCATACAAAAAAATCATTCAAATCGGTCCAACCGTTTAGGAGTTCCAGTGACAAACACGTACAGTGGAATTATATATATATAATTATAAATTATGTATCGTTTTCAACAATTTTCATTTGTCATAAAGTAATTTATTTCTAAAACTGTGTTTTCTTTAGATTTGTTGTTAAACTAAACTGACCTAACCTACCGTGCGTAGGTATTCTATAAAATTACATTTCAAAAAAACCTGAAAACAGCACGCTTCTACATGTTTATGGCAAACGTTGGTATGGCAAGTGAAATTATGACAAATGAAATTATGTTTCATAAAACGCTTAATCGCTTAAAAACGCTTAAACGCTTAATCATATATACGGGTTTTTTTAGGATTAGACATTCAAGTTTCGGGCCACGTTAGTGCTCTCAGCAAGACGACAAAAATAACACCACACGAGCCAATCCGTTTCGTGCTATTCAAATTTACTGGATTTAAGACATAATGGGAATTTAAAATATCGATACCATCAAATTAAGCAATTTAACTTACTATGTGAGCACGAGTGCAGATACTTTTCGATTGACTTTAGTTCCTCTTCGTCGTCAAATACTGTCTTTGCTTTCTCCAGAATGGTTTCCTTCTGCAGCATACCGCTCTCATCCATCTGCAAATATACGAGAAAACTTAGTTTCTTTACTATCTTAAAGACAATTTGAAATTTCAGACCTAAACGTAGATCTTGACATGTTACCAGATACTTTATTACCTATCTCTAATCGTTGTTGATTGATTAGAGATAAACTATGAAAAAATTGTAAAACGAGGAGAAAACCAATTGAAGCAAAATTCCAAACTCTCTGAAAAAAACAGCTAGCTATATTTCCCTAATTTGAAAAAAAAATAATAAAATTAGGGGACAATCTAACACAAATCGACCTAGTCCCAAACTAAGCAAAGCTTGTACTATGGGTACTAGACGACGATAAAGATACTTATATAGATAAATAAATACTTAAATACATAGAAAACATCCATAACTCAGGAACAAATATTCGTGCTCATCACACAAATAAATGCCCTTACCGGGATTCGAACCCAGGACCTCTTGCTTCGTAGGCAGGGTCACTACCAACTAGGCTAAGGCGGTCGATTTGTAATGAATCATCAAGGTGTTAAATTGTTGAGCATACATTAGAACGTTGTCAGAGTGCGATTATGCATGTTAGTCTTTACAAACACGTTGCTAGGGATTGGCAATGTTCTGACGAGATAACCGAAAATATTTCAACTGAAGATGTATAAAAGAAATCATAGTACTTCGTACCTAAAAAAGTAGGCTTGAAATTTATGTATTACCTACCTATCTACATTTTTAGTTTCGGAACGGTGGACGCTACTTTGTAGTAAGCTCAAAATGTAAGGAGAAAGTTTTCATTAATCGTGTTTTCCGACTCCTAATTTGCTAGAATATATGATGAAAATAACATAATTACAAATTCATTTACATACTTTACGTGCCATGCTTATATTATTAAATAAAATGGAAAAAACATAACCCTCCTTCGGCTGTCGGGTGAAAAAAAGGATGTCTCATCTTGATAATTAAGACAGCTCAGCGTTATTATTTTGAAAGTTTGTTTGTCAACGCTTTTTTATGGTTCCCTACCCAAATAGTGACAAACGGATCCCAATTACTGTCGCTACGCTGTACCTACCTCTGCCTTTCTGTCTGTCTGTCACTGAGCAGTATCTCGAGAATCAAAGTAAATAGACAATTGGAATTTATACGTAACGTGTCTCTACAACAAAAATAATAAATATCAATTTAAATTAAAAGTTAAAGGGGTCCCAACACAAGAAATGCATTATTTATTTTTTATTTTTGTTTTCGTTTTTTTCTCTCTCTAACATTTAAACTTAAAAAGCTCAAACTGGAATTAGCAATAGAGTTAAATATACTGCACAGCAACAAATAATAAAAAATGGCCAAGCCGCCACACGTGTGGCGGTCTTAGGTAAAAAATATGATATAAATATTATGTCTCGTACCTACCTAGACATAGCGAGTTTGATGTTTAGAGATGTACGGAACTCTCGGTGCGCGAGTCCGACCCCCCCCCCCACTTGGCCGTTTTTTTGTGTAATTTTGTGCTTTGGAGCAGCCGAATAATAATGAATACATACGACACCAGATTTCTTCAACATGCAGGCCAAAAAGCACGGGGCATTGGGTCCGGTAGGCACTTTCTTCGACCTCAAACTAGCAATATCGTCGGATGTTATCGGGTTGTCTTTAATGCACTCCATACCGAGCTGTTCGAAGTGTTGACGGATAATGGCCTTCTGATCATCAGACATCGCCTGGAAATAAATAACGATAAATCATTATCGGAGCGGAGTAGATAAGATTTTAAGTAAAGGGATATCTTAACACGGTCTAATGTCGTTTATAAATACATATTGAACTGTTTCTAATGTAGGAAGGTTCAAACACTATTTTTGGCTAGGAACTTTGTCAATTAAGTTCGAAAAGTTTTAGTCGAAAGTTTTTCAAACGTATTCAATATTCTAACATATTTTAGGGCCATTATTTGAGCGTTTGTTCCGAATCATTTACGTGGACACATTCTTGTAGAAATGGCGGAATAATTTGCTACAGTTTCCAGTTATCTGGTACAAAATACAGGACCTCTAATAAATAGCCGAAAAAACCATCAAAATCTACAGCCTATTCGTAAAAAAATTGACCACCAAAGTGAGGCGGTTGAAACGCCCAATAATTACTCTTTATTTACAATTATAAAGAATTATTATAAAAGCACTATAACTAGTTCTTTCTCTGGCCGCACATGGGAGGTATTCACTCCCGGCATTCATGGATACATATACTTTTTAACCGACTTCATAAAAAGAGGAGGTTCTCAATTCGTCTGTGTTTTTTTTTGTATGTTTTTTACGCGATTACTCCCTCAATTGTGAACCGATTCTCAAAATTATTTTTTTGTTGGAAAAAGAGTATACTCCCGAGGTGGTCCCATTGGGACCAAGTCAAGATCTGATCATGGGATCAATGCGATGTTATATGACATGGAGCTGATCTGATGATAGAGCTGGAAGGTGGCCATAGAAACTCTGTAATAAAAGGATACGAAAAATAAGTACTTGCCTGTACCATTGAATATGACGTCAACAGCAAAACGTATAGAGAGCACACAAACACACACATTTTTGCCATTTTAGAAACAAAATCTAGTACTATCCTTTCATAAGGCACTGGTGCAGAGAAGATCTTCCTTTAGATTGCCGAAAATCAGCAAAACCGTCGTTTTATATTATAGTAGATCGCAATCTAATAACTACGTAGACAGCAAATTAGGTACTTGCCTCTATTATCAGTTTTTCTGACCGGACTTTTCGGAGGACAAACTCCATAGTTTTGCTAGCATATTAAGTGGCTATCATTATCATCTTCGTATGTACCTGACTGTGGTTTCAGGAAAAATCAGTGACCGTAAATATTTCAAACTTCGTGTACTTTGGAAACGTTATTGTCACCTCATCCATGACGGCTTCAGGGGTCCAAATTTGTTAAACCTGCCCGGTTACATTGGGGCCATTACACACGGACGGCATTCCAACTAAATACACCGGAACTGAAACCTGAGTGTTAACACATTTTTATATTTCAAACTAAATACAAACTGAAATACAGATGCACAGAAAAAACCCCAGAAAAAAGACCAATGCTGGGAATCGAACCCAGGTCCTCAGCGTTCCGTGCTGCGTGCTTACCCCTACACCATCACTGGTCTAGAGGTTAGCGATGAATCTTTCCCATACATCGTACATTTTAGTTTGTTATAATCACCTTATGCAGTGATAAAGCGCGCATCTATGTTATTCCCTCTATCGAGAGACCAGGGGGGGCACACTTACATATATCACACTTTTCATGCGACTACAGCGATCTCTGGTTGTTTGGTAAAGAACTAAATTAGCGGCCATCTTGGTTGACTTGTCAAACTTGTCAGTTGTCATTCATCGGCCATGGCCATGGCGTACCAAATTGTACGGTCAAGGACTTTAATTGATAGGCCACTTGCCAATGTTCGTATTTTAGCCGTATAGTGCAAATCGGGTTTAGCCGCTTATACTTCGTATATGCTGATTTGAATTAGACGGCTAAAATACGAATAGTGGCAATTAGCCTATCAATTAAAATTACGCGTAATTATAGCTGTACATCACTACCAACATATACATATAGATAGGTATACATCTATAGATACGTCACATTAGTTCTTCACCAGGGCGTAGGGCAGCAGCACCTTCCATACATGCATATTTGACCATAGAGTTGCCACTCTTGTTCATATAATATTACAATAATCTTTGCGAGAGACTTAACACTCCTTCGGAACTAACCGCTCACCTGGACCAAGAGATGGCGCTACTGTGCCAACTTTAACAAGTTAGGTATGAAGTATCTTTTTGTACTTTTTTTTTCAACTTCCAGTCCAACTTTTGGTCCAGGTGAGCGGTTAGTTCCGAAGGAGTGTTAAGTCTCTCGATAGAGGGCATAACATAGATGCGCGCTTTATCACTGCATAAGGTCATTATAACAGACTGAAATGTACGATGTATGGGAAAAATTCGTCGCTAACCTCTAGACCAGTGATGGTGTAGGGGTAAGCACGCAGCACGGAACGCTGAGGCCCTGGGTTCGATTCCCAGCATTGGTCTTTTTTCTGGGGTTTTTTCTGTGCATCTATATTTCAGTTTGTATTTAGTTTGAAATATATGGTTTCACGGGATGACCGTAAAAGTAATAAAAAAAATGAAGTTGAAAAAAATAAATACAAAAAGATACTTCATACCTAACTTGTTAACACATTTTTAATTGCAGTTGGGAAATACATAGCGTGCGAATTTGAATTTGCGATTGGATTGAAATGTAACATTCGGTTGCAAGTGACACCACAGTTCGCATGGAAACCATTTTCTATGATGTGGACCACAAAAAAGCCGTGGTAGCCGAGTGGTTTCACCTACGGCTTCTCAAGCAGAAGGACGTGCGTTCGAACCCAGGCTCGCACTTCTAGCTTTCAGAATTTACGTGCGAAATTATATTCGAAATCTACCATGAGCTTTACGGCGAAGGAAAACATCGTGAGCAAAGCTGTACAATTGGGGATGTCTATTTTTTTGCAATGTATAGAAAATCGAAAACCATTTCGAGATAAATGCTTTTTAAATCGTTTTCTGTGGTTATTTAATTTTAATATTATGTAATGAATTTATTATATAACAAATAAGCAATGACCTTTATTTGACATTGGTGTAAATTGCGTGACCGGTTCAAGTCGTACTTTATTCTGTGTGGTTAGAATTCTTCACAATTTGCGCGTGGATTATACTACGGAGTTTGATTTGGACCCGCTGTCTGACATCTAGCACTTTGTCAGTGCTAGTAAAGTGACACAGTGTATATTGTACCACTACGCAAAAAATAATTAAAGGGGTTGCCTTATCGTACGCATTTAGATAGATTTAGAAATTTGGCATTGTGGGAGCCCTCAATTATAATCTGACGTCATCAACTAAAATACTTTGAATAGTTAATTTTGAAAAAAGTAGAGAACTAAATGACAAAATATTGAAATTAGTTTCTTATAATTGACTTTTCTATACAAAAAAAATATAAAAACCACTGGTAATTTTTTTTAGACATTCCCAATTGCACATACCTGCGAATAAATTAAATGGTGATTGAGAAGCGTATTTAGAAGCGTACAATCATCGACGGCAATGTAATGCACCTAGCACATTTCTCGCCTCGTATAGGTACTTAAATAATTCTTTACTCATACACCAGCATGTACTTGACACCGTAGTCCTATTGTCTAACGTCTATATCTAAAAATTTGTGCAATACTAGCGACACGGGCCGCCCCATTGCAACTTAACACGAGTGCAACATTGAAAAAAAAAGGTGTCCGTAATATAATCGAAGGCGATGTTGTTTTATTTTTTTACCTCGTTTTCCCCAAAAGTATACCGACACAAAGCCGGGGCGTAGTTATGCTTGTTGTATAATTATAAAACTGCCGTGAAAAATTAACTAATTGGTGGTGAAAGCCGCATCCGTTGCGTAGTTCAAAAGGTCTAAGCGTAAATACAGAGGGACAAATGGCGGGAAGCAACTTTGTTATACATATAACTATGAAGGGATTATAAATGTAAAACTTTGTGCGTGTGTGTGTTTATTAGTTACTCTTTCATACTAAAACGGCGGGACGGATGGAATGTCAAATATAAACTACTTTTACCAAGTACCATGTTATCGTCAGGATTTGGAAACAGTTCCGGAAAAAATAAGTAAAAAAATCTACGTCATTTAGTTAAGCGACCATATGAGTCATTTTAGTAGAAATTTTGATTTGAATGTTTTGTTATGATGTTGTCACGTTAAACTATCGTCCGTATACCGACTTTACAGACAACAGGTTTTTTAAGTTCAATCCTGGAATTCATATTCAACTGCCAGACTTTACACGAGCAAAGCCATGGGGAAAGACTAGTAAGATTTATGAAATGCTAATGCCTAATGACAGTACATACCAGTACAAATTACCGGCCCTAGCTTTTATAGTCCATATCGTGTGACGATTTCTATGACTTAGTTGTAATAGTTATAACCTAACAAAAGGTAAACATTTTGTCGAACAGGGCTTAATAATAAACACATTTTGTAACAACTAACCACTCCACGGGTTAATGATGTATTGTGATTTGTGATTCACGGCAGCTATGGTTATTTATTACAGATTTTTCTATAAAAAGGTTTATTTAGTTTTATTTCACACATTTGCTGTTCATGTTTTTTGTGTGTCAGTTGTAAAGTGAAAGTTGAAATGAGTTTAAAAATTTGTTTCCTTGCTTTTGTCACGTTGAGTATTAAGCATAGTTTGGTACGTAATTATAAACTTTTCGGATGTCTTTTAACTTTTAAGATTTAGTAAAACTTATAGACTGTACAGGGTTGGGCAGATTAATTGTCCTAGTTTTGTATCACCATGTTACTTAAAATAAATTATTATGTATTTTTTTTGCCATATAAAAATTTTGAAATTAAGAATTTATCCGTCTTTATGATATCTAGAGGTCAGCATGATATCTTCTGCTTTTATATTGTTTTCAACAATAAACGTAAAACGTTAGCTCATTGTAAAATTATACAAGCAAAAATTCCAGCCGTGTGAGATTTTTTAAGAAACTGAAACATTTAAATATTAGGTAATGTAAAGTTCATATCGCGGACCATTAAGCGATTAAAAGAAACTGCATCTTCACGAATCACGTCCAAACCAGATTGAAAACCATCTGATTCTGTCCGCGTCAAAAATATAATTAAAAACGTTAGAGAGCGTAGGTATTAGACGAAATCCAGCCAAAATACGAGATTTTTTACAAGGGGGTTTCCCAGGGGGTATAGGCAGGAGGTTTTACAAATTAGGCGAGAAAGGTGTCATTTTATATGCATTTTTTTGCACTGAATCGAATGAGACTATACTCATACTTATAGGATCAATATTTTGCAAGATATGAAGGGTTTTTGTTGAACAGCCATAGAACTATCTAAACATCATCATCATCATCATCACCCAAATTTATTTCATTACAGGCGGACTCGTTAGAGGATTACAAGCTTAAATATGTGAACAACATTTTAGAATGCTCAAAGGAGTTCCCCATAACGTCTGAGGATATACTCACGCTAAGGAAGAAGGAGTTGCCCTCGGGAGAAAATATCAAGTGCTTACTAGCTTGCAGTTATAAGAAGTCTGGGATGGTTTGTTTCTATTTTATTTACTGTCGTGCTATTTTATAAAGAAGTACAATCTTTAACTTGCTACTCCGGAACTACACGTGCATGATATGATAGCTACGTCAATCTTTTATGCACTCCTCCTTTTCACACTGACTCGACTATCACAAAAACCAATCATACATTAGGACAGCACAAAACTGACACGTACGTACACAAACTACCGTACTACCACAAGGTAGGTAGTACAGTCGAGTTCTCCAATATCTGTACAGCCAACCGTTCATAAATATATAAACATGAACCTTATGTTACGGTAATAAGGTCTATGTACAGATATTTATGAACGGTTGGCTGTACAGATATTGGAGAACTCGACTGTACCTACCTATAACTTCATTTAATTTAGAATTGAAAACCACAACATCATTATATTGCGGCTCGTCAACTATTTCTTACCTAGCAAATAGTACAGTACAATAGTCTGGGAGCCGTAAAATAAAATCGTCTTAATAGTCCAGTCATTATTGACATTCAAAATCGAAAATTTAATTATAATTCCAAAAGTTTTCAAACTTCGGTCAAGTGAATGGTACATTGGGACGACAATAAATCTCATTTTGCAACCTTGTCCGCAGTCCGGAACATTGTTAAAATTGCAATTAAATTAATTTTTGCTGTATGGTCGTGAATAAAATTCCAAAAGTTCTGCAAACTTGGGGAAGTTTTCGATATAATATTTCATATCACGTATTAAATTTGCAACCAATCTAAGTGTACGGAACATTTTTTGCTATTGAAAATTAATGTTTTTTTTTATTAAACTGAATGTAAACGTTCCAAAAGTTCTGCAAACTTGACACATATCGGAAAAATATACCGAACGGTTGTATAAATTTGCAACCTTTTTCGTTGACCGGAACATGTTTATTTATAATTCTTTTCAATTCGTGGTCATTTTTTCGAGTAAGGTGGTCTCGGAATAATTACAAAAGTTTTGAAACTTGGTTGCAAACTTCGAAAACATCTATTCTGATGCATTTACAAATTTTCAACCTCATACGCGATCCGGAACTTTATGCAATTTGCCAAAATGTAATTTTTTTATTTTTACATTTTTGCAAATTGCTTAAAGTTCCGGATCGCGTATGAGGTTGCAAATTTGTAAATGCATCAGAATAGATGTTTTCGAAGTTTGCAACCAAGTTTCAAAACTTTTGTAATTATTCCGAGACCACCTTACTCGAAAAAATGACCACGAATTAAAAAGAATTATAAATAAACATGTTCCGGTCAATGTAAAAGGTTGCAAATTTATACAATCGTTCGGTATATTTTTGCGATATATCTGTCAAATTTGCAGAACTTTTGGAACGTTTTCTTTCAGTTTAATAAAGAAAAACATTAATTTTTAATAACAAAAAATGTTCCGTACACTTAAATTGGTTGCAAATTTGACACGTGATGTAAAATAATATATTTAACACCACTCCAACTTTGCAGAACTTTTGGAATTTTGGTGTCAAGAACTGAGCAAATTATCATTTATTGCATTTTTAACAATGTTCCGGACCGCAGAACAGGTTGCAAAATTTTATAGTTTGTTTTAATACCATTCCCGACCTTACATCAAAATTTGAAAACTTTTGGAATTATAATGAATTAATTGTCTTGACTGACTGGACTATAATGTCACTTTATTTGCGTGTCGTCAATTGTTACTCTAGTACAAATTGTAAAGAGTTCACGAGCCGCAATATAATGTTGTTGTGGTTTATAATTCTAAATTCATTTAGGAGTATAAGCACATTTTAAATCGAGATTTATTTTTGTCCACCAAGTGGCCATCAGTCACATATTAAGTACTGTACTGAACTCGTTATATAGGTATTATTTTTTTTTGAAAAAATTTCAATAACAAACCTTGTTTAATGACACCGGTCAAAAAGAGAAAAAAGGAAATTGAGAGGATTGACAAGAGGGATGTCAGGAAAAGAAAACGGGGATACCAAAATAATTTTATCCAAAAGGACAAAGTTAATCCTGATAATTTGATCCACGATTGTGCGAGTGAAGTGTCGTGTGGTGTGTGTGTGTATTTTCCAACGGTTATTTCCTCATACTTTCCACAAACGCGACAACGTGAAATGACTATGAATTACGACGTAGGGAGTTACAACAACGAAAGCTTTATAAACAACAGTCGATTTATTTACCAATCATCATATAGCGAGACCGTATAAAGCTGAAGGAAAGGCTTCGCCTAATCAAAGATAGCTATATTTGGTTTCCAAGAAAGCAACATCGAGAACTGTCAACTTGATGTCTAATCTACGGGACATACGAGTGAAGTTATAATAATAACAAACTTGTGATAATGTGTTTGGGATTAAATGACTATAACTCAGTGTCTATTGAATCGGGAGTGTTCTAATAATGAGAATTGTGTAGAGAATTAAATGGTGTATCAGTGTGAAGTACTGCCGTGAGTCCAAAATGATATTTCGCAGGATAATTTAACTATTTTCAGAAATAGCGGGAGCCTAGAGCCGCGTGACGTCAGCTGTCATATGGAGTAGAAGAATAGAAGTCAGGAGTCTACGTCAAAGGTTGATGGAGTGAAGATCGAGAGGAATCATTTGACGCGTAAGTCAAAATACTGATGTCTTATTGGGGAACTATGGGGAATTTAGATAATGGAGTAGTGATGAATTACATACAAATATGACAGGGATCAAAGTGACGACTGGAAATTCAACAATAATTTATATCTTAAACCAAAGTATAATGGACTTATTTCCAGTATATTATTATATCCATCATACGTCAGACATTGAAACTATTGGACCAATATAATTGACATTGCAGGAATATATGATCTATGAAACCTCCTGAACCATATCAGGATTGAATAATGATCTTGATGCAATATTAATATATAATTTGTTTGGCATGGATATCCATTCATTGGATATGACGGCGGGTTCTTGATTGGAGTTCTGCTGAACACTGCGAGATGCAGTAAGCTGTGAGGAGAGCTGCTGGAGTATGGAGATGCAGACTTCGGGGCTGTATGCTGGGAACGAGATGTGTTTGGACCATAATCTTAGCTAAGTGTCTTTATAATTTTATTTAAACGTAACAATAGGAACTTATACGAATATTAAGAACGTTTATAGTTATATCGACCCTTCGTATATTTTAATCAATCGCGATCTTAACTTAAACCTACCGGGTTTGACTCTCGCGGCTAAACATTTATTGAAATCATACATATAGAACAAAACTACATAGTAAGATAGATGTTTAGGTCAACGGAATTTAAGGTTCAATTTTAAACAAGATTTTGATGACTGACAGTTAATGTCAAGATGAGTAATAGGGTTCTATTTAGCTAATACAAATAAACATGACAATAGGTTTAAATATTCAAATTTTAGAACAGGCCAATTGAATCTTTGTTTAAATAAATTAGAATGTCTATTGGCATTTGATATCGAGAAACCACTTTGGGTTGAGCTATACAATGTTTTGAATTGATTTTATTTTTATTGTCTTTTCTCTTGGAATTATTATTTAAATTTAAATCTTTTTGAAATCCGAAAGGAATTATCTTCGATAATTGACAGTGGATCTGAACAATATTCTGACTGAGAACCTTGTGCGTTTATGTTGTCATACCTTCGTCTTGAAGTAATATTTGAAGTGAATATTAACTGAGCTACTGAAGACCTTGTCTTGGAATAATAATTGAATTGAATATTATCTGAACAACCGGAGATCTAGTAACCTATTGGGGAACCTATCTTCGATAATACTACAGAGTATTTAAACAGTGAAACAGTTGTATCTTCTAGGTAAGAACTCCCAGTATAATTTTAATAGGTTTTATTACTATTTAACCTGGTGTTTTACTATGAATGTATTTTTGGGAAGTAATTGATCAATTACTGATAGAAATGGATAAACGACCATATCATTACTGTTTATTACCTTTGTTGTGTTACTATACAAGTCCATTTAGACTTATGGTGTATTGTATTATCTATTTTATTTGCTCCAGTGAAAGAATATCATTTTCAAAATTCATCCCTTGATTTTGGTATAAAATCTGTTAACGTATTAGAACCTAGAATGGGGTTTCATAATACTTGAGACTAAATTAAATCACCAATACTTACCAGTCCTCAATATTACCCTTGGATTTAATCAGACCAGTATAGAGAAAGTATTTCCCACACTTCTATCCGTACTATTACTCTGAGAGTGGGGAAGTGACAATACTGGTAGGCACAAATGCCAGTATAGTTACGACCGACCAAGTGAAATGGTCCTGATAGCACGCAGTTACACCATCACGTACCATAGTACAGACGATACAGTTGCGATGGCTAGGCTAAGCAACGGTTGATGTGAAGCTTTCATTATGCGGTCTGTAGATTATCAAAATTATTATTTGGGTGCGAGGATTGGCGATATACGTATGGTCTCCAGGGGTCAATTCTGCCTCTGGCGTGCTGAAGGTTGCCCCCTAGTGTTCGGTCTGACCAATCGGCACGTAGTGATTATGCGTAATCCAACGGGGTGTCTACTTACTCGTTCGGCAATAGGTGTCGTTAGTGAGGTTGCGGCTAAGGATAAAACGTCCCTAGAGGCGATCCGTGCAGAATTGGGTGTCTTAGGGAGGTACGTGGGGGGAGGCCAATTACTCGATCTGGGTTGTAGACCAGGTAATGGAGCGTCCTTCAGCTTACTCATACATTAATCGAAGTACCTTCTTATTATACTAGAGTCTAAGGGGGGGAACAGAAGTAGTCTCAAGTGAGTAGGGTAGTTACTCCGTGTAAATTTTAGGAGTAATAAAATCCTACCACAGGGGTAACTACATCCTTGTTTGTCCTCTTATTCATTTGGTGACTGATACATACGATCTATAGACGGGTGACATAGTTTGTTCTTCCCTTTTGAAATGGTCGTGGTAGGCTCGAGGGAAAGTGACCAGTATGGTGACGAGCTTTACTGGAGAGAGCGGGGAGAGGGCTCCTCCTTTACGAGTATAATAAATACAATGTCTTCTAGAGCAAATAAATAATACTAATTGTTAAACCTTTGTCCATTTCTGTCTGAGGATTTATATTTAAGAATTTATACATATATTCGCTATAATCTATCTATTTACATGAGTATGTAAAGTCTAATAGTTCACCTAGTTGTGAGCCCCGGTCACTAGTATTATTTTAAAAGGAAACCACAACGTAGAGAATGATATAATAATAATTAATATAATAAACTAGACAATCACGCCAAAACAAATAAATATTATCGGAGCCTAAGGCTTAGCACAGTACCTTAGTTAGTACGTAAACTATGATAATGAAGAACATTTCTTTTCGCTTCCTTGGAAGAATAAAAAGTGTGGTAGCTTCAAATCAAACAAATTTTAGTGCAGTCTTCTCTTTCTTCTTAAGGAATACGTCTGCCAAATTTCAATACTCCAGCTTCGGTGGTGTAGACTGTGTGTTGTCTGACAGTCAATCAATCAGTCAGTCAGTTATTCTTTTATACGTACAGATGGTAATCCTAAATAACTTTATAACATTAACCTAGGGTGACGGCACCAATCATGGATACGTTAAGCACAGTAGTTTCCCAGTAATGGACATCAAAGATTCAATGCATTATAGCCCACCATTCATGGACTTTAGCAGTTATAACCACCAGTTATCTGAGCATAGTGTTGATAGTTTAAAAATGTAGTGTCTGCAGTTTCTTAAAATATGGGTTTTCGGAAAAAAAAGTCCATAATTGTTTCTTGTCCATTACTGGTGGATGCCATCACACTATGTCCGTTATAGACTTTGAAACCATTCAACCGATGTACCCCAAATCAGTTTGAAAGACAATAACGCGAAGATGGTTTTAGATCACTAAAACAATACATTTAGCACATTTTTGTCTGAATTAAACCCGGGACCTTAAGCTTCGTAGTCAGGTTCTCTGCGCCATTTGTTCATCTTGTTTGGTTGTTGGTGTTGTTTGTGTGTTTGGTTTGTTGTTTGGTTGTCTTGGTATGTTTCTTTGTTGTTGTTTGGGTTTTGTCGTTTGGATTGGTTTTTATTTATATCTCTATTAATTATGCAAATCATCAACTCAAACAATATTGTAACGGCAATCAAATCATACATAGTTATCTCCTTCGCGCATCGGAAACTGGAAAATCACGGACACGTATGCAGTCAACAACAATGAATCACGAATGTCGAGTATATATAAGCTCTTACCTCGTACACAATAGGGTAAAGAGTCGTGTTGCCCCCTGTACTTTCGCAAGGTCGACGATGACATGCCAATTACACGGTGATGGTCACTGGACAATACTTTTAGAGTTGCCTCGTAGATTATACTCTGTCCGGTTAGTTTTAAAAACACTTTTTTGCACGTGTGCGAAGTACAATCGTGAGCAATTTGTACTTATCACACTAGGTAAGACTAAGATTTTAGTTTCATTTCCTTTATTGATGTTCCTTTATTTTAGGAGTATTAACACATTGTTGAATAATTTAAAATGAGATTGAATGTTATTTTATTGGTTGCGTTTAGAAAAATTAAAAGGGGATGTTAAATTACAGATGGATGGCGACGGGAAACTTTCTCCTGAAGGGATTCAAAAGATTTCCGATGAAGTATTCGCTGACCAACCGGAGTTAAAGAAAAAGAGTGAAGATTTCACAAACGCATGCAAATTTGGTAAAATTAAAAATGTGACCCTTAAAATTGTGATCCTTGGTACGACTAAGTCTGTTATATGACATTTATCATGAGAACTGGGAAAGCCTACAGGTCGCAATTTTGACGGTTTGACTACTACGCCGAAAATATGTGACCGAAGTTCCGCGGCTGATTTTTGTGCCGAATAGCTGAAACGATAAATTATGCTGCAGAAATTCGGCTTGATTACGCAATGGTTGTGTCGAAATTGCGTTACGTTTTGGAATAAGACACAGGTTTACCGCAAAAAAGTCTGCGTTTGTCGCGTCACCTCTTTTCGAAGGCGCTCCCCTTGCTACCACAGCCAGTATCGGAATCCTTGGTATTGACATCTCGAGTGAAGTCCAGTTCCGCGACCACTTGGAGAGTAAGGCTAAATTAGCCTCGAAGAAGCTCGACGTGCTCAACAGATCGAGACGGTATTTCACTCCAGCCCACCGCCTTCAGCTTTATAAGGCGCAGGTTCGCCCACATATGGAATACTGCTCTCATCTGTGGGCGGGGGCTCCCCGGTACCAGCTTCTCCCTCTGGATCGCATACAACGGAGAGCGACTCGAATAGTCGGCTGCCAACGAACTTCTGATGGGCTTGATTCCTTGGCGCTGCGTAGAGATGTAGCTTCACTGTGCATCTTCTATCGCATGTACTACGGAGAGTGCTCCGAGGAGTTATTCGGGTTGATCCCTGCCGCATCCTTCCGCCACCGCCCTACGCGTCAACACTTCCATCCTCACCATCTGGATGGTTGGTTGTCTTCTACTGTGCGTTTTTCCAGAAATTTCCTGCCTCGCACAGCAAAGCTCTGGAATGAGGTTCCTGCTGCGGTATTCCCGGACCGATATGACCTTCAAGCTTTCAAAAAAAGAGCGTACTCCTACCTAAAAGGCCGGCAACGCAGTTGTGACTCTTCTGGTGTCGCAGGTGTCCATGGGCGACGGTAATCGTTTACCATCAGGCGATCCGTCTGCTCGTTTGCCCCCTATATCATAAAAAAAAAAAAAAAAAAAAATCTGCCGTGGAACTTTGGAGTACGTTACACGTGAAGTAATTTCGGAAAATGTGTTGCTAGAAATTGAGACAGTATGGTAGGCGTAATAACGAATCACAGTCGAGTAATTTTGGCAAAGTGTACTAAGTATTAAACCCTAGAAGTATGAGAATCTTAACTAGCTAATATATCTAACAAAGTTTATATGATTTTTTTTATAGTAAACGACGAAGACATCACTGGCGACAGAAAAGACTGTGAAAGAGCGGCATTGATCTTCAAATGTAGTGTCGAGAGAGCGGCTGAGGTTTGTAGAGATAAACATGCAAAACTTGTTGAGCGAACTTCTGCTATGTTTCTTAATAAGGCGTTACGGGTCGAATGAAATAAATAATTGACTACATTATAATGCACGTTGTCGTTAGTGGACGCTTCATCCTTCGTTGGGTGACAAAGCCGAATCTAAAATTTTTGAACCAGGGCAAAAGTGAATTTGGAGCGACCTAGCTTAGCACATCCCTCCAGCAGTTTGTAATAAATGAACCTAGGTATTTACAACATGGAATTTAATGCCCCATTAGAATTGGTACTCGGGCCAGTAAACATTTGTTTGAGTGATAGGAATTCAGGGTTAAGAGGATGTCAGTGAATTACAAATAGCCCTGTATATTGACATTAAGGCTTTAAAGTAATAATGTGTCTTTTATGTTTCAGTTTGACTTTACTACCTGAACATTATCCGAGGAATGAAAGATTCAGATGGAAAAAAATAAGTTGTTAGGTAAATAAAGTTCTAGAAATAAAATTTGCGATTTTTATTTTTCTACTAGCTGGTGCCTGCGACTTTGTCCGCGTTAATCATTGATGCTCCTCTCCTATTAGTCGTAGCTTGATGTTATGTAGCATATAACCTTCCTCGATAAATGGACTATTCAACGCAAAAATGTCGCATGTTACACCTGTCTTTTAGATTAAGTTATTAATGTTATTTTCTAATGTTTGGTACTTTTAAAACCATAAATAAAATATTTTTCTTTCTTTCTTTCTTTTCAAAAATAATTTTTAAATTCGAACTTTTTGTTCCGGAGATTATCGTGTTCTGCAACCAAACAAACATACAAACAAACTCTTCAGCTTTACCTATACTTAATATCTTCTTCTCCTTCTAATATATAAAAATCTCCTGTCACGGTGTTTGTTATCGAACTCCTCCGAAACGGCTTGACCGATTTTTGACGATTTTTTTCACTATAATTGGTAGGTCGGAGCCAATTTTTTGTAAGTACCCCTATTCTTCGCAGACAGAGTCGCAGGCAACAGCTAGTTATAGTATAGACTTAGACTTCTAAAACAGCTTCATTTTACTCTAACAAAATCTATACTAATATTATGAAGCTGAAGAGTTTGTTTGTTTGTTTGCTTGAACGCGCTAATCTCAGGAACTACTACTCCGATTTGAAAAATTTTTTCAGTGTTAGATAGCCCATTTATCGAGGAAGGCTATAGGCTATATATCATCACGCTAACACCAATTGAGTGCTCCAGTTACTCATGTCATGGCTCAAGTAAAACGGAGTGTAGTGGTAGTAGTGGTGGCCCAATCAGCCAGCCACCCTGTAGCCACTAATTGTGTGTGGCAATGGGCCCCTAGTTGTAGCTGGTTGAGACTATTGATGGCCGCGACTAATGATGATGACTCTAGTAGTCGTCACCTAATTGCCCAATGTGAGCTTTGGATGTAATAAATAAATAAATAAATAAATAAATATTAGGGGACAATCTTACACAAATCGACCTAGTCCCAAACTAAGCAAAGCTTGTACTGTGGGTACTAGACGACGATAAACATACTTATATAGATAAATAAATACTTAAATACATAGAAAACATCCATAACTCAGGAACAAATATTCGTGCTCATCACACAAATAAATGCCCTTACCGGGATTCGAACCCAGGACCTCTTGCTTCGTAGGCAGGGTCACTACCAACTAGGCTGAAGCGGTCGTTATTCGTGAACCTATTTATATGCGCTTATTAAAAGAACTGGTGGTTCTAATTCAGACAAAAAAAAAAGATTAAAAAAAAATTAAAAACTAAGTCAAAACAATTTAGAGATGCTTTTTTTATTCCATATTATGACATATAAACAATTTATTATTTTTAATCGACTTCAAAAAAAGAAGAAGGTTTATATGTTCATCAGTATGTATTTTTGATATATGTGTCTAACTTTACATAACTTTTTTTAAAATCAATTAAGTCACTGCATAATAACATCCGTCACGGAAACAGAAATTGTTTTGATTTTCTTTTGATACTAAATTGAAAACTGGGTATGGAACAAAATTATAATTATAATGATTTTGACAATTAAATGATAAAATCACGTTTATATTTTGAATATTCGAGTAAGTTTATATAAATGGGGATTAAGTATAGTTTCCGAATGTATTCTGGAGTGAACTGTTTCGTAGATAATACACGATATTATAATACGTCATATTACAAAAAAAAATGTTCTGGAAGCTGTTATTAACTTTTGCGGTCTACAGCACCTATGTTTACGTAAGTTCAGAACTTAATAGAATTCGAAACCCAGGAGCAGTTAAAATACGACCCCGTATTTGTAGACTCGGAGTGAATGACAATAATGCACGACCTTATAATTGGCAAAGTAAAGTTTTTTGAAGAGGTGCTAAATATATTTTTTTTCGATAGTAATCGTCTTCTAGACCGAGAAACTGCAGCTGTTTTATTTTTATCTCCTAATTGATTACTGGAAATATTTTTTTAAGTGTTCGAGATGACATTTGTGAGATTTAATGGCTGACAAGCGGTTCATGCTCAGTACTTAGTAGAAATAGAAAAAAAAACGAAGCCAATTGTCAATGTCAAATGAAATCTAACCGTTTGCGTTTCGTTTACTTTGCATTGTCCAAAAAGCAGTTCCAAAATAATGATCGAAAATATTCAATCGTGCTTTAATTATCGTGCATAATTCGTGGAGAAATGCGGTAAAATTGAAAATCCGGATTTTGTGCGGAGGTCGTTAAAAATAGTCCAAAACGCAAAGCAAACGAAACGCAAACGGTTTGACATGGACAAAAGTGACAGATGACTTCGTTTTTTTTCTGTTTCTACTAAGTACTGAGCACGAGCGCCTTGTCAGCCATTAAATCTCACAAATGTCAACTCGAACACTTAAAAAAATATTTCCAGTAAACAATAGGAGATAAAAATAAAACAGCTGCAGTTTCTCGATCTTCAGAACGCTGACTGTCGAAAAAAAATATACTTAGCACCTCTTAAAAAAACTTTACTTAGCCAATTCAAACCCGTTTCACCCCGATTTGGAATAATTTTGTGGCAATTCTTTATGGCATAATCTAAGTATAGCCATAATAGGCTTTTCGCATAAACTATTATCGCAGAATCTAAATTCGCATAGTTTGATTACGCTGAATTTTGTTAGTACTAATATTACTTGGTCATATTTTTCATGCTCCGAATCATAAATATCTACGCATAAATTAAATAAGCATAAAATTGTTTCGCCGAAAACTATCGTTGCAAATAACTAACACCAAAGCCTTTGAACCTAACCATTCCGAGTCGCTTCCGCTCAGATCCGTTTTGCTCGCTCGCTTCGCTTGCTCGCTGACTGCTTATAATTTCAGACAATATGCCGAATAATATTATGCTGAACAGAATTATGCGTAAAAATAATCGGCCTTAATAATAGTAGGTATGCGAACATATTTGATTTCGAAATAACTCATTTTCTGGATATTACACACCTATTATGCCTAGTTAAATTAAAACTGATTATGTCAAGTCTGTTATGTTGAAACAGTTTCGGAGAGTAAATGTTACACCAAATAGAGGGAACCCTTCAAACCCTTATGGCAATTACATGAGGGTTTGACCTATCAGGTCGTACATTAAGTATTGCCATTCATTCCGGGTAGACAAATGCTTCGTTCTAACTCTAAGCCATTCTTAAAGATTTTTGTCAAAAGCTTATTAACGAGTTTTAACAAAAAAAATATAATAGAAAAACTTTGTTAACTGTGTAGCGTGTAATAATAATAATAATAATTGACAATCATCTTGGCTCAAGAAGATACGGTAAAAAAACTTTTTAACAAAAAATTAAACCGCCGAAAAAACTGAAAAGCAAAAAATAATACCTTTTTTGTTTGACCTTAATCTAGGTACCAGTTTGAAGTCGGTGCCTCAGCACTTAGCCAGGAGGAGTGGACCTATAATCGTCTACCTGATTGGCTTCTATCACTCCTCCTGGCTCGTGCTGAGGCACCGACTTCAAACTGGTACCTAGATTAAGGTCAAACAAAAAAGGTATTATTTTTTGCTTTTCAGTTTTTTCGGCGGTTTAATTTTTTGTTAAAAAGTTTTTATTTTATACTTTTTTTCCATCCTTGGGGTAGTTTTTTTTCCAAATTTATAATACCAACTTGAAGGTCCTATCTATCCAATAAAAAAGAATTATGAAAATTAGACTACTCTGTAAAAAGTTAGTCAATCATCCCCAGTTTTCCTACCCTTAGGGTAGGAGTATTATTTCCAAATTTAAATGAGACCACCCTTGGGGTATACGCTTTCCAATAAAAAAAGAATCATCAAAATCCGACTACTCTAATAAGTTATGCGTGGTCATATAGTACATCAGTAACTGAACAATCAATCATCCCCTGTTTTTCTACCCTTAGGGTAGGAATATTGTTTCCAAATTTAAATGGGACCACCCTCGGGGTATACGCTTTCCAATAAAAAAAGAATCATCAAAATCGGACTACTCTGCAAAAAGTTATGCGTGATCATACATAAAAAAAAAAAACAAAAAAAATATATACACGTCGAATTGAGAACCTCCTCCTTTTGTTTTCGTCGGTTGCAAAAAAGTACCCCCCCCCCGGGTGTCGTTCCCGCTATTACAGGGGGGCACCTTTTCCCTTGCAGCTAACTGTAGGTACGTGCACATAGCGGGCACGTGAGGAGACCATTCTCAAAATTATATAGCGTAGGTGTAGCGTGTATTACATAGATGACAGTAAATTAACAAATTGTGACATAGGGTAAGTATATATTTTCCCGTAATGCCCGGGGGAGGGAACGGGAATGACACAGGAAACACGGATTTCCGATACTAGGTACTTATACGATTTCAAAACTTCGCTTTGAATTTGCGTTGAAATATAAGTCGGTGACGGACGTGTACTCGTAACATAAATTAATAATATTTAAATATGGGGTAGAAAATATTTCCACGCAGTTGGTTTTTTCATGTAGTGTTGAAATTAAAGTTATTCTTTATTTTAAAAGGATCCAAAAACCTTCACTCATCACATCACACATTTTATATTCCTCATTGTGTATTTCACAATTACTGGCTCCTTTATTTAATATTGTTAAATTATAATAGACGATTAGAGTTTGTTAAAGAAATAATAATAACTATTTCATAGCGCAACCTTACTCATACATAACCTAGCCATCATCTAAACTAAAATATGCTCTGTGTGAACATAACAATCTTCTCTACCTACGTATCTAGTATCTACCTACATACCTACCAAAAATTCACAATCACAAAAAATTACTGATTATTTACACTATCTGTGCACTAACTGAGAAAGTGTACCAATTGGGAAGTGCACTTTTTGAGACAGTGCGCCTTCCGAGAAAGTGATCCTTCTAAACAAGTTTAGTGCACTTTTAGAGAAAGTGCACATTTCGGGAAAGTGAGTTTTTTGAGCCTAAGCCAAAAAAAGCATCTGAGTAAAAATGCAAACGGAAATTTTGCTATTACGAAATAACGATTCTGGCAAATCGATCTAACCAGTCGTAAATTTTGCCCCGTATTTTTCGAGGTTTGGTTATTAATTATAATTTATAACCTTTTATTTTGAATAAATTATTTGTGTTCAAAAATATAGGCTATGACTGACGAGGAAATAAAAATCGAGTTTACCAAACATGTGATGAAATGTCAAGCAGAACACCCGATAGAGATCAGCGAGCTTATGGCACTCCAGAGTTATGTAATTCCCAAAAACAAAGATACGAAGTGTCTCTTGGCTTGTGCTTACAAGGCTGAAGGGTCGGTGAGTAATGAATACATTGATTAATAGTTTGCATTCTATTATTCTAATAATAGAGGTATGTATTATAGATGAAAAAGGTTGTGAAGATGTTTGGATGTTTCAATGTTTGTTAGTCAATCACGCAGTAAGAAACAAAAGTTGTCTCCCCTGTGGACATAAAATTAGCGACTCCGGGTGGCTTATTGTCTAACTCTTCTGACGCTTGCCTTCGCAATCACTATTTCTTTCTGTGAAACGGTATAAGATGATGACAGAAAGAGACAGTGAAAGCGAAGGCAAGCGTCAGCAGCGTTAGACAATACGGCCTCAGGTCAGCAAACTCAAGATTTATTTAAATGGGCCGAAAGTTGTCCAGGCATCCCACACGCCGATGTAGACTTGACTAAAAAATATTGGCTACAGACCCTTAACCTTTGCCATGTCCACAGGAAAAACACGAACAAAAAATGTGTATGACCTATTTACATGAAACTTCTCCACATAGTTTCGACTTTCGAGATACGTAACTTGGTCCAAATACATCCAAACTATTTGAAAAGGAAAAACCAGGCGTGTCACTTTGATACTAGATGTCCAGACCAATTAATTCATCTAAAATCGAATACAAATTTGTACCTACCGCAGAAAATGTTTTCCAAATGCCAAATACCAGGTCCCAAATCACAGATGAACGGCGACGAATACCCAATATATCGTAAGCCGTATTTTCTCTATCGTAATAAAATTGATGTGCTGAATTCAGATGAATGCCAAAGGGATGTACGACCTGGATCACGGGTATAAAGTAGCGGAATTGACCATGAAAGGTGACGAGAAGCGTCTTGCCAACGCCAAGAAACTAGCTGATTTGTGCGCTAAAGGTATGATTAACAATATTTTGTTGTAACAATTGCTAAACTTAAGTAGGCAATTCACCAATAATTACTGGCCGCCCTTCAATACTGAAAATTAACTCTGTTCCCCTACAAACAGAATTCAATTTATTATAACGTGGCCAGTTATTGAAGGGTGGCCAGTAATTAACACCTTATACTAAAAATGAATTTTATTATCGGTGAATAGAGTTAATTTTTAGTATGAGGTGGCCAGTTATTGGTGATTTACCCTATAATATTTTAAAATTTCGCGATTCTCACTCAACAGTCATTGGCACTCAAGTCTCATAACCATAACTAACAATTTTCAAGATTTAACACGAGCTATTTATTGCTAAATTTACCTCGACGTTTTGGTCACATTGCAGCAGCCGTGGTCACGAAGTCGGAATATTTTTTTTTATTATGAGAGGGAGGCAAACGAGCAAGCGGGTCATCTGATGGAGTATGATCACCACCGCCCATAAAAATATCAACAACTCAAAGAGTCACTGATTTTTTAAAGGCCGGCAAAAAAGGAGAGGGAATAGGGGAGGAGGAGGGAGAGAGGTATTGGCCCCCCGGCGCTCTCACTGACCATACGAAACCTAGCAGGAGCACTGCTGCTTCATGCTGGTGTTCTGTGAGAGGGTGGTACTGCCCCGGACGAGCCGGCTCATTTGTGATGCAGTGGCTAGTTACAACATGGCTCTACCACTTCAAAGTTCGTGATAAAGACCGAGAAATAAATAAATAAATAAATAAATAAATATCACGGGACAATTCACACCAATTGACCTAGTCCCAAAGTAAGCTAGGTAAGCTTGTGTTATGGGTACCAGGCAACGGATAAACATACTTATATAGATAGATACATACTTAAATACATATTAAACACCCAACACCCAACACCCGAGAACAAACATTCGTATTTTTCATACAAATATCTGCCCCGACACGGGAATCGAACCCGGGACCTCAAGCTTCATAGTCAGATTCTCTAACTACTAGGCCGTCTGGTCGTCAAATGTTAGTAATAAATGTTAGTTATGAGTTGCTAAGGCTTCTCATGTGGCACAATACTTAAGTATTTATCGCAGTAAAAAGAAGGTAAACACAATCTTGACCCATCTACATATCGACGGGTTAAAGGCTAATAGTGTTAAGCGACATTTTTGTAACTTTACAGGAGAGCGTTTTAAAGTTTTAAAAAATAAAAAAAAATTCGTAGTTTTTGAATTTCTTAACTGATTTTGATTATAAATACACAGTTTTTCTTAGAATTTAATACCACTTCTGATGTTTAATATATTCATTTAATAAAACGAGAGGATAACGAAATAAGTGTCGCTTGAGTCAAAAATTCTTCTACGTCTTATTTTTTAGAGCAAGGAAAAACGACTTAAACGACGTTTCAAGTCTTTTTTGGAATACAACTAAATGATTTAAGAAACAACGACTAGGAAAATTAGCGCAAGGCTAAATGACATAAGAGGATTGTAACTGTAGTTTTCGTGTAAAGCTAAAAGGTTTAACTCCCTTGTTACGAGTGCAATAGATTACGGCTAATATGCTCAAAGTCCCATTCCATTAGTTTTTAAAAGCAGGAAAAGTAGCTTATGGAACGATCACTATTCTGGTCGTATTAATTTAAATCCCGGTAATTTAGAATTTTATTTGAGATTGGTGTTTGAAACCAATATAAAAACTATCAACATGAACATTGTAGAAAACAAAAAAAATAAGATAGAGAATAAAATGCAGAAAATGACGTGAAAAAATATTTTTTATTACCGACAATGATTACCTCAGTCAGCCAACTGTAACAAAACTTAACAAAAATACAATTATCAGTATTTTAGGAACTGTTTTTTTTTATTATAATCATTACCTCAGTCAGCCAACTATAACAAAACTTAACAAAAACACAATTATTAGTATTTAAGAAAGTAATAATTTTGACGTACTAAAAAATAATCTTGTACAAGAAAGAGACTTAAACGAAATTAAACTTTAGGTTGAGACTGATTTTGTAAGATTTAGAGGCTATTCACTATCACCAAAAAATCTCCCTGACGATATGGGACCGACTTAAGCACCCCGCGCGAGCGCACATCTACTATTCGCGAGTAGGTTTTATATTACAAAAACATTTTAGGTTGGTCTTAAACGACGTTGATCAACTGCTGTTATAGTAAAACATATTTGCTGAACGCACATTACTTACTCATTGTAGTGAAAGAAACCCGATTCAAGTACAAAAATATTCTTTATATCTTAATTTATGTGACAGCTTTCTTTTAAAATAATACAAGAAATAATAATTTAAATAACCAGTTCACCTAATATTGGAGAAAGGCTAATTGCTTTAAGTAGCTTTGTTAAGGTAAAATAGACTTAAGATCAAATAATTCAAACGACGTGTTTTGTTTATTTTTGTTGCAGGCAAATTGATTCAAACGACAAGTTTCTTATATTTTTGTGGAAAGACATTTGCTTTAAGCGACTAATTTCATACATTTCGGTCACAGGCTACTTGCATTAAGCGACATCTATTTGTGCATTACGGAGCAAGCTAAGTAATTCAACCAACCATCAGCTTTTGAAATAGAATATGGAAAAAAGCTTTAAAAACCATTTGGCTTCCATGACGAGAAAGGATAAACGGTTTAAGTTATTGCCATAGTATTTTTATATAGCTCAAGTCAAACGTGTTAAGATAATAGCTAATTTTTGTGTCGCTTCAGTCAGCAGTGGAGTGAAAAACAGCGTCCAAATCTATTTGCATCAAGCGACAAAAAATAGCTCTGATTGACGTGAAACCCGGCTCAAACGACGCGGAAAAATTTGCTGATTCCGAATATGTATATAACTCAATATCGCCCATAGTGTCGCTTAACGCCATTAGCCTTTCACCCCTCGATATGTAATGAAGAACACTTTTAAATATGTAACAGCAAGTAAGAAAGTGTCAAGTGACATAGTCTTTTATATTGTCATGGTGCCGTATGTAGTACCAGTTATTAATTTTCCATTTGCAAAATACAAATTATCCCTTTGTAATTTAAGAAACAAAGAAAAGGTATAATTTTGAATAGGCAAGGGTATAAAGTTAGCAATATATAAGATAGCTAAGGGTCCTAGTAAAAATGAGGTTAAGTCTGAAATAAAGGAACAGCTATTTTCTTCTCCAGTAAGAAGGCACAAGGTTTGAAATAGTATTGCCAAAAAATCCCAATTATTTGTTTTTCGTTTTATTCTACATTAAAAAAAATAACGGTTACATCCGTAAGTACATGTTTTATTAGCCGATCCGATTAATCTATGGCCTCTCACTCAAGCGGTTCGAACCCATTTGGGCTCCCACCAGGGCACGCTATTCGGCCACTATGCTTCTACAGGGTTATTTGTAATTCACTAGCATCCTTTAACCCTAAACTCCTACCACTTAAACAAATGTTTTTTTGTTTTACGGCTTTTGTCATAACTTAATATTTTTGGTGTAATAACGTTTTGAAAATTTGAGATTACCTCTTATTTTTACGATACTCTGTGTATTTGTATGGGAAAAAAGTGCTTCATTTTAAAACGAAGTCGTAAAACAAAAAACATTTGTTTGAGTGATAGGAATTCAGGGTTAAGACGATGTCAGTGAATTACAAATAACCCTGTATAAGTATTTTATAGGTTTTAAGATTTAAATTTAAAAGCCAGCAGCATTAAAGTTTTTTTACTTCATTGTATTTCTAAGAAAAACAAAGTAATAAGCGATTTTCGGATTTTTCCTTTACTTTTCAAAGCTCCAAGAGATTGCACTGAATTGTTTATTTGATTGTTCTTGTAAAATGGTCTTGACGATTAGATACTGCACTGTAATAATAGACAGACATACCGACGGATAATGAGGTGATTCCATGATGTTTTTTCACATATTGAGATCTGGAACCCTAAAAAAACATATTTTTTACTTTCAGTAAACGATGAGCCTGTGACAGATGGCGAAAAAGGATGCGACAGGGCTACGCTTATGTTCAAATGTTTGGTACAAAATGCTCCTAAGGTAACTATCTTTACTATGTTATGGAGCTAACTGTCATAATCATCATCACCATCATTTCAGCCGAAAGACGTCCAACGCTGAACATAGGCCTCCCCCAAGGCTCGTCAAACAGATCGGTCCCGTGCCATCCGCATCAATATAATTTATTGAATCAGGCGTTACTTTCACACACATTTCTTGCATAAACGTAACGTAACTATCATAAGGTCGCGGTTAAGCAAAGTAATTTGTTTCAGTTCATATTTACCATAGATAAACGAACCATCTGATTCCAGATCCACCGTGGAACGTTGAGGCATTTTCATTAAAAAGTTTACTATTTTTTAAATGAGTAAATTTTGGGGTTTTCTTTTTAAAAATCACGAGTAGTACAATTCATTTTCATAAAGAAAAATTTTTTTGAGTCAGTTTTATGACGTTTTTTTAATACAGTTTAAAGGCCGTCACAGAAATGTCACAAAAAAATGTATGGAAAATTAGGGACATTTTTTAAATCAACAAGATCAATAGCGTTCTTGATTCTGAGTAAGAAACACCCAAAATTTCCTCATTTAAAAAAAGTGAGGTGTACTTTTTACTGAAAATGCCCTTAAATCCAAAAAAAAAATATTTTAAAGTTTCCACATTTTTATCAGTTCTGTTGGTTCTATAGTTCTAAGTATCTACTTATAAAAGTTATAAAGCATCGAGCGGTCTTTGTGAAATCACATTACACTAACTACCTTCCCAGAGTATTTGAAAAAGTACCTACAAATCAATAGTAAGACTGTCGAATGTAATGTGCAGTATGAAAAAATAATTTCCAAAATCGCTAAACCGGGAATTATCTTCTTGGTTCGAAGTATAAAGTTGTAAAAAGTCAGAACTTAGGAAGCTAAAATTAGTAGGCTCAAATACACTGTTTCACCGACGTAGCTAGAAGAATCGCCAGACTCAAGTGTCAGTGGCCAGGGCACATCGCTCGTAGAACTGACGGCTGGTGGGGCCGAAAGGTTCTCGAGTGGCGTCCACGAACCGAAAGATGCAGTTTCGGTAGGCCTCCAACAAGATGGAGCGACGACCTGGTTAAGGTTGCGGGAACGCGTTGCATGGGGATGGCGCAGGACCGATTTGTTTGCCAAGCCTTGGGAAAGGTATATGTTCAGCAGAGGACGTCTTTCGGCTGAAATGATAATGATGATGTCTGTTTTTAGTGAATATTGTACCTAGTTGTAATAATGTACAACGAAGTAAGTAGGTATTTACCTACTTATTCGAACATCGAATCATCGATTTTTTGACATCTTTATAAAATAGCTCTTAGAATATTTTATCAGTTTTTTGTGAAATGTTTTTCTGAATTCTAGTTTGAATTGTATGCATGATTTAGGCTAAGTTTATTTTATTGTACTTACACAATTTTGCATGATACTTGTATTCTTTTAAAAGCAAATAAAGAAACTGAACTGACTGAACTGAACATAACTTCAAATTTAAATCACGGCTAATTTAAATTCCGCGCAATAAAAGAGAAATATTGTGCACAGTGGGATTTATGAATAAAGTTGTGGATTAAACTTGACAAATAAACAAAAAAATATCACCACTACTTAAACAAGTACATTTTTTTTCCAGCTTGGATTTAAATTGTGAGCCTTATTAAAGCGGCGTGTCGCAGTTGGTGCTACACAAGAATAATATTAAAAGCTAATAAAAAAATTGGAAAGAAATAGGTAGTTTGATTTAATTTAGATAATCCTTATGCTTTGTTATTTGATGCCACCTAGTGGCCGTTACTCGAACTACGGTAGAATCCGCGAATGCCCTTCGTTATTTTAAACTTGCACTCTGCGAGTTTCCGCTACTTCATGATGGTTCTCAGTAGTATGAGACTACTCCACAAGATGGCGTCCAAAGAGCTAAACAAATTTCAAATAAAAGATATTTTTTTCATACATTAAGTATAATTTAGAAATATTTACATCATCTCATCGAACTATTGACAGTAAAATAATATTATTCACTAGTTCTCACGACTTTTACCGCGACCTCTATGCGAAATTTCAGTTTTCTAGGTCCAAGGGTCCAAGACTGGGACTTCAGTCAGTCAGTTGGAAATTTAATTAACTTAACGAAATAGTTGAATTACAATAATATTAAAAGTTTACTATGTGTTCGATAATACCAAAGAAAGTTATGCATTACCTACTTAGAATAACAGATTACAATGTCAAATTCAAAATCGATGTGATGCGTCCCTTCTGACTAATCTGTCTGTATACGCTCATACACTATACACGACGATAGGAAGGAACTTGGATTACTTGGACAAGTTTTTTCAACATCCCAGCGCGGGCGCAGCGATGCACGCACACAAGCCGCTCTGCAACCAACTTCATTCGCTACCGCGGCTCGCTTCACATGCCGCTATCTTGACTCGAACTTCACTCCTTTCGTAAGCTAAACACCGTATGATCGGACCCGACTGATGACGTTTATTGAAACAATTGACAGTTTACATTTTGTTTTGTCGATAGTTCTCAGTGATGTCGATTGTTTTCTTTGGAGCTAATTGCTGTGTATTCAGTGATAAAGTCGGCTGCAGTAGTGTTAGTGAATAGATTTACGAAATTGCGTGTTTTTAAGTGAAAAAGTGAAGTGTGAACCATTTTTACGATATTGTGTGTGTTTTTTAGTTTAATTGTCTAGGGTGGATTGACCGTAAGTAATTTACTTTAACCACACTTTGCGACAAAAAATTTGGTTTAGATGCGGAATGTACTTATTTTGTTAGGACTTTAACTTGGACTGCTGACTTTAATAAACTAGTGTGTAGTAAGGAAACTTTTTTCCCTAGTCGAGTAATATCATTATTTTTTTTGTGTTTTTTTTTAATATATATATCACAACATTTTGAACTAAAATTATCATTATTATTATTGTTATTGTTGTCGTTTTTTTAAGTAAGGGATTAAAGGTTAAAAGTAGGGATATGCCTATTACACCATTTTATGCCGCTTTTTATCAATATATTTTCAAGCTTACCGATTTAGTTATTAGAAATCAGGCAAAATTAAGAACGAACTAACAAAAACAAAATTTTATTTAAACACATTTTAAAGGAGTAGGTATATACCTTTATTTACTTACTTAATCTAATTAATCACCCTTCAGCTTAAGAGGTATGGGCACAAATCGACTCATTTCCTTATCATCTTTTAAAACCTGCGAAACTTTCTTATGTCCTCGTTTTCGTTCTTTAGCCCCAATGTTCTTTTTTGGCTTTATTGCCCCAAATTCATTACCTCGTATTCCATAAGGATCTAAGGGCAAATCTTCATCAGAAACATAGTCAGGACCTGAGACCTCTACGGTGTCCCGTCGTCTTCTACGCCCAGACACAACTCCTAGTTGAAGAAGCACTGGATTGGTCACCAAAGCTGCTGCGGCTCCTAAAAGGGCGATGCCTGCTATCGGCCATAATAAGGCTTTCGATGCCAGCTGTAGGTGAAACAAAATAACAATAAATGACAGGTGCATTGCTGAGAATTCGCCTGACATGTGAAGATAATGCAATATGAAAAAAGCCATAAGATAATAAGCAATAAGTAAAAATAAACCGGTTTTTTGGTATAGGAGACTTAAGGATAAAATTTTGATAATAAAGATGTTAAACTCTTTATTCTAGTCGTGTTCGAGAAGAATTTACAGACATTTGGAGCATCTAACGATTAAAACTCCACTCGAATATTGAAAATTTGCCGATAGGAATTACGTCTGTTTTTCATAATCTTCAGGCGTCAACTAAAAAATGTCTATTGCTGGAAATAGGCTTTCCTCAAAAAATGCTGCATGCACTGCGTCGCCGGCAATATAATATCCATCAACACAATTTCAGTCTCAAATATCTGATTCAACTACTTCAATTCACACCTAACATTCTAACCGCATGCGTGTTATACTTAAACAGAAGTCAAAGTACTAATTGAATATAAAAATAATAATAGGTCCGCCTTGGTAATCCAGCACCATTTAAAAGCTGCACTCTTTGTGAACATCTTGTGCAAGTTTTTCGATGCACAAATATCACGATTATCTCAATTAATTACTGCTTTAATAATAGTTTATGGACAGGATCAAGCAGGTGATAAAAAGAGGATGTTAAACGAGCTAGTAGCATTGAAAAATAAACAATACCTAGCTGGGAACATTAAGGCACTTAGGCAACACAGAAATAACGGAGTTTATGATGGGATAATGACGTCATAAATATTCAAAACGTTGCATAAATTACGCCTAAACAGGACTTTGAGTGGGCACGAAAAGGAGTTGCATAGGAAGCTCGTGGGTTGTAATGTATTGATTTTAATTTATGTAGAAAGGAAATTTGTCAGTGCACCTAATATCTTCTGTATAAACGATAATTTAGTTCAATAGGCAACTACAATTTTTTTTTGTAAGTTAATTCCACATGTATTTGTACCTACAGCAAATTAAGCACATAGAAATAGATGTACATAAATCACTAGGACAAATAAAAGATTAAAACTTTTTATGTAAGTTGTAATTCAAAGGAAGTCACCGAAAGAAATCAACTAACAATAAATCCTGTATCTTTCCATATTTATAATAAGACAGGTGAATGATTTTGAATCTACGCATACATATAATTATGTGACGATATAATAACAGCGGAACGGTCACGCTACAAATTCTCAAGACAGTTCCAATAATGAAGATTACAAAACAAAAGAAATCGAATATCATAACTAATAACTTACGTGGTGATGATGATGATCGTGATGCTTGTGATGATGCCCGTGCCCCAAGTGATGGTGATGGCCGAAATGGCCATGCCCGTGATGGTCTGAATCGTGATGATCGAAATCATGATGATTATCACCGTGGACATATTCATAGCCATGACCATAGTGAGATCCGTCGTCGTAGAAGCCATCATGTAATCCATAACCTCCTGTATAGTGAAAAAAAAAACGGTTTTAGTGACTACTTAATTAAGTTTAGTAGTAAATTACATTAAAGGGATAAGGATTAAAGAGATTATAAAATGTCATTAAGTGGCCGAGAAATTTATTGTCCAATTTGATACCAACGGAAACCAAGACAGTGTTTTAGGTTACAATTTATGTGGAAGTGACAGCTGTTAAACCGGACAATGTCAATATTGCGTTAGTTAGGTCGATCAATTGTTTACATATTCTTTGCATCCAAATGTCTTAGCCATCTCATAGCAACTTTCGTCGAAATTATTAGAGTAGTTTTCAAAATTCCCGAAGAAAATACATGCACAACAATAATTGCGGGTGGTATTAGATATAGATTCGTGTTTGGAATTTGAAATAAAAATTAATTTGTACATCTTTCATCATTCCGAAACTACGCAACAAGTAAATTTCAGGTGCTACCTTTATTATCAGAGCAATAAAACAATTAACCGGGACTTGGTGGCGCTCTCTTGCATGCTTTTGGCACTATTTAATTTAGAACCAGTTTTTATTCCTGTCAGGTTACTTGCAGATTCCCCGCAGTATAGACTTTTTCTGAACCGGTCGCAGGAGTTTTGTCTCAGTACTTTTATTAAAGCTGCTGGTTTAAGAGCGGAGTAAATAATATATGAGTAGCTTTACCTTCATGACCTGCATGCTCGTGATGCAGAAGGCCTCGACTGTAGCTTGAACTAGATAAGGCATTATCTGGTATCTCCTGAAGGAAAAAAAATAACCCCAGTTCACTCTTTCTATCTATTAAACTTACATTAACTACTAGTTGACCCCGCAAACGTTGTTCTGCCATGTAAATTATCAAAAAAATCGAACTTAATTGGGGTAAGAGGGTGATAAATATTTTACAATACTACCAGATATTAAAATAAAAATAAAAATCGGTTGAGCCTGTGGTTGAGCCGTTTTGAAGGACTGCGACCACAAAACCGTGACACGAAATATTTACATAAATTACTATTATTTAAATTTACCTAAACTATTGTTTAAATAAACTGTCAGTAAAGTCAACCATTAACACAAGAATCATTAGCTTTAGCTGTTTTTTTTCAAAAACATCAGCTTGGTAAACTTCATAAATCTTTAACTAGCATGCGTCCTTTTGTTTCTTGGAAATAGTGGATAGGCGATGAAATTGAGGTACAATTTGGGTTCCTTTTCCTTATAATTAAATCCAATTAGAACGCCGTCCCAGGCCATGGGTGGCTGCCTCGATACGATCGTCTGGCCACTGCCCCTTCACGCGGCCCTTCATGCCTTTCCGATTGACAGACCTCAGCTTTTGAAGATGTCTTCGGTTAACGCCTTTGATTGACAATGGGTTCTGTTTGACCTAAATATTTTGAATAGCCAACGAGATTTTTTTAAGGAAAACGGAACTTGATCAAAGAGTTATTTAACCTAAATGTCATTGCTATTACTATTATTTGGTGTCAAGTCCTGTGAAAAATAAAAGCTGTATAAGCGACTTAATTTAGACGTTCATTTATCATCAAGCCGGAAGATGTCCATTGGTGAATAAAATCCTTAGAACATCACATTAACGACAACGCGCCACTCGCTTCCACTGGTTGCCCGCAACTTTAGCGATGTCGTCAGTTCAGTACACCTAATGGAAGGCCTGCCAACCCCTCGCCTTCCGGTTCTTGGCGCCACTCGAGATCCTTTCTCTTCCAACAGTTATCTGTGCTTATGGTCCACCCATTGCCACCTCACTTGCATATTCTTCGAGCAATGTCGGTTTCGCCAATAATAAAATTTTCAGAAGAAAAGTGCTTAAAAGATTGTTTATTTTTATTTATTCCGTCGTTAATCTCCGTGTACCGAGAACCAATAATGAATCAGCGATCTATCTCACACTGTATACGGGCACTTGATTCAGACTTATTCATCTATACTAAGAATCGATCTGATATCAGCTTAACTGTTAGAGGCCGAGGCCACCGTCACGGGAAAAAACTCCCAGTTATGCCGCGGTGTGATCCCACTTAGCACTGCAAATTACTGTGAATGCTGAGAATTTGAATTACCTTACAATGAGAACTAATTTATAGTGGAGAGTTTGTTAAATTTTGTTTGACCCGTACAGTTGACTCATGTTTCCGTTCTGACGGGTTATCAGGAATGTGGGACGTTGTTCTCACAGTCGTGTTTCTACGTTTGAAATGCGCTGAATGTCGAACTAAGTGTGACGGTAATTGCTAGCTTAAGCTGCTCCTATTATAAGCCTACGCGAGGCTCTAGACTTAATAGGCACCTATTTACTTGGCGTTAGTAACTTAGATGCAATTAAACTCTTTAAGCGACTCCATATAAATTGATAGAACGTTAAAGTTAGGTAGGTATTCAAGTTAAAAAGTTGAGAGTGAACACGAAACATGTATGACTCATATTTTGAACGAGTATTTATAGCTGCAGAAGCTACGCCTTTCAGATAATATTAAAATAAAACTCCTCAAAAGTCAACCTAGGTAAAGTTAAAATATGTAATAACATTACCTACATAGAAACAGCTTTATTATAAATAATTACTAGGTAGCATAGCTCCCTCCTTAAATGTACTTGTATCATTTGAAATCTGAGTTGTAAAGTAAAAGGTGACTCTAATTACAGTATTAAGATACCTTACCTTGAAGCGTATTGGGTTGTGAATCGGAGCGAAACTGGCATATCTGCCTACCTCTTCCGTCTGTAGGGTTTTCACATTTGACGCGTTCTAAAATATAAGGCAATAACATTTATTTCTCAATGTTTATAAACAAGCAATTTAAAAGAAATTGTTTACTTACACTTTCGGTCCCATCTTCTTTCACAGCATACTCTCTGATGTTTGCGTTGAACACTGTATTAGTCAGTTCCGCAACTTCCGCACAAGTCACGAAACATGCCATATTTAATAACAAAATTCGCGAAAGGAATTTCTCTGATAAACCGCACATAGTAAGTCCAGCAATTCTGAGGCAGTAACTCACAGGGCACTGACAGCCCACAAGAAATATTGCACGGGATCACAATACACAGTAGCGTGGTAGCACTTGATACTCTATACTTTATAAAAAGTATGAAAGTGGGGGTTGTTCGGATGACAATTTGATAGTACACGAACAATGGTTCCGTCCAAGCTATCGCTACACCCCGTTGACTCGGTTGCGAAGCCGTTTCACTGCTTTGTTCGTAATTTATAATGATGGTCATGTTGTTGGGGATTATTTCACGGTGGATGCCTCGGCTTGCAGACTTCAAATTGACTAGGCGGATTCTCGTTACAAACACTCCTGCGATAGGTTAATAAATGTCTTAACAGCTACTTAACGAAACCGATGCTTTATCTAATTATACTGGCTTACTATTTCGATGAAAATATGGTTTAGGACCACGCGTCGCGCTAATATTGAGATAACTATTGGCAAAATTCGAAAGAAAAACCAAACGTGACCTTATTCATCGGCATCCAACTTGTGCTGCAATATTTGGTAGAGACCCTGCCAACCTGAAGAGATTTATGGTACTAGACCAAGGGATCTCTATAACGGACTTTATCCCCACGAACACACTAAAAACGAGAAGATTGAGTTTAATTCAATGGTGTGACCAGATATCCAGTGATGTGAATATTTTTTTGAGCAATGCTCCTACAGAGGAAGAAGTGGAGAACTGCTGATATTAAAAGAATTTTTGCTTGCGCGGCATCACAATCCTCAGCACAAGAGAAGCTGCTCGAGGAATCCCCATTTAAGATGATTCTATCGTAGAATTGTGGATCATGCATGACAATTCATGAGCCGTATGAGAAAAAATGCTCAATAATTGCGAGCGTTTAGAAAGTCGTGCGTTGCATACGTTATCGGAAATGAACTCAATGGAGCCATTAAGTTATCTAAGTCGGCTATGTTAGGGTGCTTTATCGCCTGTAATGTTCATATGGCGGCATTAATTCTGTCATCGTTAGCGTAGGTAGGTACGTCCGACTTACTTGCGGCAAACAATTGCACTCGTAAAGTACTTATGCAATAGCTACTAACACTAACTGGTTTAGTTAGGTGAACAACTTGTTCGTGACCAAGAACCAACACTGATCGTACTGTTTACAGTTTTATAAGTTAACAATATTTACAGTCTATTTTGCTTACGTCCCCTGAAATCTTTTTGATATATTTGGGATACAATCTCTTTAACACTGACATGAGTTTCGTTCACGCCAAATTTCTCCGCGTTTGTTCCCAAAGTTATGCTTTTTTTAGCACTAAGCAGAAAGAAAGTAAGAAATCTTGAGTCCATTACCTGGAAAATTATGTTACAAAATACATTATTAACAAGAAGTAACATTTAAGTTCATAAGAATGGGTTATAAATGAATAGTTATTCATTTTTGTAGTTTTATAAGTAAAAGTTTTTATTTTTGTATTAGGAGTTTTACAATAAAAAATCTAGTCTAGATTGTATTTATTTTTTCTAATGCAGTCAACGTGAGACGCAATCGTACATAAAACAAGCTTACATCGTAAGTTGTCTCTGTATATTTTCCATCACGCTAATGATTATCGCAAACGAGCCAATTTTACCGTAACTCCATTCATTGTGTCTCTGTTGTTATAATGACAAATGGTTGTCTTTCTTGAGGCCGATCACAATTTATCGGGCGTGCTGAGTAATTTGAATGTTTGCTGTCAATAGACGTTTTGTTTCCAATTCCCAAGGCAATAAAAAGCAATCTTGTGGACCTAGCTCCCTAAGTGATGTAAATAAACAACAAACTGAAGCACAATAAATGGCGAATTACGTTCGAGGGCCGAAATAAATCTAGATACAACATTACGAGACCGAAGCCGGTTTTATTAGTTTTAAATTATTTATTTCACCACAACAGATTTACGATTGGCAACACGATATATCAGCACAAGCAGCCCGCCAATAAAATTCTATTTAACCCGGATATAAAGTTTCTGGAAGTGTACCTAAGGTGCGAATATTGCGCTACCGCAAACTGAGGGTTCTTATTATTGCCTGATATGTAACAGAATCTCAATAATAGTTTTTAAAGATTCACGATTAGATATTTTTAGATATTAAATAGATATTTTTGGTACGGGATCCTGATATTTCGACGTAGTTGCATGCCTCATGATCACGGGTAGACTACAGTCTACCATGACTAGACTAGTCTAGTCTAGTCTGTATCTAGAATCTCAGTATTTATACAAGAATAGAAAATACGAAGTTTAAACAGCATTTTTTCATAGTTATTACCCAAACAACTGCAAATTAATAAGGCTTGAAGTAATTTTTCAGTTACTTTAGAAGTTAAAAGTACGTTTTTTTGACCGAGTGTTTGATCTCAATAAAATTTATGAACAGTAATAAAACCTTTAATAAACCTCCACTTTTTTAAAAGCCTTTTTTTCAATACGTCCATATTACCTAGCGCAGGGGTCTACTACCAAATCAAATCCGAAGTCCCTTTGACTCTTTTGTCTAATACTAGGTATTAGCGTAAATGGTTAGCGTAAATGGAAAGGCACGACGCGAAGTTCGAAAATCGAATTTTTAAATATAAGGCCAGAACCAGTGGGCAAATTTGAAATAGGAAAAAGTAAGTAATAGAAAATTACAGCATTTTTTAAAAAGCGTTCGTTACGAATTGCTCCAAGCGGTGATTCTGTATCAACATACAAACGGTATTTTAAAAATTTTGGTTTCAAAAATCGCCCCCCTTGCCCGTAAACGATGAATGCTTAGCAAAAATATAAAACTAGTTCTCGCCCGTCGCGATTTGGTTCTTAGTACCCAAAAGTGGCTTGCATGTGTCGTATCCAGTTTATGGATCCATTTGTAGCCCCTCGCAATTTCTAGGCATCGCCCCGCAGGTAGCTTTCAAACCCCCCTTTTATTTTACGATCTTAAATTCTTCACGAGATCCATAGGTGAAAAAACTGGCTTGTGTAGGAGAGGTAGAAATTGCGGAGAGGGTAGCAAGTAAATGGCCCACAAATAAATCCCTGGGGTGGATTAATGTGCCATGCGATTTTAAATTATTTCCTAAATTGTTTTTATTTAATTTATAGGAGAGAAATTCGAAGACGCAGCTACGACAATTTTAACTTAACCTATTATGTCTTTTCTTTAACTATAGAGATTACAAATGTTGCTAATTTAGTAGTAAAAGGATCATACACAATTTTTTGTTTGTGTCTCCTGTGGACGTGGCAAAAGTTAAGGGTCTATAGCCACTATTTTTTAGACAAGTCTACATGGCGTGTGGGACACCTGGCCAACTTCCGGCCCATCTAAATAAATTGTCCACAAGAGAGAAAATTTTTGTCTCTTATGCGGTGTATGACCCAAAAATGTGTTTTGTAGTTAATGTCATATATCTTCAAAATTATACCCCGCTTTAGTACATAACGACATGATTGAAATATACAAGCAATGGTGGCCTAGTGGTTTGACTTATGGCCTTCAAGTAGAGGGTCGTCGGTTCGAGCTCGAGCTCGCACCTCTGTGTTTTTCTGAATTTACATTTGTGCGAAAATACATTTCAAATTTACCATGATCTTTATGGTTGAAGGAAAACATCATAAATAAACGTCCACTCCACACATTTGAGAAGAAATTCAATTGCGTATGTGAAATTCCCAATCCGCACTGGGTCCGCGCGCGTGGGAACTATGGCACCAGCGGTCTCATTCTACGAGGGGGCCTGTGCCCTGCTGGGATGATGATGATGATTGAAATTCCGCTTTTGTTATGAGTTAAACCAGAACACAAACAACAACTTCAAGATCGTTAGCGCAACAACAAATCGAAGAACGGTGTTTTCTCAAATCAAATTCCCGAGCTTTCGTTGCCCCGCATCGATCAATGTCTCCTAGCATCAAAGAGCATATCAGAGCCAAAGCAGGTGTCAAGGCAGATAGATCGACACGTAATCGAGTATCAATAGCAGATTTATACGACCCAAGATTGCGTCAGACCGTTTAGAAACCGTTTGGTTTGAATGATCGAGTTTAATTTGAATCGATGGCTCTGTAATCGTTAAGCTATTAAAAACAGTTGACTGCCGTGTTAAATCGATGCTTTTTAATGCGTAAGGGTGCCTTTCCACCAGAGATGTGCTACGTTACGTTGCTATGCATGCGTTTAATATCCACCAATCTTAACCCTTTTCTTGGAAATGTATACATTACCTAATACCATCTTTTTGTATTTTTTTGAATATAGAATTTTCAGGAGACCTATTTTAAGACGAGGTTTGAATTACCAACTTTTTGAAAATTTGCCAAATAAAGGGTCCACATAGCATAGCACTGGTGGAAACAGGTTCAAAATTAATCTTTGTTTTTTTTAGGGTTCTGGAGCAAAAATGGCAAAAAAGGAACCCTTATAGTTTCGCCATGTCTGTCTGTCCGTCTGGCCGTCCGTCCGCGGCTTAGCTCAGAGACTATTAGGGCTAGTAAGCTATATTTGTGCATGGACATGTGCAGCAATTATCCGGACAAAGTGAAAAAATAAAATGTTAAAAAAAATTAAGGTACCTTCCATAGACGTTAAGTGGGGGTGATCTTTTTTCTCCTCTAACCTTAATCGTTGGATAGGTCTTTTAAAATCATTCCAAAGTTGTAAAGACGATTTTTTGATATAGTGATTCGTTTGCGAAATATTCAACTTTAAAATATAATACCAGACGGCCGGGGATAGCCTAGTTGTTAGAGAACCTGACTACGAAGCTTGAGGTCCCGGGTTCGATTCCCGGTCGGGGCATATATTTGTATGAAAAATACGAATGTTTGTGCTTGAGTCTTGGATGTTTAATATGTATTTAAGTATGTATTTATCTATATAAGTATGTTTATCCGTTGTCTAGTACCCATAGTACAAGCTTTGCTTAGTTTGGGATAAGGTCAATTGGTGTGAATTGTCCCGTGATATTTATTTATTTATAAAAAATAAAAAATAAAAATTGTTAAAATCGGGCGCCTCCCCCCTTTAAAAGCTAATAAATAAATAAATAAATATCACGGGACAATTCACACCAATTGACTTAGTCCCAAAGTAAGCTAAGCATAGCTTGTGTTATGGGTACAAGGCAACGGATAAACATACTTATATAGATAGATACATACTTAAATACATATTAAACACCCAAGACACGAGAACAAATATTCGTATTATTCATACAAATATCTGCCCCGACGCGGGAATCGAACCCGGGACCTCAAGCTTCGTAGTCAGGTTCTCTACCTACTAGGCCATCTGGTCGTCTAATATGTCAATTCAAATTCAGATCGACCAGGAGCAGGCGGGGTCTCCACCCTTACGTTGTCAGTATTCCCAAATTCCGCACAAAGCGTTTTCGCTCTTCCTTCATCAACCGCACAGCTAAGGAGTGGAATTCCCTGCCTGCGACTGTGTTCCCTGAACACTACAATTTGGCCGCTTTCAAGTCTAGGGTGAATGAGCATTTACTAGGCAAGCGTGCTCCATCGTAGGCCTCATCTTCGCTTTCCATCAGGCGTGATTGTGGCCAAACGCAAGCCTATATAGTATTAAAAAAAAAAAATTAAAGGAAAACTATAACGGAAAAGATTGCTGGAGAATTATTAGTAGGTAGGTAGTTTATGAGTAAATTGCAGCCTGACCTATACAAGTTTAGGTACATACATATTTAATACGGACAGTATAATTAAAAAAAAAAATAATAAATATTAGGGGACAATCTTACACAAATCGACCTAGTCCCAAACTAAGCAAAGCTTGTACTATGGGTACTAGACGACGATAAACATACTTATGTAGATAAATAAATACTTAAATACATAGAAAACATCCATAACTCAGGAACAAATATTCGTGCTCATCACACAAATAAATGCCCTTACCGGGATTTGAACCCAGGACCTCTTGCTTCGTAGGCAGGGTCACTACCAACTAGGCTAAAGCGGTCGTTAAAGGTTCCCTGTCCTATGAGGCACATGCGCCTCATGTGTGACTTTACTGGTACGTCCATGAGGCAAATTTGCATCATGACTCTATGCTATGAGCGTTTAATGTCATTGTTACTATGGGGACGTGTCGAAAGAACGCCGCACATTGCTTCGGGACAGGGAATCTGTTAATTAGTAAAATTAATAAGATATGCAAGGATATTTTCGTAACTGCTGCGGAACCCTATCCTGGGCGTGTCCGACGGGCTCTTGGCCGGTTTTTTCATGTATGATTCATTTATGTTGGAGATGTCTGGTAGCGGTGTTAATTAGGTTATGTTCTGTTTTGGTTTGGTGTTATGTAAACGTTCAGTTAAGTGCCTATGGTTTTGGCTTTTACAAGGAGAGTGCGTAAACAGAAGCACTATGGATAAGCAGGATTTTTGATGATTTGTAGTTTTACTCGCTTCAGATCAAAATGCATAAAACACAAAATGTACACTACACGCAAAATGTAACCAATAGCAAAATCTACAATACGCAAAATGTATACAACACATATGCGGAACGTATAAAAAGAAAAAAGTACATTCGCAAAATGTACAAATCGGAAAATCGTTTATTCATTTATTTATTCATTTTCCGATTTGTACATTTTGCGAATGTACTTTTCCGGTTTTGTACGTTCCGGGTGTTTCACAATATGCGTTGTGTATATTTTGCGTATTGTAGATTTTGCTGTTGGTTAGGTAGGTACATTTTGCATTTTGCTCCGAAGCGGTTTTACTTAGTCAACAAGATACATTTTTAGGGTTCCGTATGTAAAAAGAACCTTTATTGGATAACTTTGTTGTCCATCTCTCGGTCTGTTAAGACCCTTTTTCCAAGGAACGTGTGAAAGTATCAAGTAAATTAAATTTCGCTTCACCCGGTCAATAATGTAACGTTTTTTAAGTAAATTTTCATACATAAACCATGGCAATCAAAACCCTATAGGATACTTTCTAACTGAAATAATTATCAAATGGCAAAAAGTAAGGCCTCATAGCACAAGTAAACCGCAAAGAACGACAATAACTGATATGCAAAAATTTGTTTTCATAAAAACGCTATGACATAAAATACAAACTTATTTCTTATTCATCTTTTTAGGAACCCTCAGAGCGTGACTCCAACTCGTACCCGGGCGTTTTTTTTTTAATTAGCATTGACGTTGAATACATTCGTATCTTTAAGCCCATGACCATAATAGCTAACGAAGATAAAGCATGTTCACAATTTGAAAAGGGCACGTACCTATCTTATCTTATACAATACCTATCGATAAGTTTTTTTCGAGACCGTGAAATTTTTAAGATTGTTATAAAACTCCTAACCTAATGGGTTCTATACGATGCCGTTCTAATAAATCCTGAAAAGTTAACAATTCAGAAAAAAAATCGATATTATAATTATTCGATATTTTAACTTTCGGTATTCAGAACTGTGCCCTTTGAAAACGCTCTTTTTCCATACAAGAATCCTTAAAACTGTATACATCTATCCCTATACTTTTGCTATATGCGGATGCATTTGCCAATGACTCCATCCCATCCCCATAGCAATATGAGTAATGTCGACAGAAAAATGCCGTAATACCTCGAGCACGAGCATTAACGCATCCGAATATGCGAGGGGGTGCAAATGCGCTGGGTTTAAAATAGAACTGAAAGGGTGACTTTGAGAAGTTGGTGATTCGTCATACGAAGTCTTATGGTGAAAGATTATGTGTGTGGTAGGTAGATGCCGCTTTGAAGCGTCTTGATGAAACTTTAATTTATGACGGCTTTTAAAAAAAAGTTTAGCTAATTTGTGAAGAGACAAAAGCCGGCAATCATTTGTTTTCGGTTGACCGTAGTTACTCAAACTGATGGGTCGCATTAAGATAAATAAAGGTCACTCCGTATAGAAACCCATAAAACACTTTACCTTCGTATCTACAATCGAAAAGAAAAATCCCCGGAAATTCAAGGAAAAATTACACTCGTTAGGGCCAGAGGAATTGGCGTTAATAAAAAACACCCTGTAATTCGGAAGTGAGGGCGTTGACAAATGAGCAGCCTACGGCCGTCTAATGAGACGCACCCTGTATCACCTGATGGCGAATAAAATGGAATAAAATACCTAACTGATTCGGCGGTAGGTACGTCACGCGGTCGGATTCACTTGTTTTGGGGGAGTAATTTAAATTTCAGAGCGTCCTCATTTAGCATCTTGGAAGGCGAGGTGGTAATTTGTAAAAGCTTTTATCTTATGAGTTGTCATTTGTTTAGTAATCTTTATAATGTAATAACAAAGGAAGTGTTGTGGTTGATATTAAATCAACATCCTATTGTGTATTAGAGTTTAAACGCATGATCGAAGAACCGATTATCTGATTTAATAATCTATGTATTACAAAACTTGTGTTTTGTTCATCACAGTTTGGCTCTCCATACGTTTCAAATTATATCATTCACCTTTATCCCTCACCATAAAGGTCTGAATTCGATTGGAGGGATTAACTGCCGACCTGTCGCATACAATAAACATATACAGACACGGGAGCAAATAAATCGCTAAACCGAAATGACACCCGAACAATCCCGTAAGCCTGCACTCGAACAGATCCGGATTCAAATTTAGAACACCTTATTTATTGGGTCTTATTTACGTTTATTACCTGCATGGAGGTAGAATTGGGCTTAATAATAGATACGGAACATTTTGTAGGACTTGGAGAAAGATCGAAAGATTAAGAATTTGCTGGCCAAAACGAAAAAGAAATACTTTATACAAGTGAAGATTGAACGGTACCTATACATACATGTACATATGCTCGCTACTTGCTTATTTATATGTTTAGAATATTCTACCAAATATTATTTGTCACACAGTGCCCGTAGAATTCTACAATAATTACAAAATGCAAACATTTGTTAGCATGAGTGTGTTTTTAGGGTTCCGTAGTCAACAGGAACCCTTATAGTTTCGCCATGTCTGTCCGTCTGTCTGTCTGTCTGTCCGTCCGCGGCTAAGCTCAGAGACTGTTAGTACTAGAAAGCTGTAATTTGGTATGAATATATATATCAGTCACGCCGACAAAGTGATTACATAAAAAAAACTAAAACAATTTTTTTAGGGTACCTCCCATAGACGTAAAGTGAGGGTGATTGTTTTTTCTCGACTAACCCTATAGTGTGGGGTATCGTTGGATAGGTCTTTTAAAACTATTGTGGGGTTGCTAACATGATTTTTCTATTCAGTGATCTGTTTGCGAAATATTCAACTTTAAAGTGAAATTTTTCACTAAAATCGACCGTCCCCCCCTCTAAAATCTAAACTGTTGGGTGGAAAAATGTGAAAAAATTCAGAATGGTAGTAAATATATCAAATTTACTAGGAAAATTATAGCGGCTAAGATTTCTTGGAAATTATTTGTAGTTTAAGAGTAAATAGTAGCGTATGATTACTTGATTTTTTCGGAATGGCTACGGAACCCTACTTTGGGCGTGTCCGACACGCTCTTGGCCGGTTTTTTACTCTTTCACGCTAAAACGGCTCGACGGATTTAGATTAAATTTGGCTTGTAGATAGCTGGACTTCTAGATAGATAAACACATAAGCTACTTTTTATACCGATGTTCTTACGGAATTCATGTAAATTCCCAAAATCGTAACCGATGAGTCCAGAGACTTGAAATTTTGCGCAGGAGTTTGTCATACCTAGGAAAAATGAAGCCCAACATGTAATTTTTAGGAATTCCCATGGGAATTTAGTACAATCCTGGAATTTCAATTAGGCTGTTAGATGTAATCGTTTACGACAGCCAAGCGGCGGGAATAGTACAAAATATAAATAACTAAAAATTACGCGATATCTGAAGGGATATGAGAAACTGTTTCAAGGTCTTTGAGCCTTATCAGGGGAATACGTCAATAACAAACATTTCATTAGTGCTCCTTTGTCGAGTCCTGATAAACTGTGGTCATTTTTATTTATATAAAATGAAAAATAGGTTAGTCTCCTATCATGTGGCAGTTTCCAGAAATTCTTTCGTAGTACACTTTGCTCATGGCATATTATTAGTGGTTTGCCAAATTTTAAGTCTGCAGCTCTAATTACTTAGGTCACGCATGTTCTATCAATTAGTCAGGCAGTCAGTCACTGCACTCTTTTAATATAATCTTTAATCTAAAAGATTAAGAAGTGTAATTCTTTCTGTCTCTCAAATTTACCCAGCTCGGACTGTAATGGTATGTAAGTATGTATATTATAACTCTTTATTGTACAAAATACATGATATTAACAAAGAACAAAAGAAATAGATGTACCTTCCAGTGTTTAACAGGACATCGAAAACAAGAGTGTCAGACACGCAATGAAATGTTAAAAGAAATGAAATCTAAAATCTATACTCCATACTTATATTACCATTATAAATGTTGAACCGTGTTTGTTTGTCCTTCTTTCACGTCGAATATTGCCGTGATAGTGAAAGGCTGAATTTACCACGGGAAAATATCTCATTCCCATGGGATAACACGTTTTAATCTAGATCAGCGGGGGTGAAGCCGCGGGAATCAGCTAGTAATAAATAATGGTCATATTAATACAAGTTTTACTGGCGCGTATTTCCAGAATACTTCCCGCTATTGTCTCTAATTATGCCCTTTATGACACGCGCACACGCAGGTGCTAATGCGGCAGGTTCGCCGTCCGAAAGGTGCTGCGGTTTTGAGTGGTTTTATTATCGTCTGTCCGTAATTTGTGTCGGATTTGTCGAAAACCACTGACGCGGTGACTGTAAAATGACAACGACATATTGATGTCGCCAAAAGAGTTTCGGTGTTCTTTGGGTCTTTCGTTTACAGCGAGAATAGATTAAAGTATTAAAAGACTTCCAACTTTTCACAAATTAGGGTATATTTACTCATATCATAAATATTATTCCTGTGTATAGAATGTAGATTATAGAATGTACTGTTCTAAATACTGTATAATAGTGGATACTACACAATGTAGAATCAGTTAATTTATACTGTGTAGTATTCTAGAGGCTGGATCAAGTTCAACCTATATTGAAAGCCCAGACTAAATCTTATGGAAATGTAAGCAATATAAAGATACCTTTTTTTCACATGCTATTGTTAGATTTTTAGAAAATATATGGGAAATAACTTTTTTTATCACTTAAAACCATTATATAAAATACATTTGAGCTACTGTTTAACACAATAACTAACAAACCTAACCTTTAAATCTCCTCCTTTTAGTGATCTACAAGGTTATTTTTAATTCACTGACATCCTCTTAACCCTGAATTCCTATCACTCAAACAAATGTTTTTTGTTTTACGACTTTTTAAAATGAAGCACTTTTTTCCCATACAAATACACAGAGTATCGTAAAAATAAGAGGTAATCTCAAATTTTCAAAACATTATTACACCAAAAATATTAAGTTATGACAAAAGCCGTAAAACAAAAAACATTTGTTTAAGTGGTAGGAGTTTAGGGTTAAAAGGATGCTAGTGAATTACAAATAACCCTGTATATTCACAATATAGTTTAAAACTGCTCGGCGTGGGCCGCAAAGAAATTAAAATTCACAGCTGCATGTCGAAATGATGAATGTATCCCCCCACCACAAAACTACCTAAATAATCCCCCTCCCATCCCCTACTTTTACCCGCTGATCATCGTAAACACTCATCAGTCTCTGTGGATCCTAAATATAACACACATTTTGTAGGGATTGCTATAATATAATACAATAAATACGGCCTGAAGAAAATACTACTATATTACAATGTACTGCAGTACATGTTAACCAAGTGAGTGCATTACCATTTTAGGGTTTCGTTTTGAAAAAGAAAAAAGGAACCTTTACAGAATCACTTCGTTATTCGGCTATCTGTTAATATTTCCGGACCGATACAACCCTAGGGCTCTTCAAAAATGATCTTACTTTTTACGTCAAGGGCTGGCGACGCACCTGGATATTATTGACAAATGTTATTAGTGTCTATGGACGGAGGTAAAGCTTTCCAACAGGTAACCTGCCTGCTCATTTCCCCCTATCATATATGTATAAAAAACCTCTTTTTGTCGTTCTAAACGTATTCACATGGGTCAATTTAATGCCATACAATTTGAAAAATAATGGTCATAATATTGTCAGCAATCATTAGGTATAAAATTAACCTAACATACCCTATCTGTAGATTGCATGTTCAAAAAAGTTAGTTCAATTAATATTTTCACCGAAAAATATGTTAACAATATCATTAAATAAATCATGGGACACAATTGACACCATTTGACCTAATCTCATACAAGCGTGTTCTATGGGTACTAGGCAACAGATAAACATATTCATATAGATAAATACATACTTAAACTAATATTAAATGTCAAAGACTCGAAAACAAACGTTCATATTTTTCATACAAATATCTGCCCCGACCGGGGACCAAACCTGGGACCTCATGCTTCGTATTCAGTTTCTCTGCCCAAATCAAATGACTGTTAGGTATTTGGTCTATTATACTTTTTAAAATTTATGTATTTTGGAAAGACAGTATTAGTGAACCAAGATACAGGACCGTATAAAAATATGAGTTCGCCATAATATTTCTCAGTTATCCTATTTGAATATCTGGCAGTTTGTCCCTTTCACACAAATTGGCAGCGTTTACGGCGACTACATAATTCACGCACGACCGCCATACGGGCCCTTTTTGCGAAGTGACACTTATATTTGCGAACAAGTAAGGGCTTAGACAGACAGATGTAATTCTTTTATTATTATTTCCTAAGAATGTTTAACGGGTTTTTGTTTAGGAAAATATTTTTGGTATAAATAGTGTGTGGCATGTAAATTTTTGTTAGGCAACCCGGAAAGTGCAATGAGATAAGGGTGGATTTGGTTGGGCTCCGGAGCGTTTCGACCGCGCCGTATCCCATGTAGGTTAGTAGGTAAATCAAATCAAATAAAGTTTGAAAATTATAATAGACAAAATACATAATGGTCATATGATATAACGCATTTTTCTTAGTAATTCTCAACTTTACAGGATTTTATAAAATAAACCTTTTTTTTTTTTTTTTTTTATGTTAGAAAGGCCAGACAAACGAACTAGTGGGTCACCTGATGTTAAATGATCACCACTGTCCATAGACACCCGCAGCGCTTTACACGATGCTAGTGCGTTGTCGGCCCTGGGAAAAGGAGAGGGAATAGGGGAGGGGGAGAGGTATTGGGCCCCCGGCGCTCTCACTGACCGTACGAAACGCAGCAGGAGTACTGCTGCTTCACGCCGGTGTTCTGTGAGAGGGTGGTACTGCCCCGGACGAGCCGGCCCATTCGTGATGCAGCGGCTAGCTACAACATGGCTCTACCACTACTGAACCTGAAGTACCTAATAGTTTCATCGAACATTTCATTGCATCAAATGACCATTCTGTATTTCATCCATTAGAATACCTAAACTTTATTTATTTTGATACGAAAATCCAAGGATAATGTCCATAAACTAAAACTAATCGCAATTCTGCGAGCACGCACCACAACACGCGTGGTGGTGGTCATTGGGATATTTAGTCGACGGACCACCGAGGGACATACTCGTATTACTAGTAAATTTTTGTAAACACGGGATACGGTGAAGTACCTACTTGTCAACTGATGTCACGTAAAACTTACAATTAATTAAATACGTGCCAACGTTTATAGGCTGCATTAATTCTTTATTACTAATCTGCCTGTGTCATGAGGCAAGCCACCAAATCAATTAGTTTGTTGGCTATTAAAATGTAAGATGGAAGTACACAAATAAGAGGTGCGACCAATTTGTACATAACAGTTGGTGCACATAACAGTATTATCTTCTCCATTGTTAGCACATTGCTGCGCCTCTCACTCAAATGTTGCAAGAATTGACAATGCATTATGTCACAAGTTTCTCATCTGACCATCGACAATAGACCATTTTTATTTGAAATTCCTTGCAATTTTATAACTTGACCAGAAATCATCGGTTGGACGTATTCCAGAATTATGGCGATACTTCTTATGTTTTGTTCAAATAGCAGTACCTACCTCTACCATGAGTTTACACTAGTTCACAGTGACCGTACTCGCTAGCGACGGCGTAAATGATTTGTATGGAGAATTGTACTTCCGTAAGTGACCGCTAGAGGCGCTGTACAATTCTCCATACAAATAATTTACGCCGTCGCTAGCGAGTACGCCACGTAAACTAGTGTAAACTCATGGTAGTGGTACAGGTGATGACGATGATGATGATGATGATGTATGGGGACGCCTTGCTGAGTCAGGCGGGCTGTCGATCGTTTGCACAGTCATTCAGCCCAGTTCCCCGTGGTTGGAGCCGACAGGTTACTGTCCCAGCAGCGCTCCCACACAGCAATTCTCCTCGAATCTTCTCGTTCTCCTGCTGAACAAAAGGACATCTTTGAGACAGACATCCTTTAGCTCCTCCTCCCTCAGCTCGTCACTCCCGAATACATCACGCCTCGCTGCCGCGTACATGACACACTCGGTTAGGACATGCTCACTCGTTTCCTCCTTCCCACAATGTGGACAGGAGGGGTCACTTTTTATACCTATTACGCTTAAGTGCCTATTTAACAAGTTATGGCCAGTAATTATGCCAGTTATAGTTCTTAAGCTACTCTTACCTAGATTTAGGAGATACCTAGTTCTTCTGTGGTTTATGCCATCCAGCATCATCTTCGATTGTCTGCACCCTACAGCCTGTTTCCACTCACTGTTTGCTTCCTGTTCCTTCATTCTATCTATAACCCCCTTGGTGACTTCTGCAGACATTGGAAGTACCGGTTCAGGACCTATGAATCCCGTATCCGCTCCCTCCCTTGCCAGCTCATCAGCCTTCTCATTACCTGTCACTCCCTGATGTCCTGGGACCCAGGCCACCGTAACCTTCGTACTCTCTCCTAGTTTATTAAGTGCATCTCTACACTCTCTTACCAAAGAGGAGTTAACTGTCGGCTTGTTTAATGCCTTTAGCGCTGCTTGATTATCAGAGTAAATCACCACTGTTCCTACACCTCGATAGTCACCCAGTTTTGCTTGTATAATCTGAGCGCACTTCAACACTGCGCACACTTCAGCCTGAAACACACTGGCATATCTGCCTAATGGTATAGCCTCTCGAACATTCATCTTGGGTATTATTATACCTGCTCCCGCAAGTTGGGACGTTTTCTTCCTTGATCCATCCGTAAAACAAATTGTAGTCGGATATTCAAGGTCTACCTTCCAATCATCTCTCTCTCCTATATGGATTCTGTATTTCTTATCGAAAACCCTCTGTTTCTTAATTAAGTCGTTATTCTGTGCTAGCATTCCTAGCTTTAATAACGCCTCCTTTTGTATAAGTGCATGTTTCTTGTCTGTGAAGTTCCCCCTCCACTCCTCACATGCCCTCATTCTAAACCATTGTTCCATGGCCCTCTTCTCTATTTCCAGATGAAGTGCCTTCAGTCCTAGCATAACCTCCATAGCATGCGTTGGGGTTGTTCTCATTGCCCCTGTTATCATCAGGCATGCCAATCTTTGAACTTTATTCAGTTCCTTTTGATACTCCTTAATACGGGCCCTATGCCACCATATCACAGCACCATACAGCAGCCTTGGTAATATGACCGCCTTATACATCCAGTTTATCATCCGGGGTTTTAGTCCCCACTTCTTTCCAACTGCCCTTCTGCATTGACACAGTGTTCTTATTGCCTTTGCGGCCTGCTCCTTTATATGTGTCTTGTATCTGAGGTTTGTATCGATTGTCACTCCCAGATACTTAATTTCTTTTACCAATTCAAGATTCTCACCTTTTACGCTTATTGGCCTCATATCGCCTATCTTCCTTTTGTTGGTAAATAATATCAACTTCGTCTTTGTAGGATTTAGATCTAATCCTCTCTCCCTGCACCACTCTAACGTCTGTGACAGTCCTTTTACCATTATGTCTCTGACGATGTTAAGAACCATGCCTTGTACCAATAGCACACCATCATCAGAGTATGCTTGCATATAGAGTCCTCCTTTGTTTAGCTTTTTAATCAGCGAGTCCAGCAGTAGACACCACATAAGGGGGGACAGACATCCCCCCTGTGGGAATCCCCTACGAGGTCTGATTCTTTTCGTAGATCCGCCCAGTTGGGCCATTACTGCCCTTCCTCTGAGCATCCTCGAGATCCATCTTCCTATAATCTGACTAATTCCTTCTCTCACTAAACTTTCTTCAACCGCAATATACGTTGCTTTATCGAATGCCCCCTCCACATCAAAGAAGCATCCTAGCATGTATTGCTTGGCTTCCAGTGCCCTTTCCACTCTAACCGTTAGATTGTGCAAAGCCGTCTCCGTTGACTTCCCTGCTACATAGGCATGTTGATTACCATGTAGCGGTCTGCCACTACTTTCTATTCCTTTTCTTACGTGTATGTCTATCATCTTTTCTAGTGTTTTTAACACAAAGGATGATAGACTAATGCTTCTGAACGCCTTCGCATCCTGGTACGTTTTCTTACCCGGTTTTGGCAGAAAGACTGCTCTAACCTCTCTCCATTCCTTCGGAATGTATCCCATTGCTATACTTCCCTGATATAGTGCTATCAAATTATCTCTAATGCACTTAAAGCCTTTCTGGAGAAGCACCGGGATTACACCATCTGGGCCCGCCGCTTTGAAAGGGGCGAAGGATCTAATTGCCCATTCCAATCTTTCCTCCGTTACCACCTCCTCAGCCTGTACCCAGTCATGCATACCTCCCTCCACTTCTTCATCCTCTATCACCTCATCTACGCAGTCTGGGAAATGCGCTTTAAGCATGATCTCCAGAACCTTATCAGGCTCAGTGACCATGTCCTCACCCACCCTCAGACTTCCTAGTTGACACGTTCGTTCGCCAGCTAGCAGCTTCATTATCCGTGCCCCCTCAGAATAAGTTTGTATTTCCTCCGTATAGGTTCTCCAGCACTTGAGACTCGACTGTTCCCTCATCCTGGTGTACCTATTCCTCTTAACCCTATACATGTCCCAGCTTTGGGTATCATTCTTCTTAATGGCAACCCTCATTGCCTTCCTTGTTTCTTTCCTTACCTTCTGCAGCTCTTTATTCCACCAAGGTTGCCCCTTACCAGACCTCACCTCCCTTTCAGGACATGCCTTGCAGAATGCCTCCATTACATCTGTCTTGAGTTTTGATGCGCCCCTTTCCAGGTCCTGTATACTCGCATACCTCCCAGTCATGGTCACATTCTTACTCAGTTCCTCCTCATACTTCACCCAGTCTGTTTTCCTGGGATTCCTTATCCTAGTTTTCTCCACTAGATAGTCTATGCTGAAGAGTAACCTCCTGTGATCAGACATACTATCCTCTGTGTCCACCCTCCAGCTACTAATCTTCTCGCTTACACCCTTCGATGCCAGCGTAATATCCAATACCTCCTTCCTTGCCCTAGTTACAAAAGTGGGTACACAACCAACATTCATTATATCTAGGTCACTACTTACTATGAATTCTAGCATAGATTCCCCCCTGTCATTGGTGTCTGTGCTCCCCCACACCTCATGGTGGGCATTAGCATCGCAACCAACAACTAGGGGTATACCCTTACCTTTGTACTTCAGTACCACTTCCTCGAGTTCCTTAGTTGGTGTCCCGTCCTCACTTGGCAGATAGCAGGATGCCATTGCCACCTTGTGCCTTCTCCCATCCGCGCAGGTAAACAAAGTCTCCACCACCACGAGATCTCTGTAACATATGGTCATTACACACCCCATATTTCTCACATCACTACTCACATATATGCATGTTCTGGGAGGTCGCTCACCATTCCTCTCGTAGTAAAGAGCTCCCCCCAGATGTCCCAGGCCTGCTACCTGATTTTTCCATACATAAGGCTCTTGTAGCAGTGCAATTTCAACTCTATTCCTCACAACAAATTGTCCCAGTTCAGACATTGCATCTTTGCAGTGTTGGAGGTTTACTTGGCATATCTTTGTTTGTGTTTTTGTGTGTATATGTTTGTTCAGTGTGTTATGTGTAAGTAGCATGATTTGTGTTATTGTATAGTGTATTTGTCCCCACACCTTCACTCGGAGAGGTCCTCCCCGGCGTCACTCACTCTCACACCTCCCGAGTGAGCGCCGTCCGATTCATTCCCCCCCCTGCTCCAGTGTGGGATCTTTAAGAGGCGGGTCAACCCTGCCCTGCTCCAACACTCTTCTCTCCTTCGAAGACTGGGACCTAATGAGCCTAGCCCGAACCTTGGTGGCCGAGAAAAAGAGAATCCTATGATTGGACTCTCCCCATTTCTCCTCCACCAAGGCCGGCACCGAGAAGCACAGCCGCGTGCCCTTCTCCTGCTTCTCCCGGCTCACCAGGCTCCAGTCTCCCATCTGGAGTTCTGGCTTGTCCCAATTCTGGACCGCCAGCATCTCCAGAAACCTCTCCGTGTCCGGCTCCCCTGGAACCCAGACCTGCACCCTAGACTGCTCAACTTTCCGCACTCTGATTTGGTGTCCGCCAATTACACCGAAGGACCGACCCAAGAGCCACTCCCTCGACTCCACCGAAACTGGTGTCACCAGGAAAAATCCCTCGGACACCAGTCCCGACGCAGCAAACTGGGGAGCCCTCGTACCAGTCCCTCCCTTCCAGATGTTCATGACTTCCACCTCAATCATGTGGGTCAGTTCCTTCCTAATGAGCCTCGCCAGAGACTCATCCACCGAAACCCCATCCTCCCGGTAGACAGCCACAGCGAGATCGCGATTAGCCTTCGCCTCACTACGTCCCGCTGCAACCGCCCCACCAAGATGATGACGCTTCGACGGAGGCTTCTCCGACTGCCCTTCCTCATCTGTGCCTTGTCTTTTCAGCTTCAGACCGGGAGTGGGGCCCTTCTCTGGTCCACTTGCCTCCACCCCCTCGCGCACTGTCCTCTCTACCTTTCTTGCTCTCCTCGCCCTCTTCTTCTCCGCCTTCGACCGGTATTTCTGGAAGGAGTTCTCCCTATCTACCGGTTTATCCTCCTTCGCAGTCACCTCCATCGGCGTGGGCGAACGCAACAACCTCTCCTCCTCCGCTATCTTCAGGCCTCCCAGCTGTAGATGGACATCTGGGGGTGCCCTACTCGGTCCCGGTGTTGACTCCGGTCCCACATCTCCTTTCCCTGCCATTGCAGGTCCGAATGTCTTATGCAAAAGATTGCTCATTTTAATGAAATTATCTGTATGGGAAGAAATATTTAATGAAAGATGGCAGTGCTCCCTTACCACCCCCCAGCTACATTTCACATACGCAGTGAGCGCCACCTCCCCTGCGCACAGTCGTTCCCGACAGCGATTGTGCCGAGTAGGCTCGCAAGCCCGGAGTAAGCAGCCCCTATACCGCTTTTTAGCCGCGGTCCGGATCCAGTGGCGTTCTGTTTCCCCCAAGGACCTCGCTCCTGAGGCCCAAGAGTTCCGTTTCCCGCACACCTCTCCATTCCACCGCTCCGTTCCTGGTTCCGAGAGGCGTTTGATCCGCCCCAAGTACGTCGCTAGTGACGCCCCAAGGCTTCCCGCACACTCCCCCTTCCCCATCACGGACACAGCACAGGTCCTGCCACCCCACCCCTCGACCGCTTGCGAGCCCAATCTGCACCCACCCCCCGCTGCCCACAGCCGGCTGTGAGGGTCTTCGGCACGTCCTCCCACCACTGACCCTGGGGGTTTTAAGGGGCGCGCTGCTATACCGGGATAAACACCAATATGTCAACGCGACCAGTGCACTCCTCTTTTATCCGGGCTTGTGACCGGCTCCATACCAGACCCCGACCTGCCGCAAGCGGTAGTCAGTGATCCGTTATCGAGGCAGAGTTAGGTGATGACGAACTTAATTTACTAAAATCTTCACATGTTAGGTGCATACCAAAGGGTCTAAGGAAGTACTTAGTGTTAGTGCAGCCTTATTCAGATCGCCGGTCCATCTTGTTGGGAGTCTTCTTACGCCGTGTCTTCTGTTTCGCGTTGTCACTCTGGAACCTTACTGCCCCATCGGCCGTTGGTTCCACGAGGAAAGTACCTACCCTGCCCACTGCCACTTGAATCTGGCGACTCACCGAATAACCTTTGGTCTTGGTAGGAATATATTTAAAATAGAGCTAAAAAAAGTATAAGTTTGAACGAGAACCATTATGAACGAAGCTTAACTCGCCTTTACGCAAAGCGACACTTTTTCGCCTAACCACGAATTTAGGCTTATTACTAGAGCAAGGGTACAAGTAATAAACGCTTTAATCTTAGAGGCAATTTGTTAAAACGCCCGGGTGAAGGGGACGCGAGCGCGTGAAGTTATGTTTTATGCTTTATAATGTCGTAAGGCTTTTAGTCGAGGGTTTTACTTTAGGAAATTGCAAGTGGCAGAGGACTAGTCTCAAATAGCGTATCTACTGTGTTAAAAAATTTAATTGTATTAAATACTTTAGATGTATGTAATTTAATAACAATGTAGATCTGATTGAAAAAAAAATATACCTTGTTGAGTTTCTTGACGGTTTCTTCTCAACAGGGTTTTTTCCGAACCGGTGGTAGATTCTTCGACGTTCATAGGAGCATCAATTGATGCCTAAATTGAATAAAGAATTTTGACTTTGACTTTGACTTTGACTTTGACTGTACACGTAAAACTTAATTAAGTCTCAGTTAATTAGCATTTGTTATTATAAGCTATGAATGAAAACGAGATTATAACCTTTTAAAAAATTTTCGATGTGAATTAAACTTTATATTTTCTTTTTATTAACCTACTTGCTGTTACTCGCTACTGCTCTCGTTTATCTCTATCACGCGGGAACTATGCAATTTTACGGGGTAAAAGGTATCCAGCTTACTAACTAAATAAATAAATAAATATCACGGGAGAATTCACACAAATTGACCTAGTCCCAAACTAAGCAAAGCTTGTACTATGGGTACTAGACAACGGATAAACTTACTGATATATAAATAAATACATACTTAAATACATATAAAACACCCAAGACTCGAGCACAAATATTCGTATTTTTCACACAAATATCTGCCCCAACCGGGAATCGAACCCAGGACCTCAAGCTTCGTAGTCAGGTCTCTAACAACTAGGCTATCCGATCGTCTAAACTGTATGCTTTTCATCAGGATCCGTCAGACTGTTAAGCGTGAAAGAGTAACAAACAATCACACACCCATCCATACATTCATCCATCTTTAAAGTACATAATATAAGTAGGATTAGTAGGGTAGTATTGTGTATCTTGGCATGTGTCATGGTCGAATATTTCTAAATGACGCTTGGTATTGTCGGATTGAATTGTGTACCTTACTAAGCAATAACAATCCTTCGATTTTTCTGATGTGAACTTCCTGGCAAGTGATACGACCTGGGTGGCGTTCGCATGTCAGTAAATTTCTCATAAATTTTACTGTTTTACTTATAATACTCACAGGTATCTCAAGTAAAGTCTTTGACCAGTGTATGTTGCCAGTGATGACTTATGGCACTGAGACGTGGTCACTAACGAAGCTTCATAAGAAAGTTCAGGTTCACTCAAAGGGCGATGGATAAGGCTATGATCGGAGTTTCTCTGCGGGATCACATTAAAAATTATGAAATCCGCGCAATAACTAAAGACACTAACATAGCTCGAAGAATGACCACAGACCTCATAAATTTTACTGTTTTTCTTATAATACTCACAGGTATCTCAAGTAAAGTCTTTGACCAGTGTATGTTGCCAGTGATGACTTATGGCACTGAGACGTGGTCACTAACGAAGCTTCATAAGAAAGTTCAGGTTCACTCAAAGGGCGATGGATAAGGCTATGATCGGAGTTTCTCTGCGGGATCACATTAAAAATTATGAAATCCGCGCAATAACTAAAGTCACTAACATAGCTCGAAGAATGACCACAGACCGGAAGACGCAGTGTAGGTAGGCCTGCAACAAGATGGAGCGTTGACTCGGTTCAGAATGCGGGGACACGCGTTGGACTCGGGTGGCGTAGGACCGGTCTTTTTGGCGAACCTTGGTGCAGGCCTATGTTCAGCAGTGAACGTCTTTCGACTGAAATGATGATAATGACTTATAAATTATAATACTAACCATTTTATTCTGCATAGACTTTTTATCTCCTCTGACCCGTTCGCACACAAAGGAGCGGTAATCTCTAGTCTTGGTCGATGCTCACGTGCGCCGAACATTTCCATATTTATTGCGACCGACCGCTGCATTCATGGTGATACATGTATAACAACCCATATCAGGATTGTTTTAGATTAATTGTAGTTTTACGCCCTTTAATGAATGATTAGATTATTCGCCTGGGTGCGAACTTGAGTTATCATTTGAACCTTGTTTCAATATCTCTCCAAATATATTTTACGTTATGTAAATACAAATATCTCGTTGAAGAACAAGGGTCACCGACATATTAAACGGATTAGCTCATTGAAATAGCAATGGGCCCTCATATAGCACGCAGAACGGATGGCCGAAGAGTTCTCGAATTGAGAACCATGACTGACGTAGCGTAGTCCACGTAAAGGGCGCGGGTTCGCGGTGGATGCGAGCCGCTTCCATTCGTAATGATTGGGTATCAGTGAGGAAGGCCTATGTCCAACAGTGGACGTCGTATGGCTGAAATGATGATGATAACGATACAAATATCTTACGAGTTATCGCCGGTTCAGTTTTTCTAACGTGAAGTTAAATAGCAAATATTATTATGTGGTAGGTACCGCTTTCTTCAGCAAAATTAACTGTAATTTTAACTTTTCCCAACTTCACGGCTTGAGTACGATACTTTCTTAATAGTTCCTTTTCTAATTTATTGAATCAGGCGTTACTTTGCGGAGGTCCATATTAATGAACTAAAACAATTACTTTGCTCACCCGCGACCTTACAATAGTTACGTTTATGCAAGAAATGTGCGTTCATGCAGTTCCTCCACCTCCACACTGTACGAACACACACAAATCACATAAACCCAACCATCACCACCACCAAGCTACACTGACGCGTTTCGAACTCAACCAGAGCTCATCTTCAGAGTTACCACAACCGTATGCTATGCTACCAAATGCTAAACTAACAAACCAAAACAAATGTTTTAACTTGTCACTGTAACTTCTCAAGTACCCGCTTTATTTTTCTTATTCTCAAACTACCCCACAAAAATTAACTTTTATTGACATATTATAAAACTACCTTGAATTTTTTGTTTATTTATTTATAAGGCATATTTAATTAATACTAACTGTTCAAATTCGACCCAAGCCGCAGTAAAGGAGAAGATACTAAATTTACCTGTTCATTAATAATAGACCCCATAGTGTTGTACCTAATTATTTCCATGCATTCCAGAGCATCCAGACGCAACCCCTTGCCGCAATAATGTAACACTTTATAAGAATCTGAATCTAACAATGAATGATTTGATTCCAACAAATGTTTTGCAAAATTCGATCTATCTGGATGCTCATTCCTATATGCCGAAACATGCTCTTTAAATCTAGTATTAAAACTTCGGCCTGTCTGTCCTACGTATATCCCATTGCAGTCATTACAAGTAAGCTTGTATACCCCCGATCTAGTTCCCTTATCTACCTGTTCTTTGTGGTTACATAGCCTAGAGTACAAAGAGTTGTTAGTCTTAAAGGCAACATTAATATTGTTTGATTTTAAAATGCCATAAATCTTATCAGACAAACCCCCAACGTAAGAGATGCTAGATCTATATTTGTTAGTAGACTGAGAAGGTAACGCAGCGTAAAGCATGCTATTTACTAACCGTGCCTGCTTCTTTTGAACTAAACTATCTACCATTGATTTTGTATAACCATTTGAGATCGCTATCTGATAAATAGTACTCAACTCTAAATCAAAATGTTCCTTAGAAAGAGGCACAGTCAACAATCTATTAACATAACAATGGAAAGCAGCCAGTTTATGCTGCCACGGATGATTAGAAGATGCTGGTATAACAGCATCTGTGTACGTGGGCTTACGGTATATTTTAAATTGATGTTTACCATTTAATTTTGAAATCGTTAAATCCAAAAAGTTCAACGAACAATTTTCCTCCAATTCTTTTTTGAACCTTATCTTTACGTGCTTGTTATTCAAACCATTAATAAACACGTCAAGCTGTCTCATACTCCCTCTCCAGCATAGGACTATTTTAGGTATGTTGATGATTTGATCCTATGCTGGAGAGGGAGTATGAGACAGCTTGACGTGTTTATTAATGGTTTGAATAACAAGCACGTAAAGATAAGGTTCGAAAAAGAATTGGAGGAAAATTGTTCGTTGAACTTTTTGGATTTAACGATTTCAAAATTAAATGGTAAACATCAATTTAAAATATACCGTAAGCCCACGTACACAGATGCTGTTATACCAGCATCTTCTAATCATCCGTGGCAGCATAAACTGGCTGCTTTCCATTGTTATGTTAATAGATTGTTGACTGTGCCTCTTTCTAAGGAACATTTTGATTTAGAGTTGAGTACTATTTATCAGATAGCGATCTCAAATGGTTATACAAAATCAATGGTAGATAGTTTAGTTCAAAAGAAGCAGGCACGGTTAGTAAATAGCATGCTTTACGCTGCGTTACCTTCTCAGTCTACTAACAAATATAGATCTAGCATCTCTTACGTTGGGGGTTTGTCTGATAAGATTTATGGCATTTTAAAATCAAACAATATTAATGTTGCCTTTAAGACTAACAACTCTTTGTACTCTAGGCTATGTAACCACAAAGAACAGGTAGATAAGGGAACTAGATCGGGGGTATACAAGCTTACTTGTAATGACTGCAATGGGATATACGTAGGACAGACAGGCCGAAGTTTTAATACTAGATTTAAAGAGCATGTTTCGGCATATAGGAATGAGCATCCAGATAGATCGAATTTTGCAAAACATTTGTTGGAATCAAATCATTCATTGTTAGATTCAGATTCTTATGAAGTGTTACATTATTGCGGCAAGGGGTTGCGTCTGGATGCTCTGGAATGCATGGAAATAATTAGGTACAACACTATGGGGTCTATTATTAATGAACAGGTAAATTTAGTATCTTCTCCTTTACTGCGGCTTGGGTCGAATTTGAACAGTTAGTATTAATTAAATATGCCTTATAAATAAATAAACAAAAAATTCAAGGTAGTTTTATAATATGTCAATAAAAGTTAATTTTTGTGGGGTAGTTTGAGAATAAGAAAAATAAAGCGGGTACTTGAGAAGTTACAGTGACAAGTTAAAACATTTGTTTTGGTTTGTTAGTTTAGCATTTGGTAGCATAGCATACGGTTGTGGTAACTCTGAAGATGAGCTCTGGTTGAGTTCGAAACGCGTCAGTGTAGCTTGGTGGTGGTGATGGTTGGGTTTATGTGATTTGTGTGTGTTCGTACAGTGTGGAGGTGGAGGAACTGCATGAACGCACATTTCTTGCATAAACGTAACTATTGTAAGGTCGCGGGTGAGCAAAGTAATTGTTTTAGTTCATTAGTTCCTTTTCACTAGCTCAAACTTTTGAGCTAACTTCCCGTATTGATTTAAAGGCTAGTTAAGAACTAGCTGCTTCCTTAAGTTAGGTATTACACTAATTTTTAAACCACCAGTTTAAGTGATAATGCTGTGGGTACATTGCTCAAAGAACATCAGTTCTTCATATAGCTATCAAGCCGTTGAGACTAATGTGATCTTGAATGGAGGCCACTTACATACGTAAGCTCCTCACAAGTTGAACTGATAACCTGGTAAAGTTCGTAGAAGTCAATCAGCTCTATGTGGTTTTAAAATAGACAGACAAAGGATTTTTATAACTAGATGCTGATAGCAATGATACATGTAAACCAACAAATTGTTTTAAAATGTTCGTATATGAAAAGACATGTTTTAATCATTTGTTAAATGATAATACAACAGTGTTTACCTATTACTTTATTTGACTGACTGTTTTTTTTCTTTGTATTTTGTCAGTCAAAGAACTCATTTTATAAAAAGTATGGGAGACGACAATTTTCGAGTTTTTGTACCTTGACATGCTATTGCTTATCAATCAGCATCCAACTTTAAGAAATAGGAGTTAGTGCATCAATCGAAAGTCAACATCACGAAAGGGAAATGAAAATAGCCCATCTAAATTCTATTAAAGGCGTGTGAAGGAATACGTACAAACTCAATACTTCCTAATGTTCTTGAATTACACGGTCCGGATGAGGCGTGAATTGCTTATATTTGTTGATGCTGGCTGCCCAACTGTTTGTTGAAGGAGTAAGATTACTGGAAGAATATTTGAAATTAATGGATTTTTAGATTTATTGTTGTAAAAAAAGGCAGTTGGCGTGGAAGCTAAACGCAAAGCATTTCTATACATTAAAGATTGTTTAAATTGCAAGACTAAACATTGAAAAGTAAGAAGTTGATTCATAGAATCAATATAAACTTTAACGCTTATATTTTGATGATTCGTTGATAGGGTATAGGGTACGTCCATTTCATTAAGAAAATACTTAAATAATACCTATGTTAGTGATAATAAAATGATCACTATAGTGACTGATTAGTTTAATATCATCAAGATGTGGTAAGAGTCACAAAGAAATGTTATGGATCTACACATATTAATAATAGTAATAGTAAGGGTTTCTTAAAGTGGGGTCCAAGAACCCTCTACTCTAGTTAGATAAATCTAGATATTTAAGAAACACTAGTCTGGACAGAACAACTGTGAGACCCTACGTGGTCACAGTGTACTTTTAGCGTAATCTTTTACTATAGCAATACAACGCAATAGTCACTTCTAGAAACTTTATAAACAGTCCCTCTATTTAAAATGGCCAAGGAATGTTATGCAGATGCCGCCAAATTTAATAGGAATAGCCCCAGTGTACTTGATGTTAAAACTGAAAATGTTTTCTAATAGCAAGGTAAAAATTAAAGTAGCCTATGTCACTCAGTGATAACGTAGCTTTCTTACGGCATAATAACTTTTGAAATCGGTCCAGAAGTTTTTAAGTTTATTCGTTACATACAAAAATAAAAATATTTCCTGTTTATAATATTAGTGTAGAAGTGATGTAGATGTAGAAAGGCAACGTTACTGACTGATCTAACAACGCACAGTTCAAACCACTGATCGGATTGCTGAAATTTGGCACACAGAATAGCTAATATAACTTGGTATCCGCTAAGAGGGGGTTATTCGAAATTCCCAAGGGATAGGGAATAAAATGCTTTTATATTTTCACTTCAAAGTGGTCCTATCTCCGAAACTAAGTATAATTATTAGAGATTTCAAATTTGTCATGCTTGTTACTTAGGTAATTATAACAGTAAAAAATAATTTCAGGATTATCGGAAAAGCCCACGGAATAAGGACGAAATGGGATTTACATATCCAATTCAATGGGACCGTATGTCAGTAACTATTCCTCATGAAGTCGCGGGCAAAAGCTAGTTTTCTCACCCTTCTTATAAACCTTTTATAAACCAATACCATACGTGACACAAATGTTAAAGTTGTCAAACGGAGTTGAGAATAGGTACTAACAAGAATATTAAATAAAAAACTGGATATTGCATGCCGAACATTCCTTTGAAGCCAGAAAAAATGACCTTGAATTACGTCACGCCGATCTTGCATCTCTTTCTTTAGGGTGTCCATAATTAAGCATACATTAGGAATATAAAAGAAAGAAAGAAAGAAAGAAAAAACATTTATTCGTGACAACAATAGTATAAAGGCATAAAGGTTACAAAATAAAGAAAGAAACTAGATATCACGAAACGGACCCACCTCAGCATAATGCCGGCTCGAGAGCCAGCGCTGGTCTTCCGGTGGGACCGTGAGGCCGTCATTTGCTCGCTGCACACACGATCGGACCGTGTCTAATTGTGAACGCAACCATATGATTGTGCAACTGTACCAATACCAACACAAGGGCGTTATATTTTGGCATGGCGTTGACATTGACAACTGACACGGCCGACCACATGAGCAGCAAGCAAAACGATATATAATAAATAAAATATGTTAATTATTGTCACTTGTAACAATTAAATAATAAAAACAAAGAGTGAAAAAGTGAAAAAAATAGCAGTGACTTAAGACATTTCCAATCAAGACACGCACAACACAATATCAATATCCCGCGGAATTTGACATACTTTTATACAACAGATTGATTTTGAAATTTATTAAATTCAACCGATTTCAATTCAATTCAATTTTTAGGGTTCCGTACCTCAAAAAGAAAAAACGGAACCCTTATAGGATCACTTTGTTGTCCGTTCGTCCGTCTGTCAAGACCCTTTTTCTCAGGAACGCGTGGAGGTATCAAGCTGATATTTAAATCAAATACTCAAGTCTACTGTACTGTCCCTTGGAGCTGTGAAAAATCAAACTTCTAACCCAACGCAATCAAAATCTTTCCTACAGCCATTTGCCGCAAATTTTCGACACTCGCAAGGGATACTTCCCGTGAACTTAGAATCTTGAAATTTGGTACGAAGCAAGGTCTTATAGCACAGATAAAGGAAAAATTGCAAGCATAAATTGCAAGCAGAAAGCATAATTTTTTTTGTCTGTCTGTCTGTATCAGTAACCAATCTACAATGATCCCACACTGCGCACATTTTGCTTAGGAACAGGGGTCTGCTAAGACTGGATGTTCATAGATACATATAAATTTGTACGGAACCCTCGGTGCGCAAGTCCGACTCGCACTTGGCCGGTTTTGTTATTAAATTTTTATTCAACCGTTTTATCATGAAAGTGAGCATCCATCCTCACAAACTCAAGTAAAAGGTACCAATTTTTTTGTCAGTCGTCAATATAAGGTCCATTTCTGGTTGCATTTCTATGCCACTCTGCAGTTACTCGGCCTTACTGATATCCGGCAAAAGGTTACCTTTTACCTGAGGACGCTACTAATACTTACTGCAAAACATAAGGGAAGTATTTGTCAATGGAAAAAAATAATAAAATACTAGGACGTTATAACAGTTTCTTTATTTTCTACACATGGGAGAATAATATTGTTTTGTACTGAGTAGGCGTCCCGGCCTTTCTGGGTCATAGTCATAATCTTCAGGCTTAAAATGCAAGCTGCAAATTGTCAAACGCTCTACACCTTTCCCTTTATCGGTACAATCGACAGCCAATTTTGCCTCCTTCTTTCATCTTTTGGAAAACTGCAATGTAAAATATTATTCATGTTAATTGTAAAGACACAAACAATAAACATGTTATTATATACTGTGATATGAATTATGAAGATAGAAACCGTACCAAGTTGATAGATTTAGCTCCATTCAATACGAATAAATACCATGCATGAAAAGGGATTGGTCACCCTAGTTGTAAAACCACACATTCTTCAATTTTTCATTTAAGGTCATGTTTAACTCCAAATAAACAAAATATACTTCTAACTTAACATTATAAACCTATTCGTGGGGTTTTTGAATAAAAACTAACAAAGCTTAGAAGCAAAATATAGGAAAATTGATTGCTACTAAGATTTATGAACATTTTCGTAAAATAAGTACTCACCTGTGAAGTTTTATGTCGGATTTCGGCCTCCAATTACTCCTACAATGCTTTACTATGCAATACATAGCGCATAACCCAAGTAAATCGACGAAAAACGTTTATTTAACGTAAAAATCCTCTGAAATTGGTGAATGACTTCTGACAATTCTGACGTGATTCTGACATATCGGCCATTTAGTGTTGCCATAGTACGCAGGAGGTGCATACCGGTGAAATGAGGATTTTGACTGGGTTCTTTTTTTTGTATAATACAAAGAAAACTAAGCAAATTTTATTGCAGAAAGTTTTATAAGAAAAATATAAATTTCTGTTGAAATTAGCTTAAAGTAAATTAATTAGGTGATGCCGGATAATGCGTATTTCTAAAAAAAATAAGGTTTTTTTATAAATAACCTGGCAATATATCACAGTTTTGAAAAGAGATAGAACATAGGAGCAAAGGTGAATGAACCTGGCTTCAACTCATAGTTCGGCATGCAATATCCAGTTTTTTATTTAATATTCTTGGGTACTAATGCCAACTAGCCTGTCACATAAACCCTCATTGCGCTGACATAGATACGTTATTGATTCAAAGAAGTTCGATCTCTTGCGAGATCGCCGACCGTTAAATAATTTGACATTTAAACTGACCGCGTATCGCTGGACTGAGGAATGGAACAATTTTTTTATCATTTCGTCATTTATTACGGCTAATCGACTTTTACCTCGTGTGACAGGTTTAAAATGTAACCTTTGCGTCTTATGGAGTCTCCGCGTAATTTTAAGGATCATTAAGGATAGTCAATCACATTTTGTTGCCCAATCCGCACTGAGCCCGCGTGGGAACAACGGTCCAAGCCCTCTCATTCTGAGAGGAGGCCTGTGCCCTGCAGCGAGACTTGTATAGGCCGAGACGAGATGAATCACATTTTATATTTTCAAAAATTTTTGCAGTAGGTACCTACTTACTTGCGGGTGGTTCCTTTTCTAAATTAGGCTGCGTATCTATTAGAAGGAAAGAAAAGCGGAACGGTGTGGGAGAAAAACCCACCAATAGAAAATCAGCGCTGAGCGAGGTTGACTAAATGAAATACCACACATTGAGGTAGAACGGCAGCGGGAGGAATAATGATTGCATTTATTATTAACTTACACTTTTTTCTTTCCAGAATGAAATATGTCGAACATATGCCACCGATACATCAGGCGTCACTGCGAGGAGAGAAGTGGAGGATCCTATATGAAGGTGATTAATTATGCATCTATACCTATAAAACAGCGCAAAGAAATGTGCCCACGCTATCTAAGACTTTCAATGGTGCATGTATGCGTGTGAAGTTTCTTATCGCGTGGGAGCAACGGCCCAAGCCCTCTCATTCTGAGAGGAGGCCTGCCCCCTTCAGTGGGACGTATAATAGGCTCGGCCGATGATGATGATATACTTATTTAACAGGCCGCTGTACAACTAATCGACAGCCGACATTGATCACATGACGTGTAATTTTTCTCATAAGCCACAGGCATGCGCTTGACATTTCCATTTCCGGCTGCGACCAGTGGTCGATAGACATGTGCTGATAATACTCTGTCCATTACATGCACACAGCACGGAAGTTTATGGAGATGTCGGCATTGATACTTCCATATTAATATTATACCCGTAAATTAAGAAAGTAACTCTGTCTGTTAATTTTTCACGCTCAAACCGCATGAGCCGATCCAAATGATCCAAATGAAATTTTGTATAGGTATGGATAGTTTGAGACCCTCGACAGGAAAGAGGATAGTTTTTATCACGGAAAGTTGTATATTTCCCACAGGTAGCGATAAATGAATTCTTCGCAGACTAAGTCGACGGCAACAGCTATTGTTAAATCCAAGGAAACTGAACCGCGTACCGGGGTCCACTTTTTACAATCAGCTTCACGATAACTTTTTTGGCAGCATAGAATGTCAACACGAGAAGCTGCAGAGAAAAGGATCCACCCTTTTAGCATGGGATTCAGTTTCTTTGACTGTACGTATAATGGGTAGTGTGTAACAGTGTGTACCCGCCTTTGTACCAATTTAAAACATGCTGTTGGTGTTTTAAAATGTGCGCGTGAACATCTTATCATTATTAAAAGTCAAACGGATTTGGTCAGACGGTATTTATTATATTATGCACTATTTAAATAATTTTCTGAGCCACTCCGCTAAGTTCTTTATTGCGTGGCAATTGGACAGGCATGGCGCAACATGCATGTAAATAATGTATTACGAGTCGGTACATACATAGTGGTTAGTACATGTTAACCGCTTCATTGCATTCCACTTCATCTCGATCATTCTATCTATGCCACAATCGCATGGGTGGCTGACAGGACGATCATTTTGTGATATTTGCCATAGCCAGGTTCAAATTGAAAGGGAGTGAGGAGTAAATATTCAGCTTATCTATGTACCTCTACCATTATTGCTCTACTCTAATTAGAGTCTCCTCCAACATTGTGCGGGCACGTGCTTATGGTGTTAGCGGCATCGAGTGATGACACTTTTAACGTTTGCTCGCTCATGAAGTCCCCTAAATTAAATATTGTCAGCAAGTACAAAACAATAGATGTTAAATTTCATTGTTGCAGGTACGGGAATGGTGATGTAACTGACGCGGACTGTAATTTACCGAAACGCATTTCTTAACTACCTTCATATTAATCTAGTCCATGTACGTTATTGTCATTTATTCCGGGACGACGATTATGAGGTCGTATTTTAGCCGCACCCGTGCTTATTTTGTTCAAGCGCCTATTGAAACTGAATAGCCACAAACGCATGACAGAGAAGATATTCACGCAAACTTCAAGGAGTGTGTAGTTACGACTGAATCAAGGTTGACATCACTCTTCCTTATTATGACGAACTATGTTTAAAAGGTTTGATGATTCGTTCGATAATTTTATTCATCATCATCATCATCGTTTCAGCCGAAACTCGTCCACTGCTGAACATAGGCCTCCCCCAAGGCTCGCCAAACTAATCGGTCCTGCGCCATCCGCATCCAACGCGTTCCCGCAACCTTAATCAGGTCGTCGCTCCATCTTGTTGGAGGCCTACCTACGACGCGTCTTCCGGTCCGTGGACGCCACTCGAGAACCTTTTGGCCCCATCGGCCATCAGTTCTACGAGCAATGTGCCCTGCCCACTGCCACTTGAGTCTGGCGATTCGTCGCCGTCGGTGACTTTTTTAGTTCTTGCCCGGAATATAATTATTACAAATTAGATATTACTTACCGCAAGCATTTGCGCATTTGTACTAGGTACCGTCGCGTAGGTAGGTAGGTCGCAGCGTACCTATTATGTACCTACTAAACAAATTTTGTAAAGCGAATAATAATGTTTATTTTCAAATGTTCATCAAATTTGTATTATTTACATTGTTACTGGGTAACCGTAATGGTTGGGTAATATTGAGGGAGGCCTATGTCCTATGCGGACGTCCTATAGCTAAAATGACGATGATGATGACATTTACGAGCGAGCACTCAGGTGCACTCACCGGCTTATGAATTTAGTAGGTAGGAACACAAAAGACTTCTGAAATAAATCAAAAGTTTGTCTACTCAAGTATTCAAAGCACCGAAGAGTCACTCAGCGCATCGCGGGACTTCAAGTTTGTTAAGTCAACATTTAGGGGCCAAACTCATAAATCCAATGAAATTAAGGACTAGAAGCGTTCCAGTTCACAAAAGGATCATTAAAAGTTGGCGATGAAATCATGGAAATTGCCCATTAGCAGGGGTCGCCAAATCCCTTGAACGTTTTCTAAGTAAACAGCAGTGCAGGGATCGGAAACTCTAATTATTCTTGTTTGACGATTTGAGGTCTTCACTCACTGTTCAGGAGTCACTTCATTAGCGTTGTTTTAGAGGGAATCACGAATTCCATTAGATCGTTAAAATCGGGATTTGTTATTATTCATAGAATACGTAGATGGATGTTTTGCAAACCATCAGATCAAAATCAAGAATCATACTTAGGTAGGTATTGAATATTACTTTGCGTTCATTACTATAGCCTTTTACATAGTTATTGTTTAATCAAACAAGTTACCTACTCATTATTCACCATGCATCTATCTTACAAATTATCTTATCTTACGTACTAAATCCTTAAACATGAAGCTACCGTGATACTCACTCATAGTGAAAATTTTATGATACTTAAAACTCATGTCTATGAACGAGTTCACGAGTCGCCGTGGGGCGTGTGCTCCAGGAGGAAGGTCTACGGATTACCCCGAAACATGTCGAACTAAACTCGTTCATATAATAAATATAATAATAATTATAGACTCGTGTCTAACCCACGCTATCCGTATTTTTCACTACTAATATTATAAATGAGAATGTAACTCTGTCTATCTGTCTGTCTGTTACCTATTCACGCTTACACTGCTAAAACACATTAGATGAATTTTGGTATGGAGATAGTTTGAGACCCTACAAAGGACATAGGATAGTTTGTTTCCCGGAAAATCACATAGTTCTAGCGAAATAACGATAAACGAATACTTTGCTGCAGTAACAACTCGACAACAGCTAGTAATATTATAATTATGAGGATATATTTATGGGTGGTTTACTCACGCAAAATATTTTGATCATCATTCGATGAAATTTAGCACACACACTAGGATAGCGTTAAACCTATTTTGGCCAGGCGAAGGATACAGTCTGTGTCGTGTCGTATCAAGAAGTCAAATAGCTGGCCGACCGAAGACAGTGTGGAATAGTAATTAATCCACCGACGAGAGCATAGCTCTTAAGTAGAAGAAGCTAGTAGACGAAGTAGCAGGTAACAGCTAGTTCAAAAAAAACCGTAAGATAAATTACGCAAACAATAAACAAACTGTAAATCCAAAATTTTAATCGCAACCCAAACAGAAGTACCAGGCGGACATAAACAAAAGGTTTCAGATTGAAGTTTGTTTGTAGTGTGCGTCGCGGCGCCGTCCAATTTCCGAGACCACCGCAAAGCGGCGCCGCGCGTTCCTAGTTTCCTACTTCCTACAGACACCATACCTACCCATATGTAAATAGACATGTGTGCAACTAAGGCACAATTTAGACCTACAAGAAAAATCGGAATCTATCCACTATGCTCTACTACTCTAATATGCTCCAATTTGCTCCACGGGTTTAGCAAATTGGAGGAGAACAGTTCGATTTGCCCTACTAGTTGGTAAGCTAGAACCTTTTCTGTTTATTTCATAGTTTAATTTTCTATTTATTACATTTAATTTTCACTAACTTTCTAAATCGAAATTTAGATTTGTATCCGCTAGTAGAGCAAATTGGAGAGGAAAAGTTGGATTTGCTCTAGCTTTCCAACTAGTAGGGCAAATCGAACTGTTTTTCTCCAATTTGCTATATATTTAGTTAGAACTAGTATAGCAAATTGGAGAAAAACAGTTCAATTTGCTCTATCGCCAAAACTCGTAAAGTAAATTGGACGAAAATGTCCAATTTGCTATACTAGTAGATACAAATCGTAGAGCATAGTGGATAGATTCGAAAAATGAATCTGTGCAAGTTGCATTATTAGGTAACTACATTGCGGCGGTCGACTGAAAACTTCAAACTCGTTCGCTTTACAGTCTCGCAGTGTAAGTGTAACTTGCTCGATTTTTCTTGCAGGTCTAAACTACTTAAGGGCCGCTCGCATGAAATCTTGGCTTAATAACAAAATCGTTGACCTTGGATTTTGGGTAGCAGTTCCATATATTTTGACACTTGTTAACCCTAGGTATTTATCCCTTAATTCGGAGATAGTTAACTTTGGTCTCTTTCACGGTCCAGGGTTAAGAAACTATATCGTTAAACCTAGGTCAGGGTTAGGAAAAATTTTGTCCAGCAAGAAACTCAACAAGGTATTTTTTCCAAAACAGATCTACAATGTTATTTACTTATATTTATGCTCCTAAATTATTTAACACATCTAATTTTCTTAGCACAGTGGAAACGCTACTTGAAACCAGGGGTCGACAAGGCGGATCGGAATTATAAACATCTCTGTCCATCCATCCATTTATACAGGGTGAAATTTTGAACGTGATACAAAATTAGTGTTTCTAGCTTAGTTAATGTTGGACAACATAATGCATTTACCCAGTTGTTAGAGTTAGTATTGTTAAATTTGAGGTGTCCATACATTTAGTTCATAATTTAACTACAATTAAGTATGAAAATCCAAAATTTTATCAGACCAATTTCAACAATTGAGTAAATGCATTATGTTATCGAGCGTTACCTAAGCTTGAAACACTAATTTTGTTTCACGTTCAAAATTTCACCCTGTATAACCATTAATCTTGTAATACACCTAAGATATTAGTGTCTTCTTGAAAATGGATTGAATTTTGTATCTGTTTAATCCATGATTGTTTTTTTTTTTTTAAAAAGCAAATGCAATTTCTCAGAAACGACTTATTGGTTTCATCCATTCCGTAAGAACTTTTAAGTTTTACTGTGTTTCTAGTAGCCTATGGCTTATTGATTTAAGTGAAAAATTCACATATAGTTATGCATATGCTTAGGTACATATACGTCTACGTATAGGGAAATGCGAGTTTGAAATAACTTTTTGAAGTAATTTTTTTAATTTTTAAAACAAAAACTAACAATGGTGTAAGCTTGTTCGTGAAAGTTTAATTAAAAAATATGGCTGCCTGAGGCATTGTTAAGTAACAAGTAATAAGGAGAATAAACAATGGAGCTAGAATCAATGGGGAAAATAACAAATACCGAAGCAAATCAGACGTGGCTCTGCATTGCCTGTAAGAGAAAGTAGGAAAAGCAGAAATCGTTTATAGAACTTGGGTTCTGTAGGTAGAGTTTTAATAAAAGAGGCACGAGTGCGGGCATAGGCATAAAATTCTCCAGGGTGAGAAAAAATTAGTCCAGTGCGTGACTGACTCGTTTAAAAGAAAACAAAAAAATTGCATGAAAAACGCTTATTTGTGCAGATCAGTGATTTCGGACTTTTCTTTACTTAGGTATGCTGTGAGGCCCTACGTAATGCAAAATTTCATAATTGTGTTGATCGCAATCGGCCTTAGTGGCCTCAAGTTTTTGAAAACATAATTTAATAAGTGGTTTAATTTGATTGCGTGACTTTAAAAACTTATTTTTTTCACAGCTTTAAGGAATTGCAAATATAATTATTCACATTAACTTCATCTTGATACCTGCATGCGTTCCTGAGAAATGGGTCTTGACAAACCGACGGAAGACGAAGTGAACCAACAAGGGTTCCTTTTTATTTTTAAGGGATCCAACTTTTTAAAACTTAGGTTATTAAAACCTAAAGATTTATTTAGGTTGTATAAAATGTAACGTTATTAATCTGTACTAACAATTTATATCGTGTTTTAGCTCCCTTATCGTATCTTTTTCACGTCCAGTTGTCGATCTTAATATCATTAGAATCGCGTCACCTTCATTTCTGCAGGGTCCTGCAACATCACAAAAGCTAAAGAACACAGTTTCACTGGATTTTCACTACGTATTTTCACGTTTCAATCACTTTTGGGGCGATGAAAGTAGACACTAACTTTTTCGGCCTTTTTCTATGTGTTGCGAGTACTCTGGAGATTCGGGCTTCGCGCAGGCTGGTGCGCGCTATTTTTTCCTGTAGAATACTTTCCAAATTTATTATTCTTTTCACTCGATATAAATGTTATGCTCTTGAATGCAAAAACTGACATGCTTTGACATGTTTGTTTATTCAGTTGTCATGACAATTATTTTCGTTTTTCATGTCAAAAAAATATATTTTATAGTAAACCTCCCTCTAAAACTAATAAATATATTTGGCCACGTGTACAAATTTACTTTTAATTTAAAATTTCGTATGTTCTGATTCTCGAAACGCCCTCGGGAGCGGACCTACGTCACGAGGCCTATAAAAGCCATACAAATCCCAGAGCAATTGAGTTATTCGTCAGCTTTCTAATAAGAAAGAGCTCGATAAGGCCTACCCTGGGGCCACGCTGGTCCCGGGGTTCTACAAGGCTCGCGTCTAACGTCAAAGTCATCTAGAAGATCCCGCGAATTGTCAAAGTCTCCGTCTCGGCCTTCACCAAGCGCTGTCTCTGTCAAGTACTGCCTCCGCCTTCACCAAACGCTGTCTCCGCCTTCACCAAGCGCTGCCTCCGCCTTTACCAAGCGCTGCATCCGCCTCCACCAAGCGCTGTCTCCGCCTTCACCAGGCGCCGTCTCCGTCTTCACCAAGTGCCGCCTCCGCCTTCACCAGGCGCTGTCTCACCTACACCTGTTGCCGACTCCACCAACGCCGGTTATTGCCGCCATCTCCATCGTGAGCTACCACATCCGGTTCGTGCGCGGTTACGCCTGGACCACACATTGTTCACGCCCGACTCGGGCGTTACCCGTACCCGTTCCGGGTGCTGTCGCACCAAAACCGTGCCTGCTGCCCATACCGGGTCTGCGCGTTGACACGCCGGACCCTCTGCTGCCTGCTGTCACGTCGTGCGCTGTCAGCGCCACCTCATTGAGCACTGACAGCGCCCCACCGAAGCCTCCTCCTTCGTTGCCGGACTACCTAACACCCTACTCGCACACACACACACAACCGACCCTTACTACCACTACACCACTCCACACCCATCTCCGTTTATATTCTATTGTAAATATTTCTTTTTACATTATTGTAAATAAATGGTTTTCAGTTTATTTTATTTTTCATTCCATAGCTTAGGTTAGGTCTTTACTTAGTAAATGTCGCTTCACGACATTTTCTAGAATTTAGGTTAGGTTATTTTATCTTTTGACTGTCGCTTCACGACAAACTTCAATACTTTCTATACCTTCAATGGGTACTTTAAGATTAAATTTTAATTCAATTAAATTTGTGATGTCTTCGGTGATTCATCCAATGTCGAGACTTTTATTCCCTGCAGCCGTTGTTCTGTGGTACGAGTATCTAACTTAACATAACCTAACCCAGAGAGGCCATTAACCCAGTCAGAGATTAGCCAACGGCAAACAAATTCGCTATGAGCCAACATTGTCAGATAAGGCCATACTTTTCTTGTCAAATTGAGCAGAACGAAACTGCAATCAAAATAAAATATTCTAGGTTTAATGCATGCAAACAGTAAACTATAATAAGACCTGGAACATTTAATTTAATTTAACATGAAACGATGGAACCTAAGTACCAATTTTACAAATCCCGAACCATCAATCTTCTAATACTTACACTGTTCAAGTAAATATTTGATTCTTAAAAAGGGTTCATCTGAACAGAGAACCCTAATAACTCCCCTTGTTTCCCGGATTCAAAATCCCCCTGCGACAGGCATCAATGCAAAACTTTCTTCATTTGCACCGCTGTAAACAATACTCTGAAGTTACCTATTAGTTGTTTCCAATTTTCACTGTCGCGGTCCGACGATGCCTGTCAGTTAATTCCAATGTTCAGTATGGAAATAGAAGAAAAAACCAGACAAACAAATAAACGAATAATTTACAGACGCAGATTGTTTGACATTGTATGGAGCATCTGCAGTTGATACGCATTTGATGAATGAAATTCGAAGAGAGATGGTCATTGATTTACGTCATCATACAAATAGTAAAATACTGGGTATTATTGGATTTCGGGTCAGATACTTGTCTAAAACATTACTTAGGTACTTATTAATAACTAGCTGTTGCCCGCGACTCCGTCTGCAAAGAATTCGTTTATCGCTATCCCGCGGGAACTATGCGATTGTTAAAGTAATGATTTGTAACCTCTTTACGTATAGCTTAAATATCTATGGTCTAAGAAGAAGAAGACTACACGTCGTTACATTTGATTTGACATGAATGATTTGTGTTGTGTATGATGACTGTAATAAATATGAATCCACGGTAATCCATCGCATATTATTTAACATGGTAGCAGAGCGTGGTTTAATACGTTGTGATAATGGAAAAGAATACATCAATACAGATTTTTACAGATTGGCGAAAGATAAAGGGATATACATAAACCCAAGCCTTCCATACACGCATGAATTGAACGGGGTTGCAGAAAGATTTAACAGAAGTGTCATGGATAGAGCAAGATGCCTAATTTCAAAAGCAAATGTAGATAAAAAATACTGGCCAATATTTGTGGATACTGCAGTGTACATAGGAAATAGATTGTTAACAAATACAGTAATAAAAAGAACGCCTTATGAAATATTTACTGGAAAAAAGCCTGATGTATCGAAAATGAGAATAATAGGAAGTAAGGTTGTTGTGAGAATTCCAGAAGCAAAAAGAACGTCGAAACTGAATCCAAAAGGAGTTAAAGGTATTTTAGTAGGATACACAGATACGGGATATAAAATACTAGTTGATAATAAAATTAATGAAACAAGACATGTAATATTTATAGATAAGACTGCAAGAGTGATTGAAAATAATGAAGATAAAAGTGAAGACGAAAATAATGAAGTATTTGAAGATGCTGTCGAGGACACGGAAGAACGATTAGAACCAGAAGAAGTTAGAGAAGTGATTGAACATGGCAGACCACAGAGGACAAGAAAAATGAAAGAAAAACATAAAGATTTTGTAGTTTATACAAATACTTGTTATACGAATGTACCAGAAGCTAATGAAGAAGCAATTAACGAAATATATAAAAGAAGAGTAGTTGTTAGAGGTAGAATGAAGAAAAAGAAGAAAATGAAGGAATATTCTGAGTTCTGATTGTTTTGTTTGAGGAGGTGTTGTAAATAAGAAGAGTTTCAGGTTATTTAAAAATAATATAGGAAGGTGTTAGAGGTATAGCTAGAAATGAAAAGTATACCAAGAATTTGAAACACATTGAAATAAGTTACTATTTTGTGAATGATTATGAAAATAAAGGTTTAATTAATGTGCAGAAAATATCGACTGATGATGACATAGCTGATATGTTAACAAAAGCTTTAGGAAAAGTTAAGTTTCAGAAATTTAGAGAGCTATTGGGCATAAGAGATGATAAAGGTGTTTGTGTACTTAAGTAATTATTAGTTTGAATGTGTTAAGGGTTTGTAAAGGTCACAAATCAAGGAGGTGTGTTAAAGTAATGATTTGTAACCTCTTTACGTATAGCTTAAATATCTATGGTCTAAGAAGAAGAAGACTAGACGTCGTTACATTTGATTTGACATGAATGATTTGTGTTGTGTATGATGACTGTAATAAATATGAATCCACGGTAATCCATCGCATATTATTTAACAGCGATTTTCCGGGAAAACAACTATCCTATGTCTTTGCCAGGGTTTCAGTAAATCTCCATACCAAATTTCATGTAAATCGATTCAGCAGTTTGAGCGTGAAGAAGTAACAAACACACACTCACACACTCACAAACTTTCGCCTGAATGCAGCAGCAGCAAGCGGGCAGCGCAGGACCGATCGTTATCGAACTCTTTGGATGTCTTTTAGTTGATATACTCGTAATGAATAAAATGAAAGCACTTTTCAAACGAAAGAAACCGAATTACAAAATTTTCACCGCCGATTTTTAGTTGTAAGTATTGTATTTCACATTACATGTAAGTTTTATTGTTTACTGACATTCTCTCTTTTAATTTTATTTTATCCATTGAAAACCTTTTCATTGTTTTATCAATTGCTCAAAATTGGTAATTTAATTAATAAAAATATTTACAACAAATTTTAATTTAGTTGTTTCTAAATCCATTTCCAAAAAAAATGCCATGCACATAATTAATTTTGTTCACAAAAAGATTGTCAAGAAACAAAGTCGTTTGTCTCGTGCTGTTATCGAAGTGCTTCTTTTATCTGTTTCCTATTTGCAATTTTAACTCTTACTTTTGTTGTGCACTCGCAGACGTCGTTAATTTTCTTCTGCGATTTGTTTTATTGCGTCCATCGACAAGGAGAACGTTTAATTAAATTGTCAAATCCGAGAATAATTCATTGGGTTGCTTAACATGTTCTTGAATCGATCAATTTCTACAGTTCCTTGTTCTCTTAACTATGTGACGTAATAGATGTTCATTCAACGTTAGGAATATAATATCTTCTACTAGCGTGAAGAATAAGAGAAGAAAAATCTTGATGCCGGTGAAAATGTAACCGGAATTAGGATGATGGATTAATTGCGGAAACTTTTACGTATCACCAGATATTTTGAGAACTCTTCGTAACTTAGGGACGAATAAATATAATCTTGAACTCTTAGACATGAACGCCAAGTATATTTTTACCTTTACGCATAATAATTAATATCACTTATATCACACTAGGCTTGCAGACCACTACTAAGATTGGGCACTGCGTTGAGTTCAAAAATTGTTCACAATTTGTAAAATCTCTATCTATTTCTGTTTTTATTTATTCTATTTGCAACATATATCTTCAAGCATCACTCTTTTAATGATGAACATTATTTGGACAAAATTGGACTTCGAAAAGCGGCTTTGTTCTAGGTTTTCAACCAGGGGTTGAGTTATGTAGCCTATCTACTATACACGGTGTTTTAAATTTAAGGCGGAATATTTCAGCAGATAACTGGGTTACTTTGACAGAATAGCACTGTGATGGGTTTTTAATGGAATTTTTGACTCAAGATGTATTCATGCCTTTAATGCCATACACTTTGAAAATCGACCAATGTATAGAGATAATTTGTCGATTGCAAATATATGTCACAGCGCATACCTGAAGTAAGGCAGGTAGGTAGGTATACTAGAAGAAAATTCGTCGTAATTAGTCATAATTACTTATTTTTTCTAACTTTTGGTGTGTTTTTTCAAAGCTGCCTCGCAAAACTTTAGTAGACGCTAAGATAGCTTGAAAATATTTCCAATAAAAAAGCCTTGCTATTTTCGACTGGGCTTCTACCACTTTCGATTTCGTAGAGGTTTATATTTGTTTTGGGTATAAAATGATACTCTGCCGTAACGAAACGCATTATTCATAAGCCGGGGAGAAGGGTGTCGCCCGACGCTCCTGGGACGCAGTTTAATGTCCGAATTTGCATACTGCAGTATTATTGAGGACTACAGATGAATATTATTTAGTAGATACTAGCAGAAATAGAAATATCTAATGTCTGTTGCTTTAGATATCGTTGTCCTATATCAAACACTCTGCCGTGTCATGACAAAACACTGTATCTAAAAAACACCCATTTTTCAGAAATCGCAAAAAACTTTTGCTTTCTTGAATTGGCTACAGAACAGTGAATATTGATCTGATTGCAATAAAATTTGGACAAATCACGGATAATGTGCTACTAGTAGTGTACAAAGAAAAATAATATTCAATTTTTTACTTTTTACCTGAATTTTCAAGCAAAAACGTGTTATGACATAATGTGCTTTATAAATAATATATGAGAGTTGCTATACAAAACACTGTAACGTGATACTTAATGACACTATACTCATATGAAAATGCTACTTTAAATTTCATTTAGTAATAGATAGCTAACATCACAATTCAAAACTAACATTCTCATATATCTTAATATATTTCTTAGTCTTTAGAAAGGATTATTACCTTGAAGAAGTCCCGACTTACAATAAACAAGGACTTGGACTAATTTCTCGTGTGATTGTTGCGACAAAACACTGTAACTCTTGATACTATACTAAGAAAATGTGAGTTTGTTTTGGCAAAACAAGGTATCTGGGGATAATACAGTGTTTAGTCGAATCAAGACCCTACATTTTAAGAGTTACAGTGTAAATTGCAATGACGTTTTTCAATGTTTTTGATAGAAAATCAGTTACTCTAAGCATGCATTAGATTAGAGTCCGAATAGCTAATTTAACGGTGTTAGCACAAAGCACTGTAACTCGAGTTACAGTGTTTTGTCATGACACGGAAGACTTAGGTAAGAGAAAATCTCGTTTGAATACACAAGTGTTTTGAAAAGACTTTTTTGTTTTGACTGAACAAACATCCCTCTAAAAAATCTATCCTTCATAAAATATATCCCTGTAAATGATTTTGAATTTGAATTTGATTTCAAAATTTTCACATAGGTGTTAGTCAAACTATACCAACCACTTGTTGAAGTCTGAAGTATTTCGGATTAATTTTGAGACACCTTGTATAAGTCTGGGCAAAAATCTAAGCTAGGAGTAGCTTTTTCGCTCTTTGTATGTCTTCATAAATGCTTCGATTTTACATGACGTCACCACCACCTGCATTGGATAAAGACTCTATTCTTATAAACTTGTGTAAACAGAAAAGGAGGTCCCAAGTACACTGTTCTTAAAATTTAACGAACACGTTGTTAACTATTGCTGCTTCTTCGCCTGGTATGTATACTGTGAAATGAAATATCATCTCATAACATTAAAACGGTGAAAAGAAATGTAAGTCCCGCGTCAACCTTCCCGCCGGGACACTTCCAAACAATTAGACGGAGCTCGTTAACTTTACGCCGATTCCCGGTGCTTTTTTCCCTCCGTTTTAGTAGTTCATAAAAAGTATATTTTGCCCAACGTTCCGTTTTCGGGAACAATGAGTTTGACGCGCGACGATAAATTGTTTTATTGCTTACTTAATTAGGATGGAGCGACTAGCTCCTGGTGTTAAGATTTGCTAGTAAATTACAGCGACGATAGCAATGTATCAGAACTTAGCTGCAGTGAAATAGTAGAATATCCTTCCTTAACGTACATGGACGTAGCCCAAAGCGATGGGCTGCACATGACCAGTATGCTTAGTATAAGTTTTACTTCACCAAATACTTCTCGATCGCGTTTACGTAAAAAAATCAATTGCTAGAGAAAGATGGACAGCGCCACAGCGCGCGCGCGTCCATGTTTCCATAGAATTGAAATTTTTACGTAAACGCGATCGAGAAGCATTTTGGTGAAGTAAAACTTATACTAAGCATACTGAGTGATAGTAGAAAGAATAAAGTAAGTAAAATAAAGTAAAGAAGAAGAGCTACAGTGAGATGATAGAACAAATACAACGGTCGTGCTAGGCTTTACGCAAAAGTGACACGCTTTTGTGTTTTTGACGGTTCATTTGTTAACCACGATCGTTTTGTAAACTGGCTTAGCTATGTTAGATTTCCTTACTCGGAGTCGTAGCTAGATAAAGGTAGTTACCGTTGCCAATGTCTTCCATCAACGACATCTTCAACTTGTCATGTTATTATAATTCGAGTTCGCGAAAGGTTAGTCAGGACCGTTGGGGTCTATACCTAAAGTGTACATTAAAATTGGTCACTTTTCAGCATTGTAAATATTTATTGAATATATTTCCATTTAGATAACGTAAATTTTATGTATGAAAATCCGTAATCACGATTTCTAAGTAGGTACCTATAATAATTTCCGCATTATATGAATGACCACAACGAGCTAATAACCGAAATAACGTATTAACCTACTTTTGAAATTCAAAAGTAGAGTAAAGTAATCAGCAATATTAATCCTTAATGCTATGGAATAAAATTCAGGCGATGCGTATTTTTCGTTGTTTTTGTTATCATTTCCATGGTAACGGTTTGTGTACACCTCTGAGGTCGACGACTGGCGACAAAGCTTAATCGAGGAATTTGATGAACGATGACATTGTGAACTGATTGTATTAATTGATCAACGAACTAAAACAATTACTTTGCTCACCCGCGACCTTAAGGTCTTGAAGGTCGCGGGTGAGCAAAGTAATTGTTTTAGTTCATTAATATGGACCTCCGCAAAGTAACGCCTGATTCAATAAATTATTAATTGATCATTATTTATTTACCTATCTATCTTTAGGTATCTAGTAGTAGCTTTGTGGGCTGTAGACTTCCCGAGTTTTTGGAAATGGCTGAAATATAATAAAAAATACATTGTTTTAAACCCTAAGCTAGCCATGGTGGCCTGGTAATAGTCGTGGTGGCCTAGTGGTTTGACCTATGGCCTCTCAAGCAGAGGTTCGTAGGTTCAAATCCCGGCTTGCAACTCTAAGTTTTTCGGGATTTATGTGCGAAATTGGGAATGTCTAAAAAAATTACCAGTGGTTTTTATATTTTTTTTGTATAGAAAAGTCAATTATAAGAAACTAATTTCAATATTTTGTCACTTAGTTCACTACTTTTTTCAAAATTAATTATTGAAACTATTTTGGTTGATGAAGTCAGATTGTAATTGAGGGCTCCCACACTGCCAAATTTCTAAATCTATCTAAATGCGTACGATAAGGCAACCCCTTTAATTATTTTTTGCGTGGTGGTACACTGTAACTAGTGTCACTTTACTGGCGCTGTCAAAGTGCTAGATGTCAGGCAGTGGGTCCAAATCAAACTCCGTAGTTATAATCCACGCGTAAATTTGTGAAGAATTCTAACCACACAGAATAAAGTACGACTCAGACCGATCACGCAATTTACACCAAAGTCAAATGAAGGTCATTGCTTATTTGTTATGTAATAAATTCATTATATAATATTAAAATTAAATAACTACAGAAAACGAGTTAAAAACCATTTATCTCGAAATGGTTTTCGATTTAGTATACATTGCAAAAAAATAGACATCCCCAATTACGTTTGGAATTTACCATGAGTTTAACGGTGAAAGAAAACATCGTGAGGAAACCTACATACACCTGTGAAAAATGTGGGAACTACGGCCCAACCCTCATTTTGAGAGGAGGTTTGTGCTCAGCAGTGGGATGATAGCAGTGGGGGATATATTGTATAGGCTGGAATGATACTGATGTATACTGATGATTATGAAACCCTAAACTAAATCGAAAAAAAAACGGTTTTATTACCTATCGAACCCGCTTACAATATTCCACGAGAATCGCTTGAGAAATGCGACTTGTAGAAGAAAATAGACGGACATCCAGACAGACATAGGAAAGCATGTTTTCCCATGCTGAAACGGCAATAAAGGAGTGATAATTGACTGACAGACAACGCAAAACCTTAACCACTGAGCTGACTTGAACTTTGGCATACATATTCCTTGAAGATCATATAGACGTACATTAAGAAGATATTTTTCGAGATTTCCACGGTACAGAGAGCTAGCCAAATTTTTATTCTTCTACGAAAACGAAGTGTAGTAAGTAAAAATCTTGAAATATTTAACGCCTAGTTGGTAGTGACCCTGCCTACGAAGTAAGAGGTCCTGGGTTCAAATCCCGGTAAGGGCATTTATTTGTGTGATGAGCACGAATATTTGTTCCTGAGTTATGGATGTTTTCTATGTATTTAAGTATTTATTTATCTATATAAGTATGTTTATCGTCGTCTAGTACCCATAGTACAAGCTTTGCTTAGTTTGGGACTAGGTCGATTTGTGTAAGATTGTCCCCTAATATTTATATTTATTTATTTATTTATTTTATAGACATCATATTATTTTTATCCTCATTCCAATATTATAATAGTTCATGGCATTTATTAGAACCCTTTTTTTCCTTCTCAAAAAATGTCTTCTTTTATTTTGACATTCAAAGGGTTGCCAACATTGCCCCTGACAGTTTTGTCAGCTATGCACTAGTGTTGCCAGTGGCGTGTGCTAATAAGCGAGGCGGCACGCGAGGGGTGCACGAAAAGGTTTTATTTGTAATTTTTTTACACCGCCACCCCGTTTGCGGAGTCAGCAAACATCTATGACTACACAGGGACTATACAAGCGGAAAACTTAGTTTAAAATTATGAAGCTTTTATAATTTTAGGGTGAATTGCTGGAAGAAATCAAATCTCAATTTAGTAGTGTTAAAACGTATGAAACTGTTTTCCACAGGCCAAGCGAAATACAGCGTTATGACAATGTCATAAAGGCGCTGCCATGGAAAAACATTACGCACTCGAACTATATTTTCTTTAGCACGGGCGCTTGCGATCTCATTCACCGTCTCTTTCTTCGTTTGTCTTATACCATGTGACAGAAAAAAGTGGCCCCATAGCTTGTGATTGTGATTGTGATTCCTAGTGCGTTAGACTAATTGTATGTAAGTATAAATAAGGCCTCTGTTTTAACATCTACCTACTTAAATATATTATTAAATATATTTTTTATTTTTTTCCAGCAAGTCAACTTTGGTCTCACATTTACAATTATTATTTATATCTGTCGTAGGTAGTTTTATATTGTAAGTCTCACCCTCATTGTAGTGAATAAACCAGTTGCTGTTTTTACATTGACGCGTTTCATTACATGGTGGCAGCGGTGTTAAGTTGTTATTCAATCGTATTGGTGTGACGATTAGAAACAAACTGAAGTGCAGTGCCTAAGTACCAGAGAAATACAATCAATTAAATTTCGTGGTGCACGACGGTGTTATTGGTGTATTTAAATAATGGAGCACGCCAGACCACCACCGGAATTAAACATGGAGGGCGGTCCCGTTACACGGGCCGATGCGTGGAAACGATGGAAGCAGCAATTCCAACTGTTCGTGAAGGCCTCCGGTGTGAGCAGCGAGTCCGCCGGAGTACAAGCCAGCCTCCTCGTCAATCTGATTGGTCCAGAAGGTTTTGATGTATTTCAGACATTTACATTTGACGCGGAGTCAGAAAAAGACGATGTTAATGTTATCATTAAAAAGTTCGACGAATATTTCGGCGCCAAAGTAAATACGACGTTATGAGGTACAAATTCTTTACACGCAACCAGGAGGAAGGTGAATCCATTCAGGCTTATGTAACAGCGCTGAGGCTGTTAAGTGAGAATTGCAATTTTGGTAATTTGGGTGATGATCTGCTCAAAGATCGAATCGTCTGTGGCGTTCGGAACGTCACCGTGAGAGACAGGCTTTTGCGATGTGACGACTTGAATTTAGAGAAAGCCATCAAATTGTGTCAAGCCGAAGAAGCTTCCAAGGAAGGTGGCAAACAATTGAATACTGCGGGTGAGGGTTCGTGTAGTGCACAGGTACATGCCGTCGAGCGACGAGCGCGCGGCGGCCTGCGAGTGGCTCGGCGCCGGCGCAGCGCCAATGCGCCGGCTGCGGCGGCACGCGCTGCGCTAACCGAGAATGCCCGGCACAGTACGTAACGTGTTTTTCTTGTGGTAATCGAGGACATTTCGCTCGAATGTGTAGATCGCGGTTTGTTAATAATGATAATGAAGTAAAACGAGTGTATGAAATAGAAAAAAACGGGTCTTCAAATAGCGATTCTGATGATCTCGAACCATTTTATATGGATATGGTTTCGTGTTCCAGTAATAGAGGGCGCTGGATGGAGACTCTGTTTTGTAAACATGGGTCTGAACAATTTAAACTCGACTCGGGGGCGGATTATAATGTGATTTCTTTTGACAGATTTATGTCACTAGGTTTCGATACAAATATATTAAAAACATCAAAACTAAATTTTGAATCATACACTGGTAATGATATTCCTGTGAAAGGGGTTTGTAATTTGGTGTGGTGGTATAAAGATAAATGCTATAACTTGCCTTTTGCGGTTGCTAATATGAAATGTCAAAGCGTGTTGGGACGAGAAACATGTGAGAACATGGGGTTAATAAAAATAATTAATACCATAAAATTAGACGATTTCTCCGACCTTTTCAGGGGCTTAGGTTGTCTGCCTGGCAAATATCATATAGTAGTAGATAAATCGGTACCGCCTGTCATAAGCGCCACTAGGAAAATTCCATTAGGTTTAAGAGATCGACTATATGATGAGCTCAAAAAGATGGAAGAGATGGGGCTGATAAGGAGAGTTGCGCACCCTTCTCAATGGGTTCACCCTTTGGTTTTGGTCGGTAAAAGGAACGGCTGTATCCGCATATGTCTAGATCCCCGCGAACTGAACGTGGCGGTGCGGCGCGCGCACTACCAGCTGCCCTCGCTGCCCGAGCTGGCCACGCGCCTGCGCGGCGCCACCTGCTTCTCGGTGCTGGACGCCAACTCGGGCTTCTGGGTCGTGCAGCTGGACGACGAGAGCGCCGATTTGTGTACGTTTGCTACGCCGTTCGGTAGGTGGCAATTTCTTCGTTTGCCATTTGGTATTAACTGTGCCAGCGAGGTATTTCATGGTAAAATGAGGCAACTCTTGGAAGACTTAGAGGGGGTAGACAACTTTATTGACGACATAATTGTATGGGGAAAAACTAGGCGAGAGCATGATGATAGGCTAAACGCGCTTCTGAAAAGAGCTAGAGAAATTAACCTTAAATTTAATAAAGAAAAATGCAAAATTGGGGTAGAATCCGTAACTTATTTAGGTCATATATTCGACGCGAATGGTATGCGGCCCGACGATAATAAAGTTTGGAAAGATTTCTAGGGGCGGTTAATTATTTATCCAAATTCATTCCAAACCATTCACAACGAGCGGCACCTTTGACAAATTTATTAAAAAAAGATAATGATTGGAGATCAAAGTGAGCAAAAGGCTTTTGAAGAATTAAAGGATGTAGTATGTGGAGCCGGGGTGTTAGCTTTATACGACGTGGACGCGCCGGCGGTGCTCTCAGTGGACGCGTCGCGCGACGCGCTGGGTGCCGTGCTGCTGCAGGGCGGCCGGCCGGTGGAGTTCGCGTCCCGCACGCTGACCGACGCGCAGCGCCGGTACGCCCAGGTTGAGAAGGAACTTTTGGCGATTGTGTTTGCGTGTGAGCGCTTCCACCAATATATATTCGGCAAGGAAAAAGTAGTTGTAGAATCAGACCATAAGCCCCTGGAAAGTATTTTTAAAAAGCCGTTAATGTCTGTCCCAGCACGCTTGCAGCGCATGATGTTGCGCTTACAGCATTATGACTTGCAAGTCACTTATAAACCAGGAAAATACATGTATATTCCAGATGCCTTGTCTCGTGCTTCGCTGCCGGATCTATACAGTGACGATGTACATAAAAACAATATATATCAGGTAAAATTAGTTGTGGGTAATTTGCCAATGTCTAATAATAAACTTTCACACATTAAAAATGAAGCCAAATGGGACGCCGAGTATATAAAATTAAGCGAGTACATAAATCAAGGCTGGCCACACCACAAATCTGAGGTTGTGAGTGAGTTAAAACTATACTGGTCGTTTAGAGAAGATCTGTTTATAGTAGACGAAGTTATATTTAAAAGGAACTTAGTGTTAGTGCCGAGAGCATTGAGAGCTGAAATTCTTAACACTATCCACGAAGGTCACATGGGTATTGACCGGTGCAAGCGGCGCGCGAGGCAGGTCGTGTTCTGGCCCGGCATCACGCAGGATATCGAGGCATTCGTAAAGCGCTGTCGTACCTGTCAGGAGAGTTTAAACGCCCCCGCTAAGGAGCCATTAATGCCAGTGGAGATTCCTGAGCTGCCATGGCAAAAAGTCGGCTCCGACATATTTGAGTTAAAAAGTAAATACTTTTTGATAATTGTAGACTACTACCCTAATTATGTAGAAGTATGTAATTTGACAAATATAACATCTAATCTAGTAATACAAAACATGAAAGAAGTGTTTTCACGCCATGGCATCCCAGAAACCCTTATTAGTGACAATGGGACACAATACTGTAGCCGGGAATTTAAAATGTTTGCTAGTGAATGGGGGTTTCATCATGTGACGTCATCGCCTCACTATGCACAATCTAACGGTAAAAGCGAACGCGCAGTGCAAACGGTAAAATCACTTCTTAAGAAAGCGAGTAATACAAGCGGTGATTTTTATTTAGCCTTGCTTAACTATCGCAATACTCCGAGGGACGGTTTGAGCTCTCCTGCACAGCTTCTGATGAGTCGTCAGCTTAGATGTAAGCTTCCTGTGCACCCCAAGTTATTGACGCCGCGGCCTGTCGGCACATCAGAACATTTGACAATGTTGCGTAATCAAATGAAAACAAAAGAATATTTCGATGCACATACTAAGACACTTCCTTCGCTAAAGGCCGGCGACGAAGTCGTATGTATCGATGGAAAGACGAGGACTCGAGCTACCGTTGTAGGTAACGCCGAGACCCCTCGATCATACATAATAGAATATAAATTAGGTGGTAGGTTTAGGCGCAATCGGCGCCACTTAATCAAGTGCGAAAACAGTTCTAATGTACCAGCACCCTCCTCGGACTCGCTCCAGCTCTCGTCAGCTGATGCCGATGACGATTTCAAGGACGCGGTGAATGTAAGACTGAACCTAATAATGTAGATAATAAGGTTGAAATCAGTAGTAGGCCGACTGTTATATTGACCCGTAGTCGAGCCAAACTTATGAATCAAAATGTTCAAAATACAAACTACATGTAAATAAAACGAAATTTGATAAAAATGTCTTTCTAAAATACAGAAACTCTTATTTACATTATTATATTTACATTTCATAAATTGGTTTTGTTTACATGTACCATCTAAGTAGAAAACAATTTACATTTTCTTTACTAAGTGAGTATGTTATGTTGATATACAATATTATAAGTACCTAAGCAATAGGATATAAATACTTACCTATAGCTACGTACATTTTAAGTAGATATAGATGCTTAGGTACTTGTATTACCTTAAATACAGTCTGTGAGCCTTACCGTAATGAAGTAAGATCTACTCCCTGCTCACTCACAAATATTTTGTTAGTGTCTAACTAAGAAATGTAACTAGATAAGATAGATATATAAGCAATAAATATGTTTAATAGGAATTATGATGTAACGATATTTCAAGGGGAAGAAGGGAATTGTAGTGCTTATTGGTAGTTACAACTGTTTTAATTTAGATAAGTAATGTTTTAGACAGTTAGTGTGCTTAAGCGTATAATGCGCAATGCTTATGGTTACTGTGTCATGTCAAGCTGATAGCAAGACAATGCATAGAACAAATTAATATTAATAGAAATATTGGTGTTGGGTTTTATATTTTGTTAATGTAGTTTTGAATTTTCTTTTATGGGGGAGATGTCGTAGGTAGTTTTATATTGTAAGTCTCACCCTCATTGTAGTGAATAAACCAGTTGCTGTTTTTACATAAATAATAATAATAATAATATCTTTTTTGCATAAACAAAAATTAGTCGTGGGTTAGGGTTTGTAAACTCATGACATCATTTGAAACTGTTTACGTAAATGTGAACATGGGAGTCAAGTTCAATATTAAAATACACGTGGTTATTTTTCCGACAAAAGAAATGAGAACTAAATGGATCCCAAGTTCTGTAGATTATTTTGAAAAGGCTTAGCAAATAGCTAAGGATAAATATAATTTAAACTGGATTCTTTCAAGGCCAAACGAAGGTTGCCAGTAATATCTTTTGCAAATATGAATAATATTTACACAAAAAAGTAGGTTTCATTAAAACGAAACAAAGCTACCCCGAACAAATATTTCAAATTGATTTGTCACTCCTAACACCTGTATGTTTAATAAAAGTAAATACCTAATGTCAGCTGCGGCGAACAAGGTTCAACTCATTTCCCGGACATTCCCAATATGTTCTCGGGGTGGATAGGTGAATGAATCGATCACACCGTGTTTGAGCGATCGGGATTATGGAGAATTGCTATTGCATTTCTAACGGGAATAATGTTGAAGGAAAGAATCCGAGGTTTGGGGTAAAGTCTGAAAGGTTTGAAAAGCTAGTAGAAATTGCAACGTTAAATTTAGATGTCGTAGAGTTTTAGAGATTGCAGGGACTTCTTTTTCTATGAAATCTCCTATTGCGAGTTTGGTCTACTTAAGTATTTATTATTACTTAGTCCTTTATTCATGCATTAAATCAGCTTTCCAGCTGTGGTATTTACTATAGATTTCTTTTAAAAAGATACATTAATCTCATTATTATTAAAATAAGAAACACTCACTACTTAACATCTGCCTGGAGAAAGACCTCTCTATTGTGGCCTAAAATTCAAAAAATGTGATCACTCACGTAATAAGTAGTAATAGTTTTGCCGCTGACGATCGAGCGGAGTAGCCGACCTGCAAGAGCGCTGGCGCGCAGTTCATGGTTATATTTTCCCATTCAAACTAACCTTGAACAAGAACCAAGGATTGGTTTGAAACAGTCAAGCATACCTCGATAGCTAAAAGTGTTCTTTTTTTAGTACTTAACTATGTTTGTATCTCATACTGATTTAACCCATAAAATCATCACATTCGTAAAAATAACAGTTCCTTTCGTTTGTTTGCAGCTGCTGAACACCCTGTCGACGGATTTGGAGGACATGCTGACAGAATTATGCGATGATCAGAACTTAGCCAGGTACGTCGAATACACATACGACAATAATAGACTTATTATTATAATGATCACATTAGATTACCTACACGAAAATTATTACAATCCTGACGTATTAATAGCGCAAGAGTCTTCAAAAGTCAAAAGTTTGAAATTCCATGGTGAACATCGTTACAGTCATCTGAGAATATTAAGAACCCTGAAGAAGGGCATCCGAAAAGACCGAAACTAGTCTGATCGTTCCCCATTTGTAATAGTGAATTGAGCCACTTATTTTTTTGTTATTTAAGTATATTTATTTTGGTATACATAACTGCAACGGGTCAACGTCGACAAATTTCGATTAGGTCAAACAACTCTTTACAATTGTTCTACTTTGCGTTTTGTTCAAACAGAGTGTATGCAATAAAACAACTGGCATACGGGGTTCAGACGTGGATTAAGGGAGTCCGCTGTAAAATTAGATTATTAATCCTTTCCATTTCCGTGTGGTCGGCTCAAAGAGAGGCCTCAAAGCATTGTCCGCTGACAGGTGGATATTTCACATGTTTGCCTAGCCTGCCTTTGCGGAGCAATTAAATTTTCGATACACTCGCAATGTATAGTCGGGGTAAGAAAAGGTTCGTCACTTTTCGACCTTAACTCGTTGACATAGAGTCGAAAAGTGACGAACCTTTTCTTTTCTTTTATGTACTTAACACGTTGAGTGCCAAGAACCCGATATCGCGTTCTGCGTTCGTAGGCAGTTTTCGCTACAAAGCGGAAAAACGCTGCTACTGGCTACGAGCGTAGCGCGTAGCAATGCGTGGCAGCGAATGTGTTAAGTAGTGAAATTAGTTCACTTGTTCACAATATAATTTATCGGGGGTCATTAGGAGAGAAGGGGGTTCAGAACTAGTGAACTGATTTAAAAATCTTTCAGTAATGATAAGCTTTTTCTGATTAACATAGGTTACTATTTTCACGAGGAAATACAAAGTTTTCGCGGAATTCAGACGAAGTTGCAAGAAACAATTATAAATAATCATTGACTTTGTTTATTTTTTAAAATAAACTGACCATCGACCGACCCTGTCCCACCTGCTGGAAAGTACAGAGGTCGAAGGTGTATTGTTTAATTGTTATAACGCTGTTACGTTGAAGAGTCCTATATTGTGATTTATGTTGTGTTCGTGTTTTTTTCATTTTTGTTTCCAAGCATCCGACTGCAATTTTCTTTTCATCACACTTGCTCGTCAATGGTGTTATTCCATGCCTGTATATTAAATGACAAAGGCCTAAATTGTTTTTAAGGGAGTTATGGATTTACGTACAGTTTTTCTTTCCAAGGGAGTTCTAACTTTAGTTTCAAAATTTGCAAACAGACTAAGGAGGTTTCAAGTCAGCCAACGTTTTATTTATATGTTTAAATCTTAGCTATAACCCAATTTTACTACACAAAACTTGTCTACGCTTCATGAAACTTCATTATTTTTATATTTTAAATTTATATCAAATAGTTTTGCAATAATTTGAGTAGGTAAGTATTTTTTTAATATGTTGGCAGAATGTGGCCGTATGGCCATTCGAATTCTAAACACAGTTTACATTATCTGTGGTAGATGACTTGAAAAAAGTGACAATCTGTATTGGCGGGTAGCCATTATTTATTCAATTTAAGTGTTTAGAGACAAAATAATTTTATTTTTGGATTTTTTTTCCTCGCAGTGTGATGAAAATCATTGTGTGTATCACGGGCAGTAAGGGGATTACAAACTCGAGTCATTAAAAGCCCTTCGCCTCCGGCGTCGGGCTTCTAATAGGCTCTCGTTGGTAATCCCCTACTTACGGCCCTTGATGCACAATGTACTATTTCTTACACTGTCTGTAATTGAAAAAGTTTCAACAATGAACATCCCAGCCATACGTCCCACTTCAGGGCACATGCCACCTCTCAGAATGAGAGGGCTTGGGGCGTAGCTTCCACGCGGGCCCAGTGCGGATCGGGAACTTCTCACACATCTTTGAATTGCAGGTGCACACATCACGATGTTTTCCTTCACTGTAAATTCCAAAAACTCAGAGATGCGAGTCTGGGAACCGACGACCCTCTAGTTGAGAGCCCATAAGTCAAACCACTAGGCTCACGCGGCTTTTAAGTGTCAACAATTTGGCAGCTTATTTCATTTGGAATTTGGACTATAAGAATGTGGAAACCCGTAGGTAATGATGATAAAGCTTATACTTCTATCTAGACTGAGTAAGCTATACCTAATACCGGGGAAACAAAATGAATCATACAAGTACAGCTAGGTACATGAAATCTGAAGAAGTCGCGTGCGGCACACGGCACGCATAAAATTCACCCACTACGCAGATTTTGCATATAAAAATCCATGGAAATCGTCCCGACACGCCATCGCATTATGCAACCGGTGTGTCATTATCATAAACGTACCGTACGTTATCACCCTGTGGCTAAACCAAATCTCTACTCTCCTTTCATTTCATTCCTTACCTTACCCTGAAAACACATTTAAATAACTTTGAAATACTCGTAGGTACAATGGAGGGAATGTTCCGTAGCAATAATTAATTTGATGTGAGTTTGTAAAGGAACGTTTATTTAGGACCGTGCGAACAAAACCTAAACTTCACATGGAAACTCGTTTGAACTTTAATAGACTCGTTTCAACAAATATCTATTATATTATTATGAACCGAGCCGTCAAAAACAACAGCACGTGTCCAAAACAGACGCTTGAAGTTCCTGACAAAGCATTATGAATAATGAAACACCCTCTGTACAAAGCTCGGCTGTGAACGTACTTCAATATACACGTATCTACCCACAGCATGCTCCCAAAATTTGCGGTCGAATCGTCGGTGGGGTGTCGCAGGGAAAAAAATGGGGACACAAAGTGTTTTTACGGCTTTAATACGAGTTTATTAAAATATTTAAAGCGGAACTTTAGCGCGAATTTCCCTGAAGACGTCCCTAAAGGTCCCCCGTTTCTCGGTTATGGAACTTTCAGCTATCCGTTACGGGAGTGATAAATTAAACGACGTATGAACGCCGTCGGCAGCGCTGTAATGATGCAATTTAAGAATAATTGAAAAAGTTGTCATCACGTTTAAAATAATTTTACTTCTAAACAAGTTAGCTATGAAGTATCTTTTTTTGTACATATTTTTTCAACTTCATTTTTTTATTACTTTTACGGTCATCCCGTGAAATCATACATTTCGTACTAAATACAAACTGAAATATAGATGCACAGAAAAAACCCCAGAAAAAAGACCAATGCTGGGAATCGAACCCAGGTCCTCAGCATTCCGTGCCGCGTGCCATACCCCTACACCACCACTGGTCTAGAGATTAGATTAGAGAGGGGTTTTTTCTGTGCATCTATATTTCAGTTTGTATTTAGTACGAAATGTAATTTTACTTCTCTTCAAAGACAAAAGACTGCGCCTATTGGTATGAAATGGCTAGCTAGGAACTCGTAATAGACTATTAGATACAGACCTGAGTCTGGTCCTGGCGGCACCTTTTGGAAATTGTGTACCTACCTTGATTTAATGGAGTGAATAGACAAAGGTGGCGGCATCACTTAGCTGAACTTGAGAAAAATGATTGTATTGTTGATTGTGAAAATGGTTGTATTTCTTAGGCTTATAGTTCTTCAAACAATGACTAAGTATTACGACATCATCCAACGGTACGCATATTATACCGAAAAATCATAACAGCGACATCTGAAATGTCCACGCTTTACTCATCGAAAACAGAAGTATTGAAAGAACGAAACGTTAATCTATACTAATATTATAAAGAGGAAAGATTTCATTGTTTGTTTGTTTGTTTGCATTGAATAGGCTCCGAAACTACTAGACCGATTTCAAAAATTCTTTTGCCGTTAGATAGCTACATTATAACTGAGTGACATAGGCTACTTTTTACCGCGGGAAAATACCATTTCCTACGGTAAAATTAATTTATCGCGGGCAAAGCTGCGGACGGAAGGCTAGTAGCTGATAATATTGAAACTTAAAATGATGATTGACCAAAAGTACTAAAATCCCGACAGTTAGCAGGGACGAAGCCTAAACTACATAGAGAATAGTACCAATCACAGACCTCCAGGTATCGTTTAGGTTGGTAAGTGTATACTTAAATTTATCGTTACAAAAAAAATATGACGCGGTTAGAAGGTATTCTGGAATATCACAACACAAATTGTGTATAAGTTTTTGATTTTCAGGGATACTTTATGCAGTCTTTATTCAACAGAATGTTGCCTTACCAAGTTGTAAAACATGGAATTGTTTGATATTAAATTTTTAAGGTATTCGAGCGCCGAACAAAGTAAGTAAAGCAATTTCAATTTCTTGACGGTAAAGTTATTGCTGTACGTTCTTTGTCGTAGCTACCTACTAGATTTGTTTACTATTTAACTTGAACGCTTAAGTACCAAAAGGGCAACACTGTAATGCAAACGTACTGAGTCTACTTTAAAACGTAGGTAAATAGCGTTTTTATTTACCGGGATTTTAATTATGAAAAAAACGAGAAAAGCCTGTAGAAAAAAAAAGGCAACTCAATAGGAAAATATACTTATATCGAAAGCAAATCCAACGTCTGGCTCACAATGCCATTGTGCGGGCAGACATTGTGACGACCCTTTTGTGGTTTTGAGCTATATCTCTACTTATTGCGCTTTTAGTTCTTAAAACCCACCCGGCAACCCTTTCATATTCACCATGGAGATGATTGTAGAGATTGCGGTAGGTTTTTGCGAGTGAGGAGAATGTCCCTTGGCATTGTGACCAGAATACTTCTTTTATAATCACGTTTAGAATGAGACTGACGCAATTCGAATTATTCTCAAAACTAAACCTGATTTTAAATTGAGTCAGCTTCATTCTAAACGGGTATGTAATCTCGTAAGACCGATGTTCAGATTGTTGTCTTGTTGAACAACAGTGAATGTAATATTTCAGAAATACATAAGTTGTAACATCTGCACGATAATCAGTAATCACCTTCATGAAACGGTACAGTTTTATGGTTCAAGTAATACTCGTCACCACGGCTACTGCACTGTGTTCGAAACTTTGAGGTAGCTTTAGTACCTAATGTGTCGTCGTGACTAAATCCAGGGTGTGGTATTAATCATTAGTGAAGACCGTGAATGTTTAAAACATTAAGCATTCAAAACTCGAGAGCAAAAATTCGTATATTTCATGCGTTCAAACAATACATGACCAGTGACCACAAGGAAAAGAATATTATTAGGTTTTGATTTGAATTTAATGTTTCTTTATTTCCAGACTGTTTTGTATCAATGTATTGAGCTAAATGTCGAATTTAATGGAAATAAAAATCTCTCTAATAATCAATATAATGTTGTATCTGTTACCGTTTTCCTCTTGCTAATTTAAGATTATGTCACGAATAAATATCTTTCTTTCTTTTCTTTTATTTCTGTATATTTGTTGAGCCCGAGGATTTTGAGGTGAAAATTAAATATAAAATCAACATGGCGATTATGTTTGACAAACCTAGATTTTATTCTCACTAACAACATTCAGAAGGTGAAAACCATCATCACCGTTATATATGAAAAGGCTGGTTTTCGCTGTTAATTCGCAAATTTATTACAAACTAGGATGGCAAACCATCCAGTGGGTCAATCAACCACTCACGAACATAGCAACCGCAGGGTTGCAGATACGCCGCCAACTATAGCACTAAGAGAGAACACTTCAAATGCCAGTAATTTCACTGGCTGTCTTACTCTCCACACCGGACCACAGAAGCGCACGTACTGCTTGGCTTAGAAAACGAGGAAGATGGTGATAGCGATCCGGATAGACCTTGCGAAAGGTCCTACACCCTCAATTTAATTCTACAGTGAGGAAAGTTCTCAATTCGAATAAACATTTAACCGTCTCCATAACTGCAACTCTCATCACTATTGGACCTATTGGTACTTTCAGTGATTGCAAGCGGCGTGCACAAACAATGCAGGCTCGGAGTCAATCTCGCCGTCATACCGGAATATTGTATGAATATCGTTCTTTGTGCACAGGTCTGACAATCAATAGTTTCAGTACTTTCTTTATGTTATTCGTTGCGGTTTATTGGTGAGATTTGTGCAAAAATAATAATTGCTGGCAGAGTATTGGTTTAGTCGGATGATTTTGACTTAATAGGCACACAAGCTATTACCTATATATGCATATCTTAGCTTTCCAGGTTGACAAAACATCTGCAATTACCTAGCTAGCGCGCGTCGCGGGTATTCGAGGGTGGACATGCTTTAGTTACCTTCAAATAAATCAATTGCTCATTTTCTGCTCACTATTTTATAAAAAAAAATCTAGTCTAGGTAGGTAATACGCCTTTCAAGCACTTTTATCCAGTTGTCTTTAACTTAATGTTTAAGTGCAGTAGTTTTATTTCGATTTTCGACTAATATTTCAATGGTTTACTCAATGTTGGGCCCGGGAATGTCCTAAAACTGCGGCCAGTAATATCGGAGGGCGGGCAGCTGTAGTGTCCTCGATATTCACGGTGTAACCTACTGCGATCGCCAAACAAGCTCATAGCTAGGTTAAGCATAAAACGTCCCCTAAGCCCCAGTGGCTCCGCTATTCTGGGTTATGGTAGTGGCCTAGGTAACGGCGGGCAGGGGGTGCGAATCTTCGGAAGTAATCCGGCTACCACTACCAAAGCGTTGACCTGATTGATGTTGCTCGAACGCGTTGGATGCGGATGGCACAAGACCGGTCTGTTTGGCGAACTTTGGAAAATGGACTTGGACTTTATTATTATGTTCAGCAGTGGACGTCTTTCGGCTGAAATGATGATGATAATGATAACTTAACGTAACTTGCAAGCGATGAAGTTAACGTAATGCCGTCATTAGCTTCATACTGTTATGAACGTACGTTTTTCCTTCCAAGATAAGAAACATACATACCTAAAGCCATTGCGTTATTTCTTTCCACATTTCTCCATCATCAAGGGGAGAAGCGGTAATTATTTCCAAATTAACCGCGGCTAGGGTAACCGCCTGTGCTGAATTAAATCGAACGATGCCCCCTTCCCCCGATGGTCAACGATCGGTGCGTTTACCCTGTAATGGTGCCATCAAAATCTATGGCGGCCAATGTGTTGCGAATGGCGTTTGTTAGGGTTTATATTAAAGTTAAGTTAAATATTGAAATATTTTTCGTTTTTACGAACAGAACGTTGGCTCAAGAAAATCTGAGGAATTACTTAAGTAAGACATTAAAATGCTGAAATATATTATGTTGAAGCTTGTCGGGATTCCAATCTTAATTTTGTGGTTTTGGGTGGATCATAATAGTTAATTTGTAACAGTTGCGACACTTGCGTTTAACTATCGTTGGTATTCACCCATCATTAAAAAAAATCAATCACTTGCCAGAAGATATCAAATCAATACACGGTGCGCAATTCAAGAAGAAACTTAAAGAATTTCTTCTCTGTAAATGTTTTTATGATTTACAATACAATACCATACAAATATTCTATATTGATCACCAAAAACAGTACAGTGACATTACAAAATAATTATAATTATTATTTTAATTTCGAATACTTCTGTGAAACATATTAAAATTATAAGAATCCAGTGAATGATATTGTACGTCCGAAATGGACAAGCTGTTGAGACGATCTAAACTATAAATACTACCACAGATGTGCACACTTTGAGCAGTAAACTATTCTTATTCTTATCAGCCGGCTTACCGCCGACGGTGTTAGCAGCAGTTACGGAGTACCTTTTTGGGTTATAACTGGCAAAGAGAATAGAATTACTACGTGCCAACAATAAAGGGGTATATTTTAGCATTAGTACTGTGTTAACTTAGGGGTAGCGGCCGGTTTTAACTCTGTGGTACTGCAAGCATGTTATGCGGCATAAAAGTACCTACCTAGCTAGATTAGGCACATAGCCGACATCCACCATAAAATGGCGTCATTCGCCTCCCGAATAGACTTTTATGAGTAGCGTCACAATTCCAGTATTCCAAATGGAAATATCTAGACAGTGTCACATTTACAGCCCCCCTATAAAATATTAGGTCATCAGCCTCACCGCAAAAGTGTCGCCAACCATTACACCGAAGCGACAAAGACAACAGGCAATAACTGTAACACTAACAATAACATTTGTCTATGCTTCCACGTTGTTGACTGCTGCCAAGCCAATTTCTGCACCAAAACTGCCCTAAAATTGCCACTGTCAAACTATAATTTCAACAGAAAAGAACTTTAAAGAGTCGGAATAGAGGCTAGTGTATAGAAACTGGCGGTAAAGTTAAGATTGCAGAAATATTCGGCTGATTTTCAGGAGCAATTCGGAAATCCGAAATTAAGCTAATGTTCACTTGCTTTGGTAATAGTTGAGTTATAAATTTAATTCAAGCAGGATATACTATTGTTATATTCAACAGATGATAGCAGATCTTTTTTTAAAACAGAGAAAACACAATTCATGTTGGTTGAACCACTGAGAAAACAATGTTTTGAAGACAGGATTTATACTTTTGAATTATTAGCCCTGAAAAAACTGGATTCCCTTATTAAAGGAGACATTTTTCCTTAATTTATCACCCGTCATAAACTTGTAAAAACAGTTGAACAAGAATAAATAGAAGGTTATTTCCAAGCCCACAAATCCAGAGTAATCCTAGCCTTTATCCCTTAGCGCTGTGTTTATGAACAAGCACACTCTGAATATATCTGTAGTACCTACTTCTATTCAGATTGTGTTTTATATCTTATCATTATTCAATTGGTAAGTGACTAAAGATTCTTTGTACGGATTTGGATTTCGATCTCGAAATTTATAAGCAACTGGCAATTTACTTTTAGGGACCACCCTGACCTATTTTTTAATTCCAAAGACAGTTATTTTGTTGTTAACTCTATAATTATTGTTAACCTTCTCCTTTCTTCGAAATCGATTAACAAAAGTCTATAATTATTCTTAACATAACAAGTAAGTACATAATATTTTCCTGCGCTATTGACGTAAATATGTATTTAAAAGTAATAAATCTTCCTGTAGCATTGTCACCTGTAACTACATTGTTCATATCAATAAATAAAAAAAAATAAAAAAAATCACGGGACAATTCACACCAATTGACCTAGTCCCAAAGTAAGCTAAGCAAAGCTTGTGTTATGGGTACTAGGCAACGGATAAACATACTTATATAGACAGATACATACTTAAATACATATTAAACACCCAAGACCCGAGAACAATCATTCGTATTTTTGATACAAATATCTGCCCCGACACGGGAATCGAACCCGGGACCTCAAGCTTCGTAGTCAGGTTCTCTAATCACTAGGCCATCTGGTCGTCAAATCAATATCCCTAATAAATGGTTAATTAAAACCAGAATGCGTTTCCTTGGTAAATATAGCATTTTTTCAACGACGAGTGTACAATATTAAGACAAAAAAGCCCTTCATTGCGAACCAACAGATGTGGTTGAATAATTACTCTTAGATACCTCGGGTTCGTGCGCGGGAAAAAATATAAGGAAAAGATTTTCTCGAGAAAATTAATGGACCCAATTTTTGGAGCCTACGAAATTTATAGCACGAACCAAATAAAGTACTCCCTTTAGTTTCAATTTATGAATAAAGTAATATTTTGAATTCGATGCAGTGTTTAAATAAGCTTTTTTTTATGACGATCATCAGTAATTTCTATATTGGTCAGTAGTCTCCGCCTATAAAATTCGCCCAAAAAAATCACATGTGGCATAAAAAGTAGTACCTGGGCGACCGAGCTCTGCTCGGGCAGAAACTCGGTACCAAGCGTTTTCCCAGAGATAAGACCAAGCTAGATCAATTTTTCATTCCCGAAAACCCCCACATACCAAATTTCATCGAAATCGTTGGAGCCGTTTCCGAGATCCTGATTTTATATTTGCGGGGGAGGGGGTTCGGGGGTTTCAAGGGGGGATGAAAATTTCATTGATTTTGCCGTAGATGCACAGTTTTCAAGATATTTGACAAAAACACCGGAGGGGTTGGGGCACAGAAATAATTTATTATTATTTCTGTGGGTTGGGGGGTGAGAGGGGGGAGGGGGTGCGGGGGGGATGCGTGGGAGGGAGCGTGGGGGTATCAAAGGGGGGATGAAAATTTCATTGATTTTGCCGTAGGATGCACCGTTTTCAAGATATTTGACAAAAAAACCGGAGGGGGTGGGGGGGTGAGCCACGTTAAACTATCGTCCGTAAACCGACTTTACAGACAACCGGTTTTCCTTGTTCTTTGCTCCCAATAGGGAACGTGTACATAGACAGTGCTGCCAACTGGTGTCATAAGGGTCTCATCAATTGGAATGCTTTACCTTGATAAGTTTGTTTTACTGTCCGCATAGTGTCTCTTTTGTCGCATTAGTGCTGCCGCCTATAGTTACTGCACGTTCCCTATAATACTTTTTCTCACAAAAGAAGAAACTTCGTTTTCTCATGAAAAATAAACTTAAAAAAAAAACTAAAATCCTTAAAAAAAACGTGGAATCGAACCGAGGTCGGCTGGATCCGCGACCACCCGATTTCTACTGTGCTATTATGATCTGCTCGAAGCCGGCGAAATTTAGCTTTGTATTCTAATGCAAACAAAAATAGCCGGAAAACACGAGTAAAAGCGGTTTTCTGAAAATGAAACATAGCTAGATCAGTTTTTCATCCCCGAAAACCCCCACTTACCAAATTTCATCGAAATCGTTGGTCTTGGTCTTGGTATGGTCTTTAAAGGTATTAGATAAAATGAATCATAAAACTACATACTCTATTACACTACAGTAAGTGCCAATCGTCGCATTAACACTATTTCTTTTTCTTGCATGATGTTATGTATGTAGGTCTCTCTAAAGCGATACAATACATTATGAGTGCAGGTACTTTTTATTTTGACTGTACCTACTTATATATTAGACCGTCTATACAGTGGATCATTAATTCCACTCCTGATTCATTTCTATTTCTCAAAACTGCCCCAGGGCAGGTCAGTGACACGGTATACGCATCACACTCTAAACACGATTAACGGCATGCTATCAGGGTGACCAAACGATACAATTTTCCGGGATCTAAACGGCTTTAACACAATGACCATAATTTTTTACTTTCGGGACACAATGACTAAAGAAAAGCCCATAAAACGAAGTCTTATATTTTAGAATTGATCGAGAGCCAAGAATGTCCTGTAAGATTCGCTATGTGAATGGTCAACCTAGTGATGCTTCTACTAATGGAAAAAGCTTGTGGCCCCAGGCCACTAAAGGGTTTTGAGGTCGGAGCTTGTAATTTGATTAAAAGCGAAATGAGTGTAATTAATTTGATTGAAGTGTGATTTTTGCATGCCTACGAATTTGCTCACTTTTAGGGTGTAATTCTAAATGTAAAATGTAGATATTTATTATAAGTAGTTATTGAGCTAATCAGTTATCTTTTATCTTTACTTCAATACTCCATTAACCACCTGTAATAAACTCAAAGGCTAACAAATTAAGTACCAATATTTTAATAGATGTTAGTTAAAGTCAAAGTCAAAATTCTTTATTCAATTTAGGCATCAATTGATGCTCCTATGAACGTCGAAGAATCTACCACCGGTTCGGAAAAACCCTGCTGAGAAGAAAGTGGCAAGAAACTCAACAAGGTATATTTTTTTCCAAAAGATCTACATTGTTATTAAACATTGTTAGATTACACAAAAACAATTAACTTTAACCTCTTAAAGCCTACGTCAAATTTATTAAGAAAAGTATGTACTTACTAAATTTAATATGCTTTGTTCTGTTTCCATTTCCGAACAAAATAAACAAATTGAAATTCTCACCAAATAACTATAATAAGTCTGTACGTTTAACTGGCAACAAGTTTGACACTTTCTGTCAAGTGAACATCATTGTTTGTCAAATTTCATCCAAAAATAAGATCTTCGGGAAAGAAATAATCAATACCTACCTATAAAACAGTACCGTGACTGACTGACTGACTGACTGACAGACAACGCACAGCCTAAACTACTGGGGCTAGAGACTTGAAATTTGGCATACATCACATACATGTACCTTGAGTATTGTAGAGGTGCACTAAGGAAGGATAGGGAAATATCTAAACTTTCTTTGTTTATTTGTTTGTATCGGATTCGGAATCACTGAAATTAATGCGCCGATTTTAAAAATTCTTTCAGTATTAGAAAGCTACACTATCTTTGATTGACATAGGTTACTTTTTATCCGGGAAAATGCGAAATTCCCACGAGAGAGAAATAAATCGGTCAAACTTATAAGTTTACCCTAAGGGGGGCTAAGGGGTGTTATACCCTCTTTTGTGTCGAGGGATAAAAAATGTACAATTTATATTTATTTAATTTAATTTAAATTAAATTAAATTTTTTTACACAACAATCCATCTTTCAGACGAGCCGGAAAAGTATCCCGTACAAAACCCACTATCGTCTGTTTACAAGTCGGCTAAATTTAAAACACGTACAAGGTAAACGTAAAGGTAAGAGGATCCGCCACTTCCTGAAGTGGATATTATTATTTCATAGCGCTGGATACCGCATTAGCATAAAATACAGAAGTTTACCTATTCTGGGAGGCCATACTTTTACGATATCGTAAAATGGGAGCTGTATTCATGGATGAGTTTCTAAAATGCAGTAGAAAGTAAAGTGTGGGAGTTCAGGAGTGTATAGGGGAGTTTTCAGAAAAAAATGTACCCGTTTTCCTTAATTATCCTTAATTTTTCCATACAAAATTTATGCAACATGTATGGTTAACTGCGTCACAAAACTGACAATTAAGAGAGGGACACTTTTTTTTATTGCTTAAATTGATAGTGCTTGTGATTTTGAGTAGAAATAACCCAAAATTTGTTAGGTTTTTAATAAAAAGTACAGGGTACACTTTTTTTCTGAAAATGCCCATAGATACGTGTTAACTCATTTTATAGATAATTAAGAAGTTAGCATTGAATGTCTTGGCTTATTTGAAGTGAAATTTCTAGAGTCGCGTATTTGCGTGTTTGTTAGAAAATTGCAAAAAGTCTAGTTTGTTGTAAAATACTGTCAAATATTAAAATAAATTGAGTCCTTCCCGCAGTTCCCTTCTAATTATTTTTTATATGACATTATAAAATGCTGCAGTTTTCAAAACTTAAAACGAGCCTACTCTTTTCTCAAAGAGGTTGCAACGCATCCGTAACTCAACTGATGTTATGGGTGTCTATGGGCAGCGGTGATTGCTTTCTATCAGGTGACTAGCCTGCTCGTTTTAACCCTATCATAAAAAAAACCCTCTACTTTTTTTTTCTAATGAGGAAATTTTGGAGTTTTCATACTCAGAATCAACAGAGCTATTGATTTGGATGATAAAAAAATGTCCCAAATTTTTTGTCAGTTTTGTGACGTTTTTTTCATAAAGCTTGTAAAATTAGGAACTTTTTTATAGCCTAGGATCCGCTTATACAACGACCTTCACCGAGCTGGTTAATGGATGAAAAGTATTTTATATATGAAATTAAATATGTTGATAATTATATATTGCAAGTGGGTTGACTAAAGAATTTCAGTCCAGTACCTCTACCATGAGTTACACTAGTTTACAGTAACCGTACTCGCTAGCGACGGCGTAAATGATTTGTATGGAGAATTGTACTTCCGTAAGTGACCGCTAGAGGCGCTGTACACAATTCTCCATACAAATCATTTACGCCGTCGCTAGCGAGTACGGTCACTGTAAACTAGTGTAACTCATGGTAGAGGTACAGAATACGATTATTTTTTTTAAAAAACATTTTACCGTTTCGGTTAATAGACAAATGAAAATACACAAGTACCTACTCAGTTGGAGTACCTAATTGGTTCAGCTCCATCTTAAATTAAACAATACAGATTAAATTTTAATTCTTTCAAGCTTTCAGAATAAGACTGAAATACGTTTTCCGGCTGTAACTGAAAATTCATTTCAACATCCAGGAATATCTATGTATACGAAATATTTCGAGCTTACTAAAAAGAACTTGAACGTTGTTTATTAACACGCTTTTTTTAACCCCTTAGTACTTAAGTCGTAATAACCGGGCACTTTCGGTTGCGATGCTAGCCTCGTGGTTGGAGAACCTGACTACAACGCATGAGGTCCCGGGTTCGATCGGCGGTCGGTGCAGACATATGTGTGAAAAATAATAACGTTTGCTAGAATTTTGGTTGTTTAATATCATATGTATTTAAGTATGTAGTTATCTGTATAAGTAAGTACCTAAACTCATCGGTTGCCTAGTACTTATAGTAGGTACAACCTGGTACAAGCTTTGCTTAATTTGGGACTATAGGTACTTAACTTGGTGTCAATCGTCCCATGATTGTTTTTAACCCCCGACACAAAAAGAGGGGTGTTATAAGTTTAACAGCTGTGTCACGTGTGTGTGTCTGTCTGTGGCATCATAGCTCTTAAACGGGTGAACCGATCTGGATGCATTTTTTTATTCGAAAGCAGGAATCTTGGCGATGGTTCTTAGACATGTTTCATCAAAATTGGTTCAGCCGTTTCAAAGTTATCAGCTCATTTGTTAGCGAGGAAGGGATTCTTAGAAGCATAATGGGCATTTACTTTATTTTCAACCTTCAGGACGAGACTGACCCAATAGGAATTATTCTCGTTTCAAAATTGAACTTAATGCTAAAAGAACAACAGGTTTAGTTTCGAAATGAGAACAATTCCCATTGGGTCAGTCTCGTCCTGAAGGTGCGTATGTGTGACCAAATAACGTTGGGGGTTTTGAATTTTTGAATTTATAGTTATATTATTATTTATTTACTGTACTGGTTAAGCCAGTCGCCTCACGGGGTCACTTTTGGCTTGATTATGATCCTTTGAAGGGAGCGCTGGGAGCAAGATGCTTTAGGTATAATAAAGAAGAGCTTATAAAATTCAAGGCAACGGGCAGTCCTGCCTATCGCTCGCGTTTCGTATCACTTAAACAAGGACCAAAACATTCTCGAAGTCTATATTAGATTCCTTGCAGGAGTTCCAACATTGGATTAGTTTGCCGTCCCCCGGGCCTGAGTGCATATCCTTGTTTGACATGAGACTCCGTAACTTAACTGTTGCGGATACAATCGAAACTTTCTACTTCTTGGTTAGGTAACCCTTTGGGGGAAGATGCGTCTTACTACCTCAGCCTGAGGCGTCAATTAATACAAAATTGTACTGCGCTTGTGATTATTACTAAAAAAAACGAGTCTAAGATCCACTATATAGTTGATTTGCGGATCTGAATACCACAGTAAGAATTAAGGCTACCACTTAATTAAGGCACATATAGATAAATAACATTTAAAAAAGCCGTGGTGGTTTGATCTATGGCCTCTCAAGCAGAGGGTCGTGAGTTCAAATCCCGGCTCACACCTCTGTGTTTTTCGGAGTTTATGTGCGAAATTACATTTGAAATTTACCATGAGCTTTACGGTGAAGGAAAGCATCGTGAGGAAACCTGCATACCCCTGCGAAGAAATTCAGTGGTGTGTGTGAAGTTTCCAATCCGCACTGGGCCCGCGTGGGAACTACGGTCCACCCTCTCTCATTTCGAGAGGAGGCCTGTGCCCTTCAGAGGGACGTATATAAGCTGGGTTAACGATGATGATGAACTGATGAATATTTATTTATTGGCGTCAATTAGCGTATCTACTGTGATAAATTTTTGTGAAAACGCCTTGAATGTAAGTGATTAAATGTCTTTGTAGATCTCTTTTGAAAAAATATAGTTTGTTGAGTTTCTTGCCGGATTCTTCTTAACAGTGTCTTCCGAAACGGCTGTAGATTGTTCGACATTCATATCATAAGTTCTTATAGCCTATTAAAGCGAATACAGATATTTTGACTTTTAACTCAAAGAATAATAAATATAAATTGAAAATTTCAAAAACCCCCAACGCAATGAGGTCACTCAATTATTTTTGAAATTAAAGTAAATGCCCTTTATACGACTAAGATCCCTTCCGCAGCTAAAAAAAGAAAACTTATAACTTTGAAACAGCTGAACCAATTTCGATGAAACAATTTATCTTAAGAACCATCGCCAAGAAATCTGCTATCAAATAAAAAAAAACCGCGTCGAAAACGGTTCACTCGTTTAAAAGCTATGATGCCACAGACTCACACACACATGACGGTCAAACTTATAATACCCTTTTTGTGTCGGGGGTTTAAAATATCTATTTAGGGTTACAATTGAATCACAATCGTGAAAAATTTGCCAGCATTTTACTCCTCCGTTTCCATTTTGAGATGTATTAGAGTGTCAAATTGTAAGACGTTTGAGGCAAGAACCAAGTAAGTATAACTTGAGGAGACTTTTACGCATGCCTTCCTCCCCTCTTCACGGGTGGGGCACGAATGTAATTTTGCTAAATCCAGTTTGCGAAAACACTAGCTTCGTGACTTGTAAGATTACATTTCACGTGGTGAAGTTGTGTTCAGAGGTAATGAAGTTACTGTAAACAGCATTGAATTATTATAGAGAGGAGATTTTGTTGAAATTAATCCGTTAGGCCAATCTCCGTATTGTGTTCCATGCTTCTTCAATTATTTATATCATGTTTGAAAAACATTTTTTTTTCAACTAGACAAAAAAAATGACCTAGGTAATTATTTTTACTAAAACCATTTCCTGAAGTTAACGGAAATTAAAAAAAAAACACGTTGGAACCAAAAATAAAATGCACTCGTAAATGTCGAATTTACATATTTCTTCTCTGCGACGGTAGCTTCCTTGCCTTCCCGCTTGCGTGAGCGGTACATGTCGCAGGCTAGCGGGGTGGTAATTATTCAGGAGGTATTTGAACATCTGCGCTTTTCCCAGTTGCCAGAACGTTTTTTTAGTCTTCTTCTTTCTCATATCATAGCACGCTACTGGTATGCAACTTAAAGTTGGCATGTGCTAGGAAAAATTAAATTAGTACTGAAGATAATATTGCCTTGCTTTTTGTTTCGTAAAATATAAGTAAAATATCGAAGAATTTAGTGTTACACATATCGATGTTAATGAAAATATTTTTGAAACGAGCTTGAAGGGTTTTTTCCAATAATTAAGCACAAAATGGGATTAGTTAGTGTAGAAACGCTTCAGATACACCAACTTGAGGCGGCGGGCACTGCAAAGTCATTTTAGCAAGTCTCGACTCTTTTTATTTTTTGATGCTATTAGTAAATTACTTCATTTTCGTATTATTAATAATAATATTAACCTGTTTATTTATGTATTGCATGCAACTTTATACATGTAGTGGAATTTGCGACTAAATTTGGGGGATTTAATTTGAGACAGCAACCGCCGGTAATGGAGCTTAAATGGATGTAAGGGAGATATCCTAACCTAATGGTAAGTAAGACTGTAAAACAGCTTTTTTCGGACTCGCCTTGAGACAATTTGCGCCGAGAATTGGATTACCGATGACAATTGTATTGTACATTAATCTTACATGCAGGACCAATGAAGAAAGGTTTATAAAAATTGTCTTTAATTTCTCCTTTTTGTTGAAGGTTTATATGGGTTTAGAGACAATCAATGTGTTAGTCTTTTTCTGTTGTCAATTTGTGTAATATTTCTGTCTGATTTTATCATCATTTCATAGTGAAAATAAACGGATAACTCACGTCTTAAAACGAGTTTAACTCGACATGTTTCGGGATAATCCGTAACCCTCCAAGAACTCCAAGAAGAAGGGCTACGGATTAGTCCGAAACATGACGAGTTAAACTCGTTTTACTTAAGACGTGAGCGATCTGTTTATTTTCACTATGAGTGAGTCTCACGGTAGTTTCATGTTTTAAAGTTATCATCATTTCTTTAAATTTTTCTTCTGTTCTGTTTATTTCAGTGATTATTTTTGCATATCGCAGTTATTATCGCAGGCACTTTGCAAAATTTACAACAACTATTTCACTCATTATATTGTGCCGTTTTTTGGCATATAAACATTAAACATTAAACTTAAACTACTTATGTCTATTAAGTATGATTGGTAACAAAAATCAGTCAATTCATGTCTGTTTACGAGTGTGATGGTTAGTTAAACATATAGGTACCTTTTTAAATTCTTTTTTAATATTTTTGTTCGCTTCTCTACGCGGGCAATGTAACATTTTATTTTGCTGACACCTCTTGGCACCGAGTTTTGACGGAAAATATGAAAAACGTCGGCATAGCTTTTAATAAAACGGTTTACGATTGTAGCTTCTGTGGTCTCACTCTACGTTGATATGTATTGTATTGTACGGAAATGTTTGATATTTATGGTAAGTAATGCTGTTGATGTTTTTGTTTTTCATATTGAGTTTAAACTTTGGTGAATATATTAACTATATTCATATATTAATTTAGACTTATTCTTATTCTTAAAAAAAAAACAATCTTTAAAAATCCGCGTCAAAAAATCTGGTTTGGAATTTAGGGATATATACTAACTAATTTAAAAGTTGATTATTAGGTTATTATCCTTGTAATTTTTGTTTTTTGTTGCAAACTTAATGCCGGTTTATATCAAAAAGTCTAAATTATTAATAAGGATATACGCCATTCGGCCTTAATACTCGTAAGTCATATTAATTACAAAGACATTCTGTGAAAAAAATAGACCGCTTATCTTTTACATTTATACTCGTGAATAGATCTGGGAATTCTTTTGAGATACGATGTTTTAATTCTGTCTTGTGTCCCTTCAAAAGTAGATATTCTCAATTTACAAATGTGTGCATCATTGTTATCATGTTCACACTGTGTGACACCTGTCTGATGACTAGTGAACAGAGTAAATACAGTAACCGTGCTCATGTGTGCAATTGCAGCCGGGCGCATTTCGCTCAATTGTGTTATTTAACTGAGCGTGTGTCAAATCGGTCGTAATTGTTCATGTCTGCGGCACTGACAGCATCGTCGCGGTACAAAATTATGTTGTGCCATAAAAATAAAGGGCTAGTAAAATATTTACTGTTTTTAACACGGAGTTTGAAATTGATCATTCAATGATCGATTGATTACAGTTTTTAGGGAGTAGCATGAAACAACCATAACAAAACACATAACAAATTTCTTCTTTTATTTACTTTTTGAGTTAATCTGGAGCTGTTAAAAGACTTAGAACGTTTCCGGGGTTTCGGGAGTCTACCCGTGACCACGGATACTGGAATGTGGCCGAAAGGTCGAGACAATTTTAGTAATATAAAAGGTGTGATTAATAAGTCCCGGGTGTGTTAAAAATTGTAGTATCTGGGAGCTTTTTATTAGTGTAATCTGACGAAAAGGTTACAGAAAAATTTGTGTTTTTTTTTTTAATTTTATTAAGCTTAAGTAGCAGTAATTAAAACAAAAGTCGTTTGACGAACGGTACAACTTAATTACTAAATAAATAAATAAATAAATAAATAAATAAATAAATAAATAAATAAATAAATATCACGGGACAATTCACACCAATTGACCTAGTCCCAAAGTAAGCTAAGCATAGCTTGTGTTATGGGTACTAGGCAACGGATAAACATACTTATATAGATAGATATATACTTAAATACATATTAAACACCCAAGACCCGAGAACAAACATTCGTATTTTTGATACAAATATCTGCCCCGACACGGGAATCGAACCCGGGACCTCAAGTTTCGTAGTCAGGTTCTCTAACCACTAGGCCATCTGGTCGTCTAAACTGAAAACTGAATACTGAAAGTTAAAAGTATGATAGGCAATAAAATGAGATAAAATCCGCAAGTGACCAAGAACTTTACGATTCCGTGTTTAATTGCCGCTTATCCAGGATATAAAAACATTTAATGAAGTTGCGAAATTTTGAAAGGAGCCAGGCGAATAGGTACGTATCTACGTACATTCTAAACAAGCTATATTTGCTGACTGTACGTGCTTGCATTTTCATTCACCCTAGATATATGTAACAAATTCCAAGTCAATCCGATCAGCGGAAATGGGTTAAATTCACGTATCATTTGTATTATATACATATATAGAACAGCAGAAACGGTTTGCTATACCTAGTGTTTGTCATAATCTTCTTATGGTGCGACCTTCCTGCTACTTCCTATTATCAGACTAGTGTAATCATACATCATTATAATGCGCATCTTTTTATGTAACTGTGACCTTCGTATAGGTTTCGAGACCGACAACGTGTTGAAAAATACTGATCTACCAGAAGATAAACTTAATAATACTGCACTCTGGTATCTTGTTACTAAATCAATTAGCTCTCACTAGCTGACAATACTATGCCTTTGACCTAATACCAGGTATGTCATTCGCAAGAAAGAAGCATCCAACAAAATTGGGCTTATTTGAATAAGCAAGATGTACATTATAAAGACAGATACAACCAGACAAACTGCTGCTAAGTAACGTCAGAAGAAAATCAATTATTGTTTGAATACAAATCACCCCTGTATCCCAAAAGAGTTAGGCAGAGCACACATAACATTTAGGTTTCGGGGCTACTTTTAGCAATTTCAGGTTTAATGTTAGAATACAATTTAAATAAAAGCCTCTTGCCTTGCTAACTAGTTCTTTAGCGAACCCATACAGCTTCATTCTAAGCCTACGATATAACATATGTATATATGGTCCCTATACCCTTTAAACAGGGTTCCGTTCAGGTAACAATGGACCGTGATTGCGTGTTCGGTTCAATGCGGTTTCTACCCCTCGCCGCACCAGACGCCATTTGGGAATATTTAATTTAAAACTGTAATTAATCAGTCTCATTAGTGTTCAATTATTGAAACGTTGATTCTGGATTATTACGTTCATCAAAGCTTCAGATTAAAGAGCAGGTTAAGCATTTAATTAAATAGAAGCTAATTATAGGATATCACAAAAAGAAACAAAAAACACGAATAAAAAAGTACGCGCGTAATCGCAAAGATACGCCACACAAATTTGGATAAACTGAACTTATTTTAATACAATAGAAAAAGCAGTTGGACTAACTACCTAGTATGGTCAATCAAACCACATCTCCGCCAACCGCCGCCTCCCGTAGAGGATTAAAGTTGGATTATTCGCGGTAGTTCCTCTGGCTGTTCTTTCGAAGGGAGCAAGAGGTGAAGGAACTAGTGCGAAATAAATGCAACAGTTCCTTCGAAGGAACAGCCAAAGGAACTATATACCGCAAATAATCCTTACAGTTGAATATATCGATATCCAGCACTTCCGCCATGCCATCCACGCTACGACAAGCTTGCTTCGAACAACTGTTCCTCCTGTACATAAGTATGTTAATAAATACACAAGCTTGTAAAAAGGTCTAGGATGTAATAACGTTCTGTTCTACGTAATGGAATCAACGTTTACCATCGGTATTTCTGAATTGAAATTACTGAGCTCTTTGAGAAATTAATCTAAGGCGATTTGTCGTGTTACATAATAATATTATTATAATGTAAGTGCGTCTAATTACTGAGCTAGGCCTCCTCTCAAAATGAGAGGTCGTGAGTTCGAACTCTGGCTCGGAGTTTTTCGTAATTTGTGTATCTCTATGAAACAAAACGAAAAAATTTACTTACCATGAGCTTTACGTTGAAGGCAAGAATTGTGAGGCAAAATATGATTCATAATAAAAATATTATAATATTATCTTTACCGTATGATATAGATTTTTCTAACATTTACAAAATGTTCAGTTTAAAGGTTACCTAAAAGCGACTTGGCCATCTTTGTAAAGATGCAGTCCGCGAGGCAATTGAAAGGCGATTTTTACACGGACGGGCAGAGGTTGCGGGGCTGGTAATTCAATTTACCTAGTCTACCCTCCGCAAGGGGATGCCACAGAGCGATAATGCAATTTGATTGAGCTACTTATTGGTCCTTTACCTTTTCATTACTACTAAATTACGATCAAAAAGAAAATCTCTCAAAGGGGTGACGGAGTTTTGTAATGGCATTCAAAAATTTGAGAATCTTTTCGATTGTGAAAATGTTCGGTACAATGAGGGTCTTTACTGTTAACAATGGGAACTTTTCACTTTGCTCCCCTGACACCTGAAAATACGGGAGATGAATGGTAGAGTTTTGTTACGAAAGTTATTTTCGCTTTCGAGGGCGCCAGTTGAGCCCTTTCATACTCGAAGCGATTAAAAACTGCGCTTTTCAACCAGCTTTCGACGTTCGCTCAAAATGGAAAAGTAGGTAAATATTGTTTGATTTTTAAACGATAGGAATAAAACTCGATCTACATACCTATAGGTACATATAAAAATGGATCTATATTTCCCTTCCCGCCGTAACTTGAGAACGATTATGCCGATTTCATTCATGTTTTAATTTTATTTTAAGTTTTCTAATACTTTGTGGAAGATTCGTGAAAAATCTATCGAAATAAGGAATAAATGCGATATATATTCGATTCAAAGTAACCTTATCCCTATAACTGTAACTGTTATAGAGACATGTGCTTGGAACATATCATCTTTTAGTATCTTTTTGGATTTTTCTACGGGATAGAGAACGGGAGTTGTCCAATTTTATCTCTGCGCAGGCAAAGTCGGTCGCAAAAGCTAGTTCTAAATATTTTTGGCACCCTACTTAAAGGTAAAATATCCGTAGGATTTGCGGATGAAGGCAATCGGGTATCTCGTTTTATGCGTAGGTACCTCAAAAAAATGCAAAGACAAATAATTTAGGATCTGTTCATTATCGTTTTCATTCTCGATCATAGTCTCAGTACGCTTAGTATAAGTTTTCCTTCACTTCAATACTTTTCGATCGCGTTTACGTAAAAATTTCAATTCTATGGAAACATGTAAGCGCGCGCGCGGAGACGCTCTCCATGATTCCCTAGTAATTGATTTTTTTACGTAAACGCGATCGAGAAGTATTTTGGTGAAGTAAAACTTATGCTAAGCGTACTGGGGGGCTACTCCGAAATTCGAAAATCGAAGTTCGTATCGCGTCGTCTTGCTCGCTCTTGTATTAAATACTATTAGCGTGAGAGGAATGGCACGATACGAAGTTCGAATTTTGCACTTCGTAGTATAAGGCCAGTGTTTTACAAGCTATTATTTTTCTTGCATTGTTAGTTTGTTCGGGTTAAATCTTGCAAATCGAGTTTCGCCCACTTATACATAGTGATTGGATTAACTTGGATATTGCAAGGGCAATAAACAAAAAGTACCTGCACTTAGCAAAAACACATGAATTAAAAATTAAATAATTGCAAAAAAATTAATGATAGGGATTTTTTAACACCTTCTTCTCAGTGTGTAACAAGTCTAGAAATCATTTACACAGTAAATTACGATTTAACTGGCCAGTGATCTTCAATAGCAGGCTCTTAAATTATTCTTACACGCTCTAATATCAGTCTGATTCATAAAACTTTCACACGTTGCAACAGTTTGTTTAATAAAGCGTCTAGCGAATATTCAGTGGATTGTAACAGTAGGTACACATGTAGCAGTGTCCGAGCCCGGGGCGGACTTCGTGCCTTCTGATAAATTATTTATGCAACCTGTGTTACGACGGGAGCAGAGGCAGGGTTCGCAGTGTTACTTTATACTTGAGCGCTGTTTGAACGGATTAAATCGCGTTTATTTCTTAATCTTGCCTTTTTGAGGAAAGCTGAAAAATAAATCTGCGAAATATGTCATCATCATTATCATCCAAGCCTATACGTTCTACTGCAAGGCACACGCCTCCTCTCAGAATGAGAAGGCTTGGGCCGTAGTTCTCACGCGGGCCCAGTGCGGATTGGGAACTTCACGCATACCATTGAATTCCTTCGCAGGTGTATGCAGATGTGTGGTGGTGGTGTGTGAGTGTGTGTGAAATATGTATAAATTCTCTTTATTGTACACAAAAACATGAAATTAAAAAATCGTGCGTGCAGTTCCTCCGCGCGGAAGAAGTGAAACTTCGTAATGTGGAAATGAAAAAGGCACTTATACATCAATATGAACCTTATTGCAATAACTTAAAGAACTAAATTTACTTATGCATCTATGTGTTTAAATTACTCACTAGATGGCGCTTTTATCAAGTCTCATACATTTGCACAGACAGTAAGAGTTCTGCATCGCACTATCGAAGTTTTTAACATCCGTTAGTATATATACAATGCGAGATGTGTGTAACCAAGTGTACTTGCTTCGGCAGTACATATACTAATACTTTCATTACCCCTCCATGGTAGCGTTTAACGTTTAACGCAACCTTGTTGGAAGTCGCATTAGAAGTTTCACTTCAATAACAAGAGAAACAGACGTACAAAGGTGAACTTATCCCTTGAAGGCATCTCTTCCAGTTAAGTTCTAAGGATTAAATGACAGCAAAAGACGTTAGTTTAGACATAGTACTTAATGCCAAGAATGCCGACGCAAAAAGAGTGAACAAAAAAATTTTTTTATGACCCACAAGCATTTTATTCAAACTTGCAGTGACAACCCTGCTACTAAAGTATCGTAGGTCTACGTCACTCTGAATATGTTCCGACAAGAAATTAATCACGCGGATCGCAGGAAAACTCTTGCTGGGTCCGACTGTCAAACTACGGCGAAGAAAAAAATCGGACTTATTGTTTGTTTGTTGTGACTTATACCTTGAGTTATCAGGTAATGCGAAGCTTTTCGTAATTTTGATTATGATCTGAGAAATAATGTAAAAGCAATATCATGAAGATATGAGTGGAGACCATAAATTTGGACCACGTTGTAGGTGAAAAATTTAAGTAAAGGACCTACTGTATGTACTAGTGCACAATTAACCTAAAAGTAAAACCTTAAGAAAAAAAAGCAGTGCGTGGAGTCCCTGCGCGCGGAAGAAGTGAAACTTCATAATAAACCAACCCGCTCCCAATCCGCCCCCAACCCGCTCCTAACCCGCCCCCAACCCGCTCCCAACTCGCTCTCAACCCGTCCCCAACCCGCTCTCAACCCGCCCCCAACCCGCTCCCAACCCGCCCCCAACCCGCCCCAACCCACTCCCAACCCGCTCCCAACCCACCCCAACCCGCTCTGAACCCGCCCCCAACCCGCTCCCAACCCGCCCCCAACCCGCTCTCAAGTACTATAGAAGTTTTACTTCAAAAACAAACGTCTCGTAAACGTCAACTTGCGTTGCGTTGCGTTGCGTATTTAACGCAATGCTTAACGCAACGTTTGTTGTAAGTCGCGTTAGAAGTTTCACTTCAAAAAAGTAAAAGATATTATGAAAAGGGGTCCCTTTAGGCAAGGTTCCGAAGATACTGGTAGCGTTTTCTCTTTGAATAGCTAACAATAAGCTAATTTTTTGTCTGAGATAGCTGCCAGCTCTTTCGTCACCTGTGACGTCAACTAACCTCTTTGCTATTTCCTTAAAAATAGACTACGAATAAGAATAAGAATAAGAATTTGCTTTATTGCCACAATACAAAACATAAATAAAACAAATCAAAGAACAATGAACAAAACATTTACAAATAAAAAAAAAATACAATAATTTAGAAAAACTTTTGAGGCAAAAGGTCCCAGTCTCAGCATGTGCTGGACAGACAGTCCAGCGCTGGTTTTCAGCCTGGGCCTTTGGGTAGGATATAATAACAATACTCTTTGGGGCAGGGTCGGTTGCAGACCTGACGAGAGACAGTGTAGCCGTGTTTAAAGTACCAACAGAAAAATATTTACATATATGAAAATCATGGAAGAACCGAAAAGTAAATGAGTAAAAAAAAAAACAAAAAACAATCACGGTAAAGATAAAAAAAAAACACATCAAAAACCAGTAAACCAGTAACAATAAATTAAAATTTCTGCATGTGTTTGCCGGTGTTTACATGTGTGTGCGTGAGTGTGTGTTTGCGTGTGAGTGTGTGTCTGATTTAGCGTGTGCGTATGTGAGTATGTGTCTGTGTGCGTACGTGCATGCGTGGCTGCGTGCGTACTCTGCCACAATCCTTAGTTAAGATTAAGAGAAGAACTTGCTCTGCATATCGAATAAATGCGAATGGACTAACTTCTTAAATTTTTCCAGTGGTATAGGCTCACGCAGGAGCGGAGGGAGGTCATTCCATATTTTAGCAGCTGCAAATTTGAAGCTCCCTCTAAAAAAAAATGCGGTCTTGTGCAGAGGTATCGCAAGCTTAGTACTTTTTCTGAGCAACCTGACCCGTGCGTCTGTGACCCATTTCAATTTATCAAATAGGTAGCGCGGCCTCTGAAACTCCAATACTTTACGAACCGCGTAAACCAGATGCAGCTGCCTCCTATTGTCCATGTTCAAAAGTTTGTTTTGATTTAGGAACGGGGTAATGTGTGCCCACTTCGGAACATCGTAGCAGAAACGAGCACATGCATTCTGCACTCATTGTATCGACTTTTTTGTTTCAGCTAAGAGTCTCGGACCGTATACTATGTCCCCGTAGTGAAATAGAGACAGTACCAAGGATTCTACCAGAATTTCTCTGACTTTCACTGAAAGATATTTCCGAATCCTATATAGAACCTTAAGCCGGTAAAAAGCATTCCTAATATTCATGTTTACGTGCTCAATGTACCGAAGTTGACCGTCCATAGTCAAGCCAAGGTTCTTAACCGTCTCCACTCCCACAACAGGCTCTCCGTCCACTGTTACGCTCGGGTTTTGATCCTTAATTATTGAACGCTGCCATTAAAAATACTTAAAAATATTTCGAAGTAAAATCGAGAACATCATAACTATTTTCAACAAGAGGACTCGCAATTTTTCCGCCAGCTATCCCGGAGCATAATCGTGAAACTATTCAGACAAGATCTCAAATCCCTAAGATCCTTGCCCGCATATTAAACTGCTTTGCCTAGATCCAGACCTGATTTACGTTCTCTAACTAGAGCTGGTAACGTTGTTTTATTAGACTAAGTGAATCTAAGAGTCTCTGAAGTTTTAATGCGGAGGGAAACTGCCTTAATTTTTTAAAGATATTCAAGAAACTTTGTGATTGTCTAGTAGGAATAATGTTCGGCAATTAACGTCTTGGGTTGTGATTGTTGAAGAGTTTTTGCTGCTTATTTCTGTAATTGACATAAATTTTAATCTCGCATGTTTTTGTTTTCTTTACTAGTAAAAGGCATGACTTCGTTAGATTCTTAGTAAAAATTCGTCTATCCATCAGGGCACAGACCTCCTCTCAGAATGAGAAGGCTTGAGCCGTATTCCCACATGGGCGCAGTATTGGGAACTGCATGCACACCATTCAGTTTCTTTGCAGGTACTGTGTGCATGTTTACTCACGATGTTGTCCTACATGGTAAATTTCAAATGTAATTTCGCACATAAATTTTAAAAATCTCAGAGGTGCGAACCCAAGCTCGAACCCATGATTCCCAGCTTAAGAGGTCATAGGTCAAACTACTAGGCTACCACAATTAAACAATCAAAAACATTGAATCAGTTACTTTTCAAATTTCCACTTTTTGCTATGATTTAAGCCCATTTTCAATATTTTCCGTACCTTTTACTCAAGGATATTAAGGTTCCACAGGATGGCTTTTCACGGCGGGATGCTTTATAATTGAGTGAATAAATCACTACACGTCAAAATAAGCCTGTATCTTTCATAGCTTAATCTTGTAGTTCGGCGGTCAGTATTGTATGATATGGTACAATCTGGATACTTTAATCAATGATAAAACTCTCGTCTGAGGACTACAGAGTACCTAACTCAAATACTTGATGACCGCGACCCCGTCTATGCAGAATTCAATTATCGCTATGGATAGATAGATAGATACAAACGTTATTCACAAAAAACTTGTACAAAGCTCAAACATAGATTTTTTTTTATTGTTGATTTTTTTTTGACCGACCGTTTAATAGCCTAGTTGGTAGTGGCCCTGCCTACGAAGCAAGTAGTCCTGGGTTCGAATCCCGGTAAGGGCATTTATTTGTGTGATGAGCACGAATATTTGTTCCTGAGGTATGGATGTTTTCTATCTATTTAAGTATTTATTTATCTATATAAGTATGTTTATCGTCGTCTAGTACCCATAGTACAAGCTTTGTTTAGTTTGGGACTAGATTGATTTGTGTATATATATATAATTTTTTAATTGATATTACGCGGGATCTTACGCAACGGGATCAACTATTAATTTAGAAGTTTAAGTGTGAAGAGGTAACAGACAGACAGATAGACAGACGGGCAGAGTTACAGTGCATCGTAAAGTAAGTAGACCAATTTCGTTTACGGCCAAGCCCCTATTACGTTTGTGAAATAGGGACCTAAGCTCCAAGTCTGCCGTAGCTACAATTTTATTATACTTATAAGTAACTGTTAGCCAGTTAGGCACGAGTGGTTAGGGCTCGGCCAGTGCTGTGCCAAACCGCTTTAAAGCCTTCGCTCGTAAATATTGAATAACAGCCGACACAAGTGCTCGGTGTTTGAGTTATGTCTCAATATCGCACGACCCTTGCCACCTGCAAGCTTCTTTTATCGCTTCTATATAGCGCTATAGCCACAATTGATTCATTGTTAATAGAACAGCTCACGCGAATGAAATGAGAAACCGGCATGATTTGTATCACACGGCTTTGCGGCTGTTACAGATCTTAGTTGCAATTTGAAAGTTACAGTCTGACGAGAAAAGTCATAAATTTCGAGTAATTACATACTTTAAGTATTTTATTTAGTGAAATGTTAAAATTTTAGCAGTTTTTACTACTTGAAATGTAGATTGATCGTTTTTCGAATTTTTCACCCGATTATCATTCGAAGAAGAATGCTTTGTCAACTCAACTCGAGTGTTAGTTTCTAATTTGAAATTAACTGAGAGTCTTTACTTAAATTATGAAATGACTTTCATTTTAGTATTTATTTATTTGGCTGCATAACCTAGAATATAGCCACATTTTTTTAAATACCTAGTTCTTAGTTAAATAAGAATAATCTTTATAATTGTTGCATTGCGTGGTAGTAAATAGTAGCAGTAAATGTTTAATTAGAGTAGCTATTTTTATCAAAACACTTTAACGGTCGATTTTTTCGGACTTCATCGGTCGCCAAAGATGTAATCGCATCGTGACCAAACAAACCCAAACAAAAGTCATCCACTTGTAGTGGTCAAACTAAACATTTGCTGTAATCCCGCCGTTCCCATTCAACGCAGTGGCGATAAATCTGGTCACAGCGCGGAGGGTCGCTGCTGACGCGGCACTGGCTTCTTGGATTGAAGCAGAAGGGTCTAAAGTTTTATGGGTTGAATTGAAAGGTCATGCGTCGAATTTGTGAACAAGACTGCGTTTGGTGAAGGCAATAACCAAATAAAAAGTAAAGACAAACAAACTAGTTGAGCTAGTAGTTGGGTGAATATTCAAGAGTTTTGACCGCTCGGTTATACATCATCAATCATTACCATCTCACGATTTTTACCACACGGGAAACACAAGTCGCAAGATCTTTGATCAAAACTAGATTTAGCATCGGTATTGTTTGTAGTTTTCATAAAAAGTTAACTCTGATATGGCGCAATATGAGGGAGGACTACGTCCAGCAGTGGACGGACTATGGCTGTAGATAGATAACCCTAATCATCTTTTTTTTTTTAATATTTGCTGGAATGTTAATGAGTAATGACGAAAAAAAAACGCTGAAACAGTGCTGAATATTCACCCAGTTAGTATAGGCATAGTTATACTCGGCCTCACTTTGCTGTACACCGAATTAGATCTATTAATTTAGTCTGACGATGAAGTATATGATCGTGTTCTTTGAAGAACCTGTATTGATTTGATTATTATTTTGTGTTTATGTGTAAAAAATATTAATGAATTTTTATCGTATATAAGATTGAATAAAAACTCTTAAAGTCATTAAACAACTCATAAATACTTGATTTTATGATAAACTAAATACATTTAGCCCACGAGCTTTTTATTTATTTTATCAGTTCAGCTTAAGCGAGGCGTGCCAACATGTTGTTTGTTTATTAGGATTTACGTGACCCGAATTGTCAAAGATCTTGTTCGACAAAATACATAAAAATGTTCGTATATTTTTTTGCTATACTTTTAGCGTGGTTGCTAAGCTTTTAAATAGTTAAGTGAGTACAATACAGACGATGAGAAACTTATGCAGGATGTCACAAAATTCAACGATAACCTGGTACAGTCAGCATCAAACAAAAGTAACTGGTCACTGTTGTACTTTGTCGTAATAGCACAGTTGTCGATCATGTATGACATTGGCACCTGACTGAAAAGCGACAAGCTACAAAAGTGACCAGCTACTTTTGATGCTGACTGTAACAAGCGAGTTGATCAAGTTGTACCACTTCTGGAAAAGATAAGAAATAAAATCCATGTCACTTAGTTTGACGATAATACGGCCACATAACATATCACTTTTAGTACTACATTATCATCATCATCATCCTAGCCTATATACATACGTCCCACTGCAGGGCACAGGCCTCCTCTCAGAATGAGAGGGCTTGGGCCGTAGTTCCCACGCGAGCCCAGTGCGGTTTGGGAACTTCACATAAACCATTGAATTTCTTCTCAGATGTATTCAGGTTTCCTCACGATGTTTTCCTTCACCGAATAGGCGTCTATGTTTTTGTTAAAATGAAAAATGCGGTTAGAAAACAAACTTTTTATTAAATAAGCCTCAACGAAAACAGTCAAAATATCCTAAATTTATAATATGCTTAAATTTAATGTTTCCAGACATGCCTTATGATAGTAAATTTCTCAGGTCTGTCAACGGGTATTTGTTTCGGGTATTCTTTCCTAACTTCAGTAGGAATGAAACGTTCTACAGTGTATGGTTTTTCTACAGGAACGTAAACTTTTTTCTCCACAATTTCTGGTACATGTTTCTCTACCTCGTATGGGACTGGTTTTTCCACTTCTACTGTTTCAGTCCTTACGATCGGTACGGGAACATGTCTTACAAATTCTATTGGCACCGCATATGGCTGTGGCAATTTAACCTCAACAGGGTTTGGCACAGGTACGAAAAATGGCGCTGGATAAGGAACATTTATGTGCTTAGTTACTGGAACTGGTGTCGACTGGTGCCTTATTATTTTAATATCCTTGTGTATAACGACAGGTGGTGACTTAGCAATGTTTTCAGCGTGAATTTTATATGCTTCTCGTTCAAGCTGAATTTCTTTTATAATTTTCTTGAGATCGATGTTGTTATTAATGGTCGTAAATTGAGGGGCATATTGGTGTATGTTTTCAATTTTCGGAATAGGCTTGTCTTTATTGGCTTGAAGTTGTGAAGGTTCAGGAACAAATAACTGCAACGGAGCCTGTTTTTCTGGTTTGGTTAGTTCTTCTTTAACTCGCTGATTAATTTCTTTGTCTGCGATAAATTCATAAGGAATCAGTTTGAATTTCTGACGCAGTAAAGGGTCTTGTTGAATTTCGATGTTCTTTTCTTTTTGTAGCCTTATTTCTTCGTTTAGATTAATGTTATGCGGTTCGGGGTGGAATATTTGAATTTTTCCTGGACTATCTGGTTTCTTGTTAGAGAAGAAATGAATGTAGGTGTAACTTTTAGCCACATTTTCTTGGTCTTTGCTACGAGTAGACTGCCCTGATTTATCTTGTTGTTGTTTTTGTGTTTCTACTGGGTACAGTCGAGTTGGTGGTTCTTCAATATTAGGCTCTGCAATCGGTTTAAAATCCTCGTTTTGGCTTTCCTGAGCTTTTGTGTTTTCGATGTTGGGATTAATTAGTTGTTCCTGGAATTGCACTTTGTTAGCTTCTAAAATATCAAGCGTACTTTGAATGATCCGTCCTTCTTCATCGTTGAGAGGTATTTCTTGTTCAGATTTTTGCTGCTCATAGTTATAAAAAGGGTTCTCCGGTGGGGGATTGGGAAGACCATGACCTGCCTCGTAATTTCTTATTTGAGTAGGAGTGAGATACATGATAACTTCTTTGTATCTTTGTGCATATTGGGGCTCTGGTGTCGTGAAAGTTTGCGGGCCATTGTCTCGGACATCGGCTTGGACTGTGTTGAGTAGTAACGCTGCTAGGATGAGATGGATCTGTAAGAACAAAAACTGAAATGTTTATTTCAAACTAAATACAAACTGAAATATAGATGCACAGAAAAAACCCCAGAAAAAAGACCAATGCTGGGAATCGAACCCAGGTTCTCAGCATTCCGTGCTGCGTGCTTACCCCTACACCATCACTGGTCTAGAGGTTAGCGACGAATCTTTCCCATACATCGTACATTTCAGTCTGTTATAATCACCTTATGCAGTGATAAAGCGCGCATCTATGTTATGCCCTCTATCGAGAGACTTAACACTCCTTCGGAACTAACCGCTCACCTGGACCAAGAGATGGCGCTACTGTGCCAACTTTAACAAGTTAGGTATGAAGTATCTTTTTGTATTTATTTTTTCAACTTCATTTTTTATTACTTTTACGGTCATCCCGTGAAACCATATATTTCAAACTAAATACAAACTGAAAGCACGCAGCACGAAATGCTGAGGACCTAAGTTCGATTTCCAGCATTGGTCTTTTTTCTGGGGTTTTTTCTGTGCATCTACACTGACGAGCAAAAATAAAGGGTCGGTTACAAAAATGACGATAACTGCAAAACCCGCTGTGATAGCTTCTTCCAGTAAAATGAGTTTAGTAAAGAGTTTATTCTCAATTAAACTTTTTCTGGTTAAGAATAAAACTCTTTACTAAACTCATTTTACTCGAAGAAGCTATCATAGCGGGTTTTGTAGTTATCGTCATTTTTGTAACCAACCCTTTATTTTTGATCGTCAGTGTATATTTCTGTTTGTATTTATTTTGAAATGTATGGTTTCACAGGATGACCGTAAATGTAATAAAAAATGAAGTTGAAAAAATAAATACAAAAAGATACTTCATACCTAACTTGTTAACTGAAATGTTGCTTTGCTTTTTTTATTCAAGCCTTTTTTAAGGATACAAACTTACTAAGTTGCCCATGGTTGTGGTCCGACTTGTCACCCTGGTGGCTGGGGCGCTGCGAAGCGTCTGTCGGAAGAATGGCAAAACAACAAATTTTATACTCCGCTTGTGTATTCGAGAACCGTATGAGAATCGTAACTAGCTCTCCATTTAAGTTATAGTGCCGTGATGCTATCGATGATATGGCCTGGTGAAATTAAATTGGCTGTTTATGGAAATGCTTTCGATACTAATGATAGGTTTAATAATCATAATATTGGTCATATTAATGATGGAATTTCAAATTCGTAGTCACCTCCGCGTTATGTTTATAATTTTTATCATACATAATTATTAAAATTTAATAAAAATAAATAACTTTATGATGTAAAATACTAATGCCAAGAATCATGATTGTACTGAGACTTATGCATATAAGCTTCATCATTTTGTACTCATTAAGTCCTAATATCACCGGATATCACTCTATAATTGTATTCTCAATAATGATTTTATAAATAAATTTATTCTTCTTCTTCTTCTATTCTTCTAATACCATACATTATAATTATCTGACCGGGGCGATAAGACCATCGAGCTCCATAGCTTCTCTTTCTGGGTAGGTATTTTATCGATAACTCACGACGGCCTAAACACAAACAACATTAGCTCTGCACCAAATTTTACATAATTGAAACGAATAAATGAATTTATGACGTAATTTTCTTTAGTTGACATCATTTCGTGTGTTAAAAAACACTGTTTAATATTGATGAAGATTAAGAATACGGCTGGTTACAAGTTTGTGACTATCTTAAAGCCTAAATCTAGTTAAGGCGACTATAATAGTTTGTTTGTTCTAATTTTTTCTCGTTTGACATAATTAGACTGATCTTGTGGTATAACAGAATGAACTATTCCGTCATTGAAGGGTAATGTTTTGTTGTGAATTATTTATTTCATTTCTTTGGCGATAAAAATATAAATTGAAAGGTTGCTGTAAATAAGAAAAAATGTTTATCCATTGTCTAGTATATATAGCATAAGCTTTGCTTAGTTTAGAACTAGGTCAATAGTATACCTGTAGATAATACTAGACTGCGATGAGATTAGGAATGGAACTGTCAGTTATTCCATAAAATGACAGATCTTTCAATCCTATTTAAATCGCGATTTAATAATATTAATTTAACTTTAGCCTGATGTATTATCTATCTGTGTTTCTTCTTCAAATTAAGCGTTGTCAATATTAATAATAGTATACCTATATTCAAAGTTATAGATGGTTACAGTTTAAAGACTTAGGGCTGGCTCTTTCCTCGGTCAACGTATTGGCATTGCCATACGAGAAATCGCAGCCATCCTTATGGGCACCCTGCCCATTAACAGCGATCTGGGCCATATTTTTAAATATAGGTCTTCAGGTTTAGATTAAGTTACTTCAATTTTTTTTACAAAACTTTCTGTAAATATGTACTTACCTATATTTTGTGTGAATAATTTCTTAGATATTCGTCGTAGGATGCAAGTATTGGGATGTACCGCATGTGTATAATAATTATGTAAACTACTTGTAATTTAGTTAAATCTAGAATTTAATGATATGATTTGCGTAACATTTACGAATGGGTTAAATAGGTTGCTTTATGTTTCTTATATGTACATATATTTCCGTGATAAAAACTATAAATTAAATCTATTCTAAATGGAATTAAAATAAAAGTTTAAATATAGAATAAAAAAATCAACGAATTAAAAGTGCCTTAAGTGAGACGTAAATTAAGTCTTCTGTATTAGGATATATCTTGATGTGATGTGTTAAACTTCATTTCTCAGAAAGTCATATGCAAAGCAGTTTGTCAATTTTTGTACACACTTTTAGGGTTCCGGAGCCAAAATGGCAAAACGGAACCCTTATAGTTTCGTCACGTCTGTCTGTCTGTCTGTCCGCGGCTTAGCGCAGTGGCTATTAGTGCTGGAAAGCTGTAATTTTGCATGGGTATAGGTCCTACATAGCAATTAACCCGACAAAGTGATAAGATTAAATGTAAAAAAATTTTTTAGGGTACCTCCCATAGACATAAAGTGGGGGTGATTTTTTAGGGTTCCGTACATTAAGGGGTATAAACGGGACCCTATTACTGAGACTTCGCCAGGCTGTATCTCATGAACGTGATAGCTAGAGAGTTGAAATTTTCGCAGATGATGTATTTTGGTTGCCGTTATAACAACAAACTAAAAACCAGAATAAAATAAATATTTAAGGATACCCCATACAAAAAACTTGATTTTTTTCTCGTTTTTTGCTCGATATTGATAACGGTAACAGGTAGATGCTTCAAATATTCACAGAATATTGAGTTATATATTCACTTTAAAAATAAATTATTAAATTAAAATAAAACAAATATTTAAGGTCCCATACAACAAACGTGATTTTTTTGACGTTTTTATAGATAATGGTACGGAACCCTTCGTGCGCGAGTCCGACTCGCACTTGGACGGTTTTTTCTCGTCTAACTTTGTAGTGTGGGGTATCGTTGGATAGGTCTTTTAAAATCATTACCACCACAGCTTAGTACCTACTAAATATTTTGAAATAAATATCTCATCATCATCATCATCATTACATGACATTACATTACATCCATTCATTCCATCCACTACTGAACATAGGCTTCCCCCAAGGCTCGCCAAATAGATCGGTCTCGTGCCATCCGCATCCAACGCGATCCCGCAACCTTAAGCAGGTTGTCGCTCCATCTTGTTGGAGGCCATAAATGTCTACTATATATCACTTAACTAAGTAAGTGCTTTGCCTGGAAAAAATGGAAGCCTGGCCCTATTGCTTACCTTGTACAGTTTTCCTTGTACTTACTTGGTTTTCTGTATTATGAAACGGATTGTCCGGTGCCAGGACATCATCGAGTTTTGGGACATTCTGTACGGTCGCGTGCTATAATTTAGGACCCATTTAGAAAAAATATCCTTTGAATTCTAGTTCTTTTGTAGTATACAATATGACAGGACTGTCAACCTTAGGTGGGTTCCAAATTAAAGCTTGTGACTGTACCTATTTATATTCACATTTCACCCTGGGGTACATTACTATTTAATGTATGCCAACAACAGCGTTATAATAGTTCAACATGAAAATCAAGATGCCATTAAACAACCCTTTCAAAACCAACAAAACGGTCCGAACGATACCACAGCCCCTTGTGATTAATAGTAAAAAGCAAACCAACAATTTAAGCCTCCCAGGTCCTCGTAAAACACTTTTCGTTTCGGACCGTCCGGCCGCGAGTCACTGCTCCAAACTTTCAACGATTAAGATTTACAGTGCGACCCTAAATAACTTAAATAGTTGAGGTTATAAACTATGGTTACGATAAAACACCCTTAGGTTTAATAGATTTTGTGGCTGTCACAGTTTGCCCGTAAGGTATGGGTGATTTATGCATTGAATTATCTTTGGAATATCTGTTGAAAATGAAGTCTTACTGGTTTGAGTCTCGGTTGAGTTTTAGTCGAGGCAAAGTCTGACTCGTCTAAGTCCGAGTATGATTAATTTGATGGATGAAGTGAAGTTATTTGGTCTTCTGGGAGGCTACTACGAAATTCGAAGCTTGTATCGCGCGTCCCTTTCACTCTTCAGTTTATACTATTCGCCTGAACGGAACGGCTCGATACGAAGTTCGAAAATCGAATTTTGAATTCGAAGTAGGTACTACGAACGCTTCTGTAGGATTTAGAGATGGAGCTAATGATATGACGGCAATTACGCGATCTTTTCTATTGTGACTCAGATACCTTTATTTTATTTATTGTCCAAATCATCATTATGATCTCGGCCCATACACGTCCCACGACTGAGTATCTAGCACCCACGCGGGCCCAATGCAGATTGAAAACTTCACACACACCACTGAATTGCTTCGGAGATGACTGCCGGTTTCTTCACTATGTTTTTCATCACCGTAAACTCGTGGTAGAGTTCAATATAAATTCGCACCATGATTTCTGAAAAACTCAGAGGTGCAAGCCCGGGTTTGAATCGGTTTACTTGAGAGGCCATAAAGTTAAACCTCTATAAATACTGTGGCTAATCCAAAATAAGAATTCAAAATAGCTTATTAATTTTTATTTTTGTAATGTTACTGTACTGTTTTTGGTGATCAATAAAGAATATTTGTATTGTATTGTAGCTTTCTAATATTGAAAATTCTTCCTTTTTGTTACAGGTAAGAAAACGTCTGAGATTAATTTCGCAGTTCAAATTACTACATCATCAAGAGATTGCCAAAGTTTTAGTAAGTACTGCATCTTCTTTTCTTAATCACTAGCTTATACACCTGTACCTACGCTTATTGTCTAATGCGCGGCCCTTGCCATCTCTTTCTGTCACCATCTTTTACCGTTTGACAAAAAGAAATAGTGAATGCGATATCAAGCGTCCGCGCGTTAGACAATACGGCCTCTTGTTTCGATCGAAGGAACCGTAGATCTTTACTTAGTTTACATAATTTTACTAAATTCCCATGAGAACTCTTAATAACTCTATAGAAAGTTTATTTACGTTGCATACAAGATTTTGGTTATTTACGCCTGGAATGATGATGGATGGATGGATGTATGCCTATACAATATACATCCCAATCTAGTGGGAAATTGAAAATAAAAAAGCCTATGTGTTCTTCCTGAGATTCATTCTACATACCACCAAATTAGATTAATGCCCCCCTATGACATTCGTGGCGTGTCGCATCATTAACTAATCTTTTCAAATTTTAAGTCTTGTTACAAGTTAAAGGGTCACACTGAAAACCAGCGGTGCGGCTTGCCGTGGCAACACGCTGAGTATGGTCCTTTTTGCTTTTTTCGGCACAATGTCTAGCGATTTTAGCATTAAACACACTTTCAAACTTCACAAAAACAGATGAAACAAATCCACAATAAAATAAATAGGGCCCTTTGCCGAGACTCTGATTGGTTTTCTCAATTAATTTCGTTGAGTACACCGCCCATATCTACGATGCTGATTTGATTTTCGCTCTCCTTTTTGCTCTGAGTAGGCGCTGAATCCTCGCTCCAGGGTTCCGCGTAAGTGCTGGATTAACAGATAGACTAATACCCTAGAAGTGACATAATTGAAGACAAAGAGGCCGATTTAATGTTGGAAATTTTCACTGTTGTACACACACACACAAGCACACATTTCTTGACCACTTTCGAGTAGTGTTACAGATGTGCTTTCAAAAATGGACCCCACAGTTAAAAAAAGTAGTTGTAATTCAACATTGTGCCTGTATTATACTCATATTGCTTGCTTTAGGCGTAATGTATGTTAGAAAATAATGTTAATGGCAATTTTAGTAGATAATTCAGGTAAAGCACAACCTGAGTTGTCTTGGGCTACTCCCCTCCCCTGCCCCCTCCTTATTATATTATATCGATTACGCTCCCTGTATCACACAGGTTTATGTTAAAAATGGGACAATTACTAATAAGATACTGGTTAATTATGAGTATTTTAATACAATAATTAAAAAAATAATATTTTAAATTACACAACTTAAGAACGTTATGTACACAGTGACCTCCGTAATTAAACGCATACCTTAAAGAACTTATTTCAAGCAATATGAGACACTTCTAGCATTAAATAATACTGTCTCTAATTCTCTATATTGAAGTTATATATCGCATGTGATAATTGAAACACCCTTAAACTAGGGAGTGGTATTTGCATAATGTAAGTGTTTCTCAATACAGTACTACGGGGTAAGTTCTCGATAGCATTCAAATTGAATACCAACTATCCACAATAGCCATAGTCCTCATGCTTGAGATACTTGCGACACTATTCAAATTTAGTTACCTTCTATAACATATTGTGCGGTAGATACAAATGATGTAAGAGACGTAACAGGGCCCAACCCTACGTTACTCAGTAAATATTATGCAAGTACACCTTTTTTATTTTATTAATAATTCATCATCATCATCACATCACTGCTAGATAAAGGCCTTCCACAATGAGTTCCACAATAATCGGTCCTGCGCTGCCCGGATTTAGGATTCAAGTGGTTCTTCGGACTTTTACTATATCGTCTGTCCATCTTGTTGGGGCCTTTCCATGCCAAGTCATCCGTTTCGCAATCGTCACTCTAGAACGTTACTGCCCCATCGGCTGTCAGTTCTGCGAGCAATGTGCCATGCCCACATCTCTCCGCGCTATGACAGCAACTTATTACTTCTCCTGCAGATATTCTTATTTTGATGACGCAGGGAAACTCCGAGCATAGCTCGCTCCATCTTTCTTTGAGTGACATTACAAATGTGCTACTACTGCACATCTTACACGGCGAACAGACTTACTTAAACAAAACACTAAATGTAAGGTGCACGGAAAAAACATGTCTAGTCACCTTTTAGAATAATGAGATTTTACTGTAGAGCTCGCAAAGTAGGTACTATGAACTATGTATGACTTACCATTGGATTAAATATAGAAATTTGTAAATAGCATATTATTATATTTTTTTTTACTTTTGAAGAAATGGTTACCATAGTACCTGATTGTTCGTGATGACTAACTTTCATATATTTCATAATAAATACGAACTGAAACATGGATGCATAGAAAAAAACCAACTCCGGTAATCGAACCCGGGTCCTCAGCATACCGTGCTGTGTGATTTTACCCCTACACCACAGCTGGTCAGGATATAGGCACGAATTTTTCCAATGCATAAAAAAAATGGAGTTGAAAAATAAAAATACAAAAATATACTTCCTACCAAACTTGAAAAAGACTTAACTTTCAAACCGCTATAATACGTACCTAACTCAAAAAGTTGCTTAAGTGACTAGACACGTTCTTTCCGTGTACCCATCAAGTTCGCATTTCATACTACGAAACAATACCTACCCTATCATTAACTGAGTTATTAAGGTTCGTTTTAACCACGTGTCCAGTATTACCCTGTATTATTTTACCAACAAAAAGTACAGTTATACGTGTTCCATGCGGGCTAGAAAAATATGTGAACGTATGTTTCCCTCTGGGGAAAACATGACAAAGTGACGGACGCAAGAAATATGGCATCTATCTTGTTTGGTCAGCACAGCTAGCCTGATATGACGCGACTCTCTTTTGTTACGATGTGACGTCACATTACAAACACGTCCGTGTCTTTCTAGAGACGGAAGATTATGAAATTGGTACCTAGTTTAGTTTTTAAATTATGGGACAGCACAGAGTGTGCAATATCCGCGTACAAGCGAATAAATAAAAAATATTCGATTTTGGGAACATAATACAGGGGTTTAATTCAGGAACGGCCCAACACGATTTGCGAGCGGTAATTCAATCGTTTGCGAGAGGATAGGGATGAACTGCTATTCAGGAACGCCAAAAATCACTGGTTTGCGAGAGGTTAGGGCTGAGATTGGGATGAGCCTTATTTATTTATTCATTTATTTATATACAAAGCGAATTAACAGGAAAATGAGGCTCATCCCAAGCTCAGCCCATCCCTATCCTCTCGCAAACCATTGAATTACCGCTCGAAAACCGTGTTGGGCCTTTCCTGAATTTAGCCCCAGTTTGTCCTAAAACTCAAAGATATCTTGGTACCGGGCGAGAAGCCAAGTTATAACAGTTCTGGAAAAATAAGAAAAATAAATCATGTCACTTAGCTAAACGATAATAGATATCATCATGTTAGCCGTAGGACATCCATTGCTAGACATAGACCTCCCTTATTGATATCCATCATTACGTTACGGTTGGAAACGGCTTACATCCACCGCACCGTCAACCTGCGGTCTTTACCAGCTCATCCGTCCATCTCGTTGGTAGGTCCCACGCTGCGCTTACCGGTCTGTGGTTTCCATTCGAGAACTTTTCGGCCCCAATAGCCATCTGTTCTGCGTGATATATTGCTATTTCAACGAGCTAATCTGTTTAAAACATCTAATATAAAACTGACTTTATTATTGCTCAACTAAGTGACATGGATGTTTTTCTTATTTTATCAGGAACTGGTAAAACATGATCTCCTCACACGGTACCAGTTTATCGTTAAGTTCTCGGAGAACCTGTATATTGGAAATTATTTATCTCTAGTATAATTATTACTCCTTCCTTTACGCAGTCGTGGAAAAATAAAGATCACAGTAGCGACGAAGCGCTTTGCGGCACTTGTGCAACCCATGCAGAAACCTCTACAATATACCTAGGTACCTATATACATGTAATAGTTGCGAATAATGAATAGGTCTGCAATTACACTCGACCCGAGACCAGAAAGGGGCGGGTCGGTTTCTATAGATATCTGACTCTGCAGAACAAGAACACGGTTCCTTAGATTGGGATTAATCTCTAACACGTTACTGTGCACTTGCAAATTTGAAAATGCAAACAGTGTTACATAACCAGTTAATAGCTTTTATACGAATATCATTGCAAGTGAAGTGGCACTTCGTTGAATCAGATTTTATACAGTTCGCACGAAATTTTTGAGTTCTTAGTTGCTTATTCAATTCAATGCAAGTTTTTTATTGGTGTTTTGTAGAAAATAAATAAAACCGAAACATAATAAGTAATAAAATAACAGTAATAAGTAATATAAATACCTGCAATCTGGGTGATATTTATAAATTATGTTTTTAGGGTTTGGTTAAGTTATTTTTAGTATATTTTTTTTTTCAAATCTTTCTGTTGATTTTTTATATTTTGTGTGGAAGTAAATACTCATCCATTAAAAATAAAAAAGTAACATCAAACTAAGCGCTGTGCTCATATTTAGTAAAGTCTCGACCACTCTACTACTACACAAAATATTATCTCAATAAAATAGATGATTGATGATTCAGGTCTCATAATGTTGGTAATGTGACCGCAGCGGGTCGGTGGTAGTCACGACCAGTACCAATATTCCCACGGAAGCTCGCTGTCGATTCACATGGTTAGGATTTAAAGTGGACGGCAATGTGGAATTGGTTTACTACGGTAACGGTAGGAAGACTACGCGGAAAATAAATCGTAATCTATACTAACATGACAAAGAGGTAAACTTTTTTTGATTGAGTTTGTATTTGGAACATATTGACCTATTTTAAAAATTCTTTCACTTGTGGTAAGCTATCCTAGCCCAGATTAACGTAGTTTACTTTGCACCTACGAGTATCCCAGAAAAGCACAATTATTCCACGGGACGGAGACAAGGTTGCGGGCAATAGCTTGTCTTGAGTAATTTGGTCTAAGTTTTGACTTATTGACATTTTAAAATTGTGAAGAAAATACTTTTTAGCGCATTTTCTTTATCACAAGGCGCGAGTTAATTTGATGTACGGCCAACTTAGTTTGTATGTTTAATATTGCTTCGAAGTTTAGTTTTTTTTTAATAATAGGGTGGAAAATGAGCAAATGAACTGATGATAAGTCAGCACCACTCCCATCAACCCCAGAAGATTACCAATGTATGGCCATATGCTAGAATATCTCAAGTTCCGGTAATATCACTGACTCTTTTGGTTTCTATGCCGGAACGCAGCAGCGCGAAAGCTGCTGTTAGCGGTATGGATGGACCTTGGACAAATTCCTATCACATGTTTGTAAATAGCTAATCCATAAATACTTACAAATATACTCTATAATCTGTTGATTCGGTCAAACCGAG